>CM053595.1:160852562-160868783 GCA_028646575.1 Pseudocheirus occidentalis
ATAGGGAGACCCTCCCTGCCCTACCAGAAAGTAAGAGAGCCAAGCAGGGGAGGGGCTTTTCAGTGGGGTTGCTGTTTTATGGTTGGGGCAGGGGAAAGATGGGGAGAAAATTTGTAATTCAAAAATGTCATGAAAATGGATGATGTAAACAAGAAACAAATAAAGAAAAAAGAGTCATATAAAAATAATTTATGGTACAATAACTAATTTTCAAATCTTGTTTCATGGTGTTGAGTTGACCCAAGCCTTTTCATTATATCAATGGAGCTCAAGCTCTGGCTGCTTATACCATATAGGAGAGGATTTAAGGAATGCTTTAGGAAAAATGCAATAGGATCTATTTTCTAACCACTAGCTTAGTAATCATGGAGAGGCACAACACAAGTAGCCTGCTCATTGGATAACAAAAAATTCTGGCTGATGCAAAAGCAGGAAGATACTAGAGTGGAGAGATGAAGGTCTAGTGCTTCTCTTCCCAAACAGTTTTGGGAACAGAATGTCTTTGATCAGCATCAGAAAAGTAGAGGCTTCCTTGTTCAATTAATATACTATTAATACCCTTCACCCCAAATCCAGCTAAGCAACCAATAAACCAAAGGAACATTTTTGCCATTTGATAAGGGGACAAGAAAGAGGTGTAGGATACCTTGCAACTGCTCTGAAGTCCAAATGTAAGAGTGCACTAAGAAGAGGCCACCTTGGATGCTCATGTGAACTAGACTCTTACTTGCAATTGCCTTGTTGCAATGGTCATTCATGATTCCTTGAAAAATTTTAAAAGCAAAAAACCCCTGTTTAATACTCCTCTAATAATAAATACCAGCTAAAGCATAAATCAAGGGTTTATACGCATCACAAATATATTCACCACTATGATGGTGGGGATCTAGGAGTCCAGGTTGAAGAGGATTTTCCTTTGGATGATGAGGTCCTCCAGATGTCCCCATTTGTCAACAATTTTGGGTTTATTATAGCAACCCCAAGAGACTGAAGAGCATTCTGGAAGAGATTTGTAATCTCAAAGGCATTTGGCCTGTCCATTCATATGGGAAGTACCAAATGGATGAAAAATGTCTAACTCTTTGGATCTTGTCTCATGGTGTACATATCTAGGAGAGACAGTATAGATAGGACAATGAGTTTTGTATGGATTGAAAAAGAAGGAATTGTTTTCAGGAATTTGGAAAGCACTTTTACTGACCCTAACCTTTAGCCAATGTCAAAAATCCATGTATTCAATAAATTTTATTGCTCTTAATTTACAATAATAAGACCTGCAATACCACTTCCTTTGAATAATTAAAGATGAACATCAAATAGAAGGCAGTAGAAAGCCATATGGTGGGAAGTCAACAATAATAGATGCCATCAGGAAATGTATGACCAAAAGAAAAGATGATCTGGTTCATGTGATAGGAACAAAAAATAACAGGAGTATGTAGGAATATATCCAGAATGTTCTACAGGTTCCTTCAACTTGTAGTTATTGTTATTGTTTGTCCTTCATTCTCAAAGAGGACCATGACATCAGGAAGATGATGCCCTGACTTGCAAGTGAATTGGATTTAAATGAGGGAGGACTGTGCAAGGTCACCAGCCTCCCTTTCTCTTCCAGAGTCACCTGGGTATAGTGGAAAGAGGTACATCAGGATGACTACACATGGGCCCCGATTTGTAGTGAGAAATTATTGCAATTCTCCAACATGTTGAGTGAACTTTTTGCAGGGCACAATCACGTGTAACACAGGAACTGGCATGGCTGTTCTGTGACCTCTATCATTGGAGGAAAATCCTACGTCAATGAGATCAAAGACCTATTGAATAATGTAATTTATACTCCATATTATCCCTGGGTTTATGATCTCATTGATGTGAATATTCTGTGCAACAAAGCACACTCAGGATGGTCCATGAATAATTTATAACATAACAAATTTACAAAGAGTGAGCTCTCATATCTGCCAGGATAAGGGGACATTTCATGGACAATCATAGGATCATTGACCCATAGTTGGAAGTGACTTCATTGACTACCCAGTCCAAATCCTCCCAGGGAGGTAAGCAATTTTTCTAAAATCACATAGGTAGTAAATACTGCATAAAGGATTTGAACCGAAGTCTTCTGACACCAATGCTTACTTTTCTTATTGTTTCTACTTTAGCTTGTACAGGAGCAGTGTGGCATAGTGAATAAAACCAGATTCAAATTCAGGGAGATCTGGATTCAAACTCTACATCTGACACATACTGGCTATGTGATTCTGGACAAGTCTAGGAGTTGCATAGAAGGTGACAACCTGAATTGATAGAGGCTGTTTCCTTTAGGGAGGGAAGGCAAGAAAGACAATATGGGGAGAAGAGGCATACACACATGCACATACATGCATACATAGATACATACATACATATGTGTGTACTCATGTATAGATAGATATCTATCTATAGCTACACACATATATACATATATACATGCATGCACATATACATACACAATACGTTCACATATACACAGTACACATGTTCATGTGTATTTATATTTTTATGAATGTACACGTGCATACACATGTGTTCATACATGTGTATATGTCTATATACTGCTAGTATATACACATATGTACACAATGCACACATGCATACAATATATTTAAGTTCTGCTACTTCTGGAATTCATATAAGTACTTCTGCTACTTCATACACATACTTAATATACCTATATAGACATAATAGTACTTGAATATACTATATATTATATATGTGTGTATGTGCATGTGTATACATGCTTGTATATGTGTATGAATACACACACATGCACACACACTGCTACTGCTATTTTTGGTATTCATATAAGTACTTCTGCTACTTTATACACATACTTAATATACATATGTAGACATAATAGTACTTGAATATACTATATATTATATATGTATATGTGCATGTGTATATACACCTGTATATATGTATACATACATACACATGTACACACACTGCTACTGCTATTTTTGGTATTCATATAAGTACTCCTGCCACTTTAGTACATGCATACAAACATACATGCATATACATACCTATATACAAATATGTGCATGCACATATACTTTTGCTCTTTGTATACATATATGTATATACATACATATATACATATACATGCATACACACATATGAATAGCAGAAGTGCTTATGTGAATATAGGAGTAGCAGTACCCTTAGGGACAATTTTATCATGGCTACCCAGATTGTGAATTCCCCCAGGGTAGAAATCTGCAGTCAGTGTGATTGGTCAAATATTGTCCCAACTCATTTGGGACCACATTTACATAACCCCAGGAGTTCCATGGGTGGTAGAGGAAATTGGTTTCAGTGAATTTACATTTCATGGCTAAAGAGGTCTGTTACTACCTTTTCCCTTGCCTAGTTTTATCTCCTTATCTCCTACCAACCTGCTAATTTAAAATGTTATATTGAATCCATTTTTTATAGTTCCCAAATCCTTCAGGTTTCTCCTAAGTTTAAAGGGCTTCTCTGTCAGGTTTGATATTTGATCTCAGGATGATTAAATCTGATACTCTGGTAGAAAGGGATTACTGAGCTGCTGTCAAGTCTGGGGGGACACCACATGGGGGACTGGGTGATTTTATTCCTTCTGAAGTTTCCACATAATAAAAGTCCCCCAAAGCCTAAGAGAAATAGTGAGGTAGAAATAAAGGCAGATAATGTAAATTACAAACTGTACTTTCTGCCCACAGAAAGGTGCAATGACATGGAGGATAAAAATATAATAGGAAACACCAGGTAACAAACATACACATCCTAATTCACTCACAGACACAGGCTGAGATGAAGTCTCACTTCTCTCTCACCCACGTACAAAAGCAGCATGTATTTAATGAGGAGCTGGAGTGCTGAACAAGACAGCAGCTGAAACAAGACTGCACCTTCATTTCTTAGGAAAAGCCTTCGAATCTCTTCTTCAGTGCCCCTGACAGAGGGTCATTCAATATCTGCTTGAATACTTCCAGGACCTGGAATTTCATTACCTCAAAAGGCAGCCCACTCCATTTTAGGATAACTCTGGTTGTTGCAATGTTGCTTGTATGGAAGCCGAATCTGCCTTCCTCTAACTTTCCACCAGTGGTCCTGATTCTGCCCCCTGAACTTCATCAGATCATTTTACAGAGGAGAAAATGGAGGCCTAAGTGACATGCCGCATAGGTTTCATAGGTAGTAAAATATATAAGTGGGATTTGAATCCTGGCCTGCTTCCACCAAGCTAAAGATAATTCTATTGCATTACATTTCATCAAAATAATACTATAGTCTCTTAAACATGGCAGTCCAAATATTTGAACAAAGTCTATCATGGTCTTTTCTTCCCCAAGTCTTATTCTCCAAGATCCATCTAATTCCATCAATCTTTTTTCACCTGACATTGTTTGAACTCTTTCTGGCATCTCCATGCTTCTTCTCTAAGCAATAATCCATATAGTCAATTGTTGCTATTGTTCAGTTATTTCAGAAGTATCTAATGCTTCATGAACCTATTTGGGGTTTTCTTGTCAAAGATACTAGACTGATTTGCCATTCCTTCTCCAGCTCACCTTATAAATGAGGAACTAAGGCAAACAGGGTTAAATGACTTGCTCAGTGTCACACAGTTGGTAAATATCTGAGGCCAGTTTTCAACTCAAAAAGATGAGTCTTCCTGATTCTAAGCCTTGCACTCTATCCACTGTGCCACCTATCTGCTCATACCATCAATATCCCTTCTTAAAAAATGAAGCTAGGAATGAGCCCAATGCTTCAAATTATATGCTCAATAGCCATAGAGTAAGAGGTTATGATACATCTAATTCACATGAACTCTATCAGTTGCTAACATTTTTTTTCATGAAGAATCCATGATTTACTAATCACTCCCCCGTACCCCCTTAAGTTTTTCTCACCCTCATGTGACTTTTAAGCTACTTGCCATCCTAACTTTGTTTAATTTATATTTCTCTAGTCTACATTCAAGTGGTTAATAAAAATGCTGACCAGGATAGGACAAAGTATTAACCTAACAGCATAGCATTATAAAAAGGTTTCCTTGCAGTTACCTTCAATGCAGCAATCACTACTTGGATACAACTGCTCAATCAGTTAGTGATATACTCCCAATTAGTTAGTGATATAGACTCCCAATACCTTTTCTTAAATCAAAATAAACTATATTGAGGGCATTCCCTCCATCAATCATTCTAGTTATCCCAGTAACAAAGAAAATGAGATCAGTTTTGCATGGCTTGTTCTTTGTGAACCTGTGCTGGTTTTTACTGATCAGCACTTTCTTTTCTAATCACTCACAAATCATCTGTTTGATAATCCATTCTGGAATTTTACCATGAATCAATAGTAAACTCATCAATCTGAGAAGTCCAGGATCTACTATTTTTGCTCCTCCACAATAATAAGGAAAACATTTGTCTATTTTCAATGTTCTCTTCCCTCTCTCAAAATATGTTTCCTAGCAGTGCATTACATTTTTTTAGTGAGAATATGTGTTTAATCTGAACAAATCCATTGCAATTCATTGAAAACTTAATCAAAATGATCTGACTGATTCAAGGTCTCTTAAGTACCTGTGTTCACACTTTCCAGTTAAAAAAACAATTATCATGTTTTAGAAATAAGTTGATGGTATTTTGTTTTCTCTTTTGTATCAGTACTTTGTCCTGTTTCTCTCAAGAAGCTGATGGATGCTCTCTTCCTTTTGTACCTCTGCATTATACACTTAAAAATCACATTTATTGTGCTTAGTATTTTTAGTAAGTCTGAATTTATTCTGAGTTTTTGTATTCCTGATATCATTCTTATAGGTCTGGGATAATATTTTGTCTTTGCCTTGATAGTATGCCTGTTTCTACACATATGATGTATACTCATATAATGTAAATTCACTGCACATCAATTTTATTATTTTTTACTGTTTTGTTAAAATTTCATGTTTGAAAGTTCCTTGAACTTCTTATACTTTATTTCTTCTAAGCTTTTAGCCAAAGGATTCAATTCATCTTTTTCCCCTCATTTTAAAAATTGACTTCCAAAAATGTAAATATGTATCTAATTCTCCTTAGTCTTGCCTGCCTTGACTTTTCTGAAGTCTTTGTTTCTGTAGCTTGTACTTCAACAACTGGTCCCTCTTTATTACTCATGAGTCAATGTCTTCGTTTTAGTGACTAGAACCTTCACAGTCAAATGCACAAAACTATGTCTAAAGGTTGCAGAAAGACAACATAAAGTTAAAGTAATATTGTGTTATATGAAATAATGAAATAGAGTATTTCAAGAAGACCTGGAAAAAATGTATGAACTAATGGAAAGTAAAGTGAGCAGAGACAGAAAAATATTGTATAATTTAATATCAATATAAAAAAGAACTATTTTGAAGAATGATATTAATTGATGAAAAAAGAAATGAGCAGAACCAGGAAAATTATATAAAAAAAACGAGAGTGTAAAGATAAACAACTTTGAAAGCTATAAGATTAATTTTGATAGTGATGTTTGTCAGGAAATGGATAGATTCAGGGAGCAGAATGAGATATATTTTTTTGAATACAGTTAATGAAGGAGTTTGTTTTTGCTACATATATTTTTTTATAGAATATATTTTCATTATTCTTTTACCAATGAAATGGAGAAGGGGGTTGAAGGCAAAGAAAAAAATTGTATAAGTTTAAAAAACCTTTGGATTGGAATGTGCATGCATACATACATACATGCACACATATAAGGAATATACATGAAGTATATGGAATATGTAGATATGGAATATCTCCATATGCACATATGGGCACTCAGGAAGATGGTGAATGACCCTCACCTTTTTAACACTGACTAACTTATTTCAGGCTAGAATGAAGGTGTAAATGATGGCTGTTATCAAATAATTGAAGGGTTATCTAATGTATGATTTATCCTTTTCGACCTCAGAAGACAGAATGGAATCAATGGGGGGAGTTTTCAGAGATGTAAAGGGAAACTTGATACCAGGAAAAAAAACTTTTTAGTAGTTAGAACTTTCCAAAAGTGTAATGGGATGCTTCAGAAGCATTGTATGCTACCAAAAGGGAAGAGCAAAAATTGGATTGACATTTGCTTTGGTAGATATACATTTGTGGTGTATGAGTTAGAGCAGATAATTGCTGCTATTTTTCCAACTATAAAATTAGGTGATTCTGTAGATCTCATCTTAAATTGTTTCATACAATTGAATGCTGTCCTTCTGTTTATTTTTTTAATTATGAAGGACTTTATTTTCCCCGCAAGTTTATTAATTTTTAGTATTCTCTTCTTTTTAAATTTTGAGTGCCAAGTTCACTCCCTCTTTCCCATACCCCACATTAAGGAAAAACAAAATAATATCAATTTTACATGTGAAACCATGGAAAACATATTACCATATTAGTCATATTGCAAAAACAACCAAACAAATTGAAAATGCCAACAACAATAAAGTGAGGAAAGTACACTTCAATTTGTACTCAGAGTTCATTAGTTCTCTCTCTGGAGATGGGTAGTTCTCTTTCATCCTGATTCCTTTGGAATAGTCTTGGATCATTGTATTGATCAGAGGAACCAAATCTTTCACAGTTAATCATTATTACAACATTGCTGTTACTGTGCACAATGAACTCCTGTTTCATCTTACTTTGCACTTCACTTCCAGTTCATGTAGTTTTTCTCCTGTTTTTCTGAATCCATCTCCCTCTTATCACCTTTCCCTCCTATGAGGTAAAATAGATTTCTATGCCTAGTTGAGTACAGAAAGACATAAACACACACACACACACACACACACACACACATTTTTCTTTCTCTCTTTGAGCCAATTCTGATGAAAGTGAGGTTAAAGCATTGCCTGCCACCACCATCCCCCATTTCTACCACCGCTATAAAAATCTTCCTTTCATGCCTCTTTTACATGAGAAAACTTTCATATTCTACATACCCTTCCCTCTTTCCCCAGCACATCTTTCTTTTTTATTCCTTCACTTTATTTTAGAGATTGTCTCAACATCATCAACTCTCACTCATTCCCTCTGTAGGAGTTACATATATCATTTTTCCCATATGAACATGTAAGCAGTTTAATTTTGTTGATCCCCTTATGATTACTATTGTATGCTTATCTTTTTGTATTTCTCTTGAATCTTGTATTTGGATGTCACTTTTTCTATTCAGATCTAAGACAACTTCAAAAGGCTTATGGAAAATGCTATCTACATCCAGAAAAAGAACTATGGAGTATGAATGCAAATAAAAGTATACAATTCTCTCTCTCTCTCTCTTTGTCTCTCTCTCTTGCTTCATTTCTTCTTTCTTGTTTTCTTGTAGTTCCTTCCATTGGTTCTAATTTCTTCTTTATAACATGATTAATGTGAAAATGTTCAATTAATGATTGTATATGTAGAACTTATATCAGATTGCATGTCACCTCGGGAAGAGGAGAGGGAGGGGAAGAAAATTTAGAACTCAAAATCTTTTGGAAATTAATGTTGAAAGCTAAAAACAAACAAACAAACAAACGAATGAATGAATAAATAAACAAATAAATGATATTTTTAAAAAACAAAAATTTCTATACAGCTTTGGTCTCTTCAGCAATTCTTGGATGTCTTCTATTTTCTTAAATACCATTTTTTCTCTGAAGGATTATATTCAGTTTGGCTGTGTAGGTTATTCTTGGTTGTAATCCTAACTCCTTTGCCCCTGAGAATATCATATTCTAAGCCCTCTGCTCTTTAATGTGGAAACAACTAAATTCTGTGTGATTCTGACTCACCTTATGATATCTGAATTGCTTCTTTCTGGTTGTTTCTGCTTACAATATTTTCTTTTTGATCTGAGACCTCTGAAATTTGACTATAATGTTCCTAGGAGTTTTCATTTTTAAGTCACTTCCAGGAAGTGATCAATAGATTCTTAAAATTTGTATTTTGCCCTCTAGATCTCAGATATCTGGGCAGTTTTCTGTACACTTCCTAGAAATGTGATATCTAAGCTCTTGTTTTTTTTTATCACAACTTTCAGGTAGTTCATTAATTATTCAATTATCTTTCCTTGACATATTTTTCAGGTCATTTGCTTTTCCATTGTGATATTTTGCATTTTCTCCTATTTCTTTAATTTTTTTAAACTTTATTTTATTGTTTCATAGAATCTCATGGAATCATTAGCTTACACTTGTCCAATCCTAATTTTTAAGTAATCATTTTCTTCATAAATCTTTTGTACCTCTTTTTTTCCATTTGGCCAATTCTGCTTTTTAAGGAGTTTTTTTCCTTCAGTTAATTTTGTCTCTTTTATCTTTTGGTCAATTCTGTTATTTTAAGTTGTTATTTATTCATTCATTTATCTATGTATCTATGTATCTATCTGTCTATCTATGTATCTATCTGTCTATCTATGTATCTGTCTATCTATCTATCTATCTATCTATCTATCTATCTATTTATTTGGAGGGTAATTTTGTTTCTTCTCTCAAGCTGTTAATTCTCTTCTTAAAAATTTCTTGCATGACTTTTATTTATTTTTAAAAATTTATTTCATGTCTCTTCAAACAAACAAACAAACAAACAAAACACCTTTCAGGAATTCTTGTTAATTTTGGACCCAAATAGAATTTTTCTTTAAGACTTATTTGCAGCTGTTTTCACATTGTTGTCTTCTTCTGGGTTTATGTCTTGGTTTTCCCTGTCACTCTATTAACTTTTTATGAATAAATTGTTTATTTTTTTTGTTTGCTCAGGTTCTGCCCATTTGGAAGTGGGGTGGCAACATCCCAAACTTCATGTTATTTGTGCTGTTTTTTCCAGAGCTAGTTGTGTGGGTCCACATTATTTTTTTGTCATTTAAAGGTATGATCACTACTCTCCTAGTCTTCACTCTTGTCCTTACCCATAAAGGGCCTTGTTCCCCTTTAGCTGAAAGTGCTAATATTCCTGTCTACCTTGGAACTGCAACCAATGCCCTTGCTTTCTTGTGACAGACCTCAAAAACTCTTCCTCACCCTGAAACTGTGACCCAGAATTGTATATGGACAATAGAGTTGCCAATCAGTGCCAACTGCAACCAGCTCCAGCAAAGTTTCCCTAGTAAACTCTCTCTGAACAGCTGTCCACTCCTCTTATTGTCATCTCTGGACTAAGGACTCTCAAAGCTGCTACTTCTATTGTCACAGCCTCCTTTAAGACCTACACCTGCTGGTGGTGCTGCCCAAAACCGTGTGTGTGTAAGACTTATCATTATAGATCTCTGGTGACCTAAGTTTTCTTAGACTGGAAAAAAATCTCAGTCTGATCATTTGTTGGCCTTGACATTCCAAAATTTTATTTTGGAAGTTATTTTATTTAATAGTTTATTTTATTCAAATACACACAAGAGAATATATGTATACACACCCGTGCGCGCACACACAGAGACAGAGACACAGAGACAGAGAGAGACAGAGAGAGGTAGAGAGAAAGAGAGGGGGGGAGAATAAGTTGATAAAATTAATAAGGAGTTATTTTAAATTTGTTTGGAGGAAAATGTTATTAATAGTTCAGTTATGTTGCTGCCTGTATTCCACCATCTTGGCTCCTGTCCTGTTTATCTATCTGATGAGCTCATATCCTCTTTTTTAAAAGGCTAGTTCTAATATTACCACCTTTAATAAGTCCTCCCTAATCTCCTTTGTGGTAATGACCTTCTTTCCCTTTCAGATACCACATAGCATTTTTTTGTATGTCTTTGCTACTTTTATCATGTAGCATGCATTATACCTATCTGTGTTGATTTCCTATGGCTGCCATTAGAACATAGTGCCATATGTTTTAAGAGCAATGACTATGTCTTATTTAAACTTTGTATCTCTTCTAACACCTAGCATCATGCTCTGCATGCATCAAGCATTTGATAAATGTTTGTTGTTCTTGCAGATATTTAATAAGTGTTAAAGGAATTGAATCATCATCATAATCCACAATAAACATATGGCATCCCCTACTGCACATAGGGCTGTCTTGGCACATGGGAGATTAAATGAGAATAGACTATATTTCTTCTCCCAACAAAGTTATCTCATGCAGCATGATTTTCTATTCATCAAACATCAGGTTCTTTGTTCTTGGAAAAGTTTGATGATCATTTGATTATATAAGCTATAAATTATTCTCTTTCTTATAAAAATGAAATATTTGGTTTTTACTCAAAAATAGCAAAAGAGAATGATTTTAATTATGTAAAAAGTATGAAAGACATAAATATATACAAACAGAATGTGTGGAATTGTATAATCTCGTACAGATGGTTTGGGGGATAGAAAAACCAGAATTGCAGGCTAAAATTATTCATCACATTGATTCTGGGTACCCCTTGGTCATTCTAAGTATATCTTTTTCCAGAAAAAGTTCTCCTAGAAGTCTATGTAATGAATCATATCACCTTTTCTTCTGCGTGAAGGTCACTGTGTTAAGTGATTAGAACATAAAGATGAAATATGATATTGGTTCTTTCCTCAAAGCCCTTGTAATCTAGGAAAGACATGTTCCATAAAAGATAATTACAATACAAATTGGAATAATGTAAATCCAAATGAAAGGCCCAGACAAAGTGTTATAAGATATTTGAAAAGAGAAAATGCATAGATAGGGTGATTAAGAAAGGATTCAGTTAAGTATTTATTAAACACTTTCAGTGTTTCAGGCACTGTGCTAAGTTCCAGAGACACAAAGAAAGGCAAAAACATGGTTGTTCTCTTAGGGGGCTTAAATTTGAAATGGGAAGACAACATGTAATGTCTAGATACATACAAGTTATATATACAGTAAATGGAAAGTAATCTCACAGAGAAAGGCAAAGAGAAAGAGAATTGAGGGTACTGGGAATCATTTCAGAAGGTGACTTCTGGACTGTGAGGAACAGCAAGTAGTCCATTGCAACTGGCTCATAGAATGAATAGAGTTGAGTAAAGTTAGGAAAATGAGAAAGGTAGAAAGTAGGTAAATTGCAGGAAGCTTAAAATTTCTAATAGATGATTCAATATATGATCCTGGAAGTAATAGGGATCAATGATAACAGATGATGTCTTGAAGAAAGGGAAAGTTATTAATATCAGACCACTTCTGGCTTGGGGAATAGCACGATTCAAATCACAAAGATGAAAGAGGGGAGAATAAAATCAGGGAATAGAGAGTAATCTTGTTTACTTGAAAATAATGTAGAGTGTGTGTGTGTGTGTGTGTGTGTGTGAGCAATGCTGCAATATGACCAGAAAAGCAGCTTTGCACAAGATTGTGAATGGTATTATGTATAGTACTTTGTATTTGTTGAATTGAACTCTAGAAGTCCTTTAATGTTAGGTAAAATAGTTGGAATTTTATTAGAAAAACGGAAATCACTGAAGGTTTTGATTACAAGAATGATATGGTCAAATTTGTGCACTGACCTTTTACAAAAGTCTGAAGGATGGATTTAGAATGAAGGAAGAAAAGGACAGAAGCCAAATTAGTAAACTATTATAATATTTGACATGAGAAATGACAAGGGGTTAAACTAGAGTAATAGTGGAATTTGAGAAGGGGGGGGAAAGATTTGAATGATTTTGAAGAGTTAGAATCAACTGGAGTTGGCAATTAATTGCATGTGAAGACAAAAAGGGAAAGCACACCAAAAATTCCAGGAGTAAGATACAGGGAGGGTGAAGAGACAATTCCCAGTTTTCATACCAAGGTGACTGGGAGAATAGTGGTACCATCAGCAGAAATAAAGAAGTCAAAATGAGGAGTAGATTTTAGAGAGAAGATGTTGAATTCAATTTTGGAAATGTTCAGTTTATTGACATAATGATACATCCAAATGACGTTCAACAGTCAATCAGACAGTAAACATTTATTAAATACCTATTATGTGTTAGACACTGGTAAAATCTGTACAAAGAAAGGCAAACTGTAATCCTTGCCCTCGAGGAGCTCACAATCTATAGAGGACGACAACACATAAAAAGAACCTAAAAAGGTGGGGTCTGATGAAGTCAGGAGTGCAGCTGGGTGGGGAGGTAATGATGACTTTCTATATATCTTTGTTGAAAGGAGAATCTGGAAGGTGCTCTCTACTGCACCTTCCATTCTGTCTAATCAGAGAGAAGATGGGTTTCTAAAGACAGGGGGTTCTGAAGAGGTTTAAATTTAAGAGAGATGTGATCTTGAAGGATCATGTGATTCTGAATTCCAGAACACTGCTGTGTTGGTTATTGATGCAGAATTGGTACTTTGCAGAATATGTTAGGCTAAAGATGAGTACGTATGACTTATCTATATATTTGAGATAGCATTATATGAGAACAACTACAAATACTAAAGGATAAAATGCAGAAAGGGAAGATAAAAGGGCCAAATATATTGTGTTAGGGGATGCCAAAGTAAACTGTGAGATAAGATCATAGAAATGGGTCTGTTTCCTGTGACAGTTAGGCTTAAAATACGAATACTCCATAAGTAGGTGAAGTTGAATTTAGAATATCATAGTGATTGAAAAGGGCAAAGAAATAGTAGAATTTAGAGTAAACATGAATACATATGTATTTGAGGATCTTGTCAGTGGAAAATTCCAAGAGAAAGGTTATAAGCTAGACATTAAAGTCACTAGAAATAATAGAAGTCATCCTACAGCCAAAATCCCAGACTAGACCAAATGGTAAAGGTGGAATCAAGGTCCAAATCATGTACCACCCCCTACAAGACATTTTTTTCTTGATTCCCCTAGTTGTTTGTTCTCTTGTCATATTCACATAAGCATATAGATTGCTTATGTAATTACCTGTTGTATTCCTCTATAGGTATGGTGAACTTGCAGTCTTGAGGCCAATTGTGGGCATGTAGGTCCTTGGTTGCAGTCCTTTGACTGAGTCCAAGTTTTACAGAATAAATTCTTTTAATAAGGGGATTTCTTTTGTGAAGTTTGGATTCAGTCAAAGGGCTACATGAGGATCTAGAGGGCCACATGTGGCCTTGAAGTCACAGGTTCTCCACCTCTGCTCCAATAGGATAAAAACTCCTTGAAGGTAGGGACTATTTTGTCATTTGCTTACATATTCTGTGCCCGGCCAGTGTCCTATCCATAATAGATACTCTAGAACTTATTTTTAGATTGTGAGATTACAAAAAGTTAGGAATTCTTAAGCGGAGTGAAGAAGCAATATATTCCAGAAATAGAGAATGACTTACATAGAATGTACTGAGCCAAGAGATAGTGTATATGTAGTCTGGGAGAAAGAACAATGTTACAGGGAAATATAGTTCATTAAAAAAAAATATATATATATATATATATATATATATATATATAACAATTGAAGCAACAACAGGAAATTTAGATGTTAATGTCTAGATCAAAATTCAGGTTGGAGTTCAAGGCACAAATTAAGACTGAATACCTAGATTTTCAAATTATGTATGTAGATATGATTAGTGTACTCATGGTAGTAAATGTGAGCATCAAAGAAGCAAGTATAGATAAAGCTTAGACTCATAGCTCTAGAACCACATGTGAGATCACAAAGTCCAGCTCTCACATTTTACAGATATTTCTAAACTGAGACACAGGAAAATTAGGTGACATTCCTAAGTTGCATGGCTAAGTAAGTGTTGAAAGAGACAAAGGCAAAGGGTAGAGTGTTAAGGAATTCCCATGCTTAGAAGATAGGCTTTGGATGATAGATTAATGAAGTTGAATTCTTATCAGGCAGGAGGAACCAGGAGCAAGCAGAATCATTGTAGTTGTGGGAGGCAAGAGTATGCAACAGGATGAATTGATCAACATTGTCAAACACTTTAAATAGATTAAGAAATATGAAGACTAAGAAAAGTCCATCAGCAAAGCCAAGCCAGAGTAGTAAATACATTTCATCTTAGATCATACCACCTTGGAAGAACTGAAAACTTGAAGGTCCCTAGAATTTTTTTTTTCTGAAAACAACTACACAAAAACCCTGAACCTTGGTATGGTGCACCCTCCACTCTGGAAGCAGAGTCCTTTTAGCAAAGAGTTAAAATTCAAGAAATATACTGGAAAAATGAACAAAAAGCAGAAAAAATTCTGACCGTAAAACGTTTTTAGAGTTACAAGAAAGCTGAAAACACACATTCAAAAGAAGATAACAAAGTCAAAACCACTACATCCAAAGCCTCAAAGAAAAATATGAGTTGGTCTCAGGCTATGAAACAGCTCAAAAAGGATCTTTAAAATCAAGTAAGAGGTGTAGAGTAGAATTGGGAAGAGAATGGGAGTGATGCGAAAAAATAATGAAAAACAAGAGTCAACAGTCTGGTAAAGGAAGCACAAAAATACTCAAGAAAATTGCACCTTAAAAAAATAGATGGCCAAATGGTAAAAGTAGTACAAAAATTCAGTGAGAAGAATCCTTTGAAAAGCAGAATTGTCCAAATGGAAAAAAGAGGCAAAAAATTCACTGAATAAAAAAAAATTCCTTAAAAAGTAGAATTGCCAAAACAGAAAGAAAACAGGCAAAAAAAATCACAGAAGAAAAAACTCTTTCAAAAGTAGAATTGGACAAGTGGAAAAGGAAATACAGACGCTCACTGAAGAAAATAATTTCTTAAATACTAGAATTGAGCAAGTTGAAACTAGTGATTTTATGGGACATCAAGAAACAATAAAACAAACCTAAAAGAATGAAAAAAATGACAATGTGAAATATCTTATTTGAAGAACAACTAACCTGTAAATTCAGCAAAAAATAATTTAAGAATAATCAGACCACCTGAAAGCCACAATAAAATAAGCCTAACCATCATCTTTCAAAAATTATCAAGAAAAACTGGTCTGATATTCTATAACCAGGGGGTAAAATAGAAATCGAAAGACTTCACCAATCATCTTCTGAACAAGATCCCAAAATGAAAACTACCAGGAATCATCTTCCTGTGTGGAGATGTAAATAGTTTAGCTTTATTGAATCCCTTATGTTTTCTTATTCATTTTTACCCATTTATGCTTCTCTTGGATATTAATATTGGAGGCCAAATTTTTGGTTCAGTTACAGTCTTCTCCTTAGGGAAGCTTGAAATTCTTCTACTTCATTGAATGACCATTTTCCCACTTGATGCATTGTGCTTAATTTTATTGGGTAAGTGATTCTTGGTTTTCTTCCTAGCTCCTGGGGCATCGGGCGGGGAACCG
>CM053595.1:160869283-160887607 GCA_028646575.1 Pseudocheirus occidentalis
GGAGCTATTTAATGTATTTTTGTGAATCCATATAACTTGATGCCATCCATGCATATCAACCAGTTAATATGCTGACTGCCTTAGTATAACTCCTTCTTTGGATTGAAAGCCAAACTTGATTCCACTCAGGAATGGTGATAATGTGATTAAAGCTAGGCAGAACCACAGCAGATTTAAACCATCTGCCTTGAAGATGCCATGTTTTCTATCAATTGCTCTTTACATTATTGTTCTGGGGGAATATTTTAAACAGATAATAGTTTCCTACATGAACATGAAATATTCTAGCATGTTTAGTTTTTGTAAGTGAAGTACATGAGAATGCTGCCAGGGTGGAATTGAGTCAAAGACTCTGTACTAGTGACTAGTCAATAAAGGTGGTATAAATTTTGCAGCACTTTTGGGTGACGTGTTCATATAAATCACTAAATTCAAAATGTGTTGTTCTTTATACCCTTACTACATTTTAACACAGTATGTTTTACTCCTTTGACAATATGACATTTTTTGTGAGTGCTAATAGATTTCTTCTGAGTAAAACAAGACATGAATATGTTGTATAAAGTATGTAAACATAGAATTGGTTGATATTTGGTGGGGTCGCTAGTATTCTCTTTTGGTAGTACATATATGATATCTTTTGTTAACAAAGGTGGTGTAAAGCTTGAATTGGATGTGTCTGTAAAATCTGACCTTTCTTATTCTGTTCTATGTGGCAACAGCAGCAACAAATAGTATTTTATTCAGGTCCTGAAATCTTTTTACACTCTTTGTCAAATATTTTGGGATAATGAATTCATGCCTTATGGTTATAGCAGATACCAGATTTTTAAAATTGTTCTGTTTTTGTATTGTTAGTCTATTGGTTGAATTTGTACTATCAAAATTAAAAAGGGCTTTTTTAAAGCTCCATTCTAAATGTAGCATGCGCGCACGCACGCACACACACACACACACACACACACACAATCCTGACTATTCCTTCAACTTGAATTCATGTTCATGGGTTGAGTACAGAGAAGTTCTCACAGGTTCTAGGAGTAACCTTGTGAGTCTGTGCTCATAACAAAATTGCTCATGAGCCCCTACAAATATGCTTCCCATTAAGAATCAGATAAAAAAACAAACTAGGTTTTAGAAATGGTATTTACTAAGATAATATAATAAAAACAGTAACTATTAAACATTGCCTCAAGAATTTGGAGTGCACTTACCCACAAACACACAGGGTTTGTGGGAGAGTGGGCTCAAATTCAGAGCACAATGGTTGTGAGGTATACATATATGATACACTTATGACAGAGGCAATTCACTACTAGGAGTGCAGATCCCTGCTTTGGATAGATTCTTCAGGTGAGTTCCCAAGGTTTGTTCCCTTTCACAGCTTGATTCTCAGTTGCAACACTCGTTCATTCTTGAGCCCATAGTCACTTCTCTTTTCTGCTGCCATGAGACACATTTCTCCCTCACGCTATTACCTTTCTGCTTTCATTTCTGCTAGGAATATCAGTGTCTGCTCACCCAGTTGGGTCTCAAACTCTCTCAAACCAAAGAACTCCCAAACTGCTAGACAGGATGTCTACTTCTGGTCAAATCACCCCTGGGTGTCTGGCTGATGGGGAAGAAAGAGAGAAAAAAACCATCTCATTTCAAAGAAGTCTTTTTCACAAAGAGCTCTAGACCCTATACTTATTCAAACTTTCCAGGGCTTAGCTATTTCACACACCACACTCACAGAGGCATGGCTGATTGTTTGCTGAGCCAACTAAATAGTTCCCTCCTGACTCAATCAGAGAGGTGTAAAAAGATCACTAGATGTGAATGCAATTTTACAGTTACTTTAACTGCTTATTACCACATTAAAACTTCATCATTAGCAACTACATCTTATAACTAAATCAATTAAATGAGTGAGTTTGGGTGGTGGAAAACACACCCCCTCTTCTATACGTAAGTAAGCTCATATCCTCTTCAAAAATCACTTAAAACGCTTTCATCATTTGCATCTTATATTTCATCTGTAGGTAGCATTTTTGAATTTGTATTGTATACATTTTCAAAATGTTAGTTTCTCTAGGTTTTTCTTCATCAAATTTGGGAGTCTTCATTTTTGTATATCATTTTACTTAATAATAATAGTTAGCATCTACATTAACACTTTAAGGTTTGCAAATCACTTTACAAATATCTCAATTTTAACCTCACAACAACCCTAGAGGATAGGTGCTGCTAGCATCCTCATTTTAAAGATAAGCAAACTAAGGTAGACAGAGGCTAACTGACTTGCATAGGATGAGAACTTACGAAATATCTAAGGTTAGATTTGAACTCAGGTCTCCCTGACTCCAGGTCTAATGTTCTATCCATTGTACCATCTAGCTGCCATCTAACCTGGACTTAGAAATTATTACTTCTTACAATTACCTTGCATTATTCTATAATATTTTGTATACCTTGAGGCTGAGATCAGTCAAAAATTAATTTGAAGGCTTTTCCAATAATTAAGATATGCTTCAAATTTCGTTGTGATATATATCTTATGACGGCCATAAGGTTCCTCTATTGACACTTATTTTCTACAAATGGACTCTCATTGCCATGTGCCACACTAGTGAAGGTGTGGCTGTCAGTAGGTTAAGTCCTTGTCCAGGTACACAGTTTATGTCTAAGAAGAGAGTTGCAAAGCAGCAAGGGTCAACAGAGAAAACAACCCTCCTAATGAATTCAGATGCTGAGAATAACATGCAAAAAAAAATGGGAATCAATTCAACATAAATCTTTCCCGGCAAATGGGAAAGGAGGAAAAGGGAGACAGAAAAGGGCTCCCTACACATACTTCATGTATGCAACCTAACATTGAGTATAATTCACATAAGGGGAGCCCTGCTTAGGGAAAACTGAGAAATGGGTCCATTCAGCAGAAGAAACATGCTCACAAAGGAAGGTGTACTCTTGCTAGATGGGACTATATGCTCCAAAGTGCCATTCTGAAAATGGGGTTCTCATACTTGGTTTTGGGGTATCACCCTGAAGCTATATGGTTTGCATATCAGAGAAGAAACAAAATATTAATTGGGAGGTTTGTTATCAGGGAGGAAAAAAAAAAGCTTGTGTTAAACAAAAGACTAGTTGGGGCACACAGTTGAACTAAACTTCAACAAATATTATTGTCAATATTTTTCCATGAGTATGTTCTATAAGTTTATAGCCTCCCTTAAAGGGAGACTGACAGTAGCCTCAAGACCACCAAGCCTAAACCTATTACTGTGTAGTATTGGTGCATAATCATTCACTGAGTGGGCATTTATTAAGTGCTTACTGTATTCCAAGCCTTGAGTTAGGCAGTTGGGTTACAAAAGCAAAATGTTGCCTTCCTTAGGGAAAATTTTATTCTATTGAAGAAGATAATATGCACATAAATAAGTATATACAACATGTATACAAGGTAATTTGTTGGGGGAAGGGTAGAGGGCACTTGAAGTCAGAGATATCAGGAAAACCTTCACATAAATGATAGTGCAAGAGTGGAATTTTGAAAGAAACAAAAGATTCTTTGAGGGACAGTCTAAGACAGGTGGTATGGTGGCAGGGGCAGTCTAAAGACATGGTGACGGGTAATAGATGGATAATGTGTGAGTAATAACAAGAAGGACAAATTCCTTACATTACAGAGTGTGAGAAGGGGAATAATATATCTAGGTTGGGAAAGCAGATTTGGCCTAGGTGATGAAGGGCTTTAAAAGCCAAACAGATGATCTTGCCTTTGATCCTAGAGGCAACAGGGGACCACTTGAGAAAAGTGAGGGAATACTATTATTAGATCTCTACTTTATGAAAAGTACTCATATCTTCAGTTTATTTCATAATACTCATAATTTGCCTGATTTTGTAAGTACCTTTTACCCTAAAGAATTTCCAACCCATGGAGTATTGTTATTTATGAAATGCAATGAAATTCACTCTGAAATGAAAATAGTATATCTTACTTTCTTATTGTACAAGAATATGAAGTATCATTCACTCTGCTGTCCTGTGTCAAACTGATCATCACATAATTGTTTAAGTATAGCCATGCCATTCCATCTATATCTTAAACACACAAGAACAATTGTATTACCTTGGCTGTGGCACTAATCCTATTAGATTGCCAGATCCCAACCATCTACATTTCAGAGCTCCCTCCTCCCAGATTTTCACAGCTTTGGTAGCAATCTGATAACACAGAGTCCCTGCTCTCCATCACCTTGGCCAGCATCTCCTTGCTTTGCCGAAACATACAACACAAACAATGAATTGTGCTTTGAAGGGATTATTATTATCACTAATACCATCATAATGTTGTATTTGTATCATCTGTTTTTACATCAGTTATTTACCTCACAATATTCACCCCCATACACTACTAAAAATCACTTCTCTTATAACAAAGGGGAGAAAAAAATTAAGAAAATGGGCTAACACATCAACCAAGTCTGACAGTGTGTATAAGCTTCTGCATCTCCAGTCTCCTTCTTTAATACCAAAGAAAGAAGATATGTTTCATCATCTGTTCCACTATGGTCAGGCTTCATTGACCATTTAATTTTTCAATGAATCAAACACTGGGGTCTCTGTGGAAGGTTAATTACTCTTATTCAACAAATGTTTGTTGAACATCTTCTACATGTAAGGTACTGTTCTGAGTACTGGGGATACAAAAAAATTTTAAAGGACATAGTCCCTGCCCTCAAAGAGATGTCATTCTATTGGGTAGATAAACTAAGTACACAGACATGAAGAATACAATTTAGTAAAGGTTATCAGTAAATGAAAGATCTAAATAGAGGGTTTTCACAAAATTTGAGATGGAAGAAAACATTTAACTCTGACTAGTGTATTTCTTATGGGGAATTTATTAGAATCCTTGATTACAAAAACAAAAGTTTCCTGAAAAGGTTTCTAAAAGTCTTTTTCTTATTTAAAGAAATGTAATAATGATGACTCTTATATATGAAATGGTCTTTTCATTCGCTGGGAATCTTTCATTTAAAAAGCCCATATTCTGTGTGAGTGCATTGGCTTACATTGAAATTACTCAGGTTGTATAGATATTACACAATAAGAAATATAAAGAGGAAGAAATCTCTTTGACATATAACTTTAAATTGAGAAAGCTTATCTGCTCTGAAAGCCTATATTCCTTCAGGAAGTTTTAAGGACTGCTATCAGCTTTGTAAATAGTATCTGGCTTTAGCAGTCTCACACTCACACAAAGTCTGTCACAAGAAGATTAGACATGGGCTTGACCCCAGAGAGAAAAACTAGGAGCAATGGAAGAAAGTTATAGGGAGGAATGTATTGACTCAATATAAGAAAAATTTTCTTCACAATTAAAATTTTCCAGAAACAAAATGGTCTGCCTCAAGCACTGTATTCCCTGTCACTAGAGGTGTGCAACCAGAGATTGGATAACCACCTGTTGAGGATGTTATAGAGGAGATTCCTGTTTGGGTATGGACTGGACTAAGATAGTCTCCAAGATCTCTTTTAGTTCTCAGACTCTATGGTTCTAAAGAAATACTTTCACAAGTTCATCCTATTGGTAGATGTTTCTTGGCATGATGGTTACTGTGAAGCTTTCTCATTTTGGTGACCATATCAGAGAGAAAAAACAAGGTCTGATAGCACTGGCAACAGTAAGACTACTCTTCCCTTGAGCATAAATGAAATGATACACATCATGCCTAAACATCTCAGACAGGATGTTGTGGGTTCTCCCAAGAACTAGCCTACTTCCCTTTCACATAACGAAAGATAAACAGTGAGAGCTGATTCCAGTCTGAAACCCCACCACCACCCCACCCCCAACCCCCCACCCCCGTGACCATGGACCTATCACTGGGGCTTAAAAGAGAAGAGGTCTGAAGAGTAATTACAGATCTCCATCTTCAAGTCGGATTCTAATGACACAGGAATGAGTAAAAGCAACTCTTAGAGGAAATGAGTGTCTTCTAAAGAATCAAGGTGGATGACTCCTGCCCAGTGCCCCTGTGAATGAACTTCGCTCATTTTTTATTTGTCTCTTCATGTGTGAGTTTTGAGAAGAGGAGAGCTGAAGATAGTAGCCTCTCCTTTTCATTGAGACACAATAAGATGCTAATATATTCGGTTTATTCACTTAAAAAATAAACTTGAAAGAGGTCTGGGCTAAAGGGACTCTGGTAATAGCTGGGGGGGGATCAGTTTTGATATATTATTTTTAATTTTCATATCTAAAGTTACTTTAAACTTTTCATATTTAATTCACAATGATCCAATCAGTCAATCAGTGAAAAACGTATATTAAACACTGACCATGGTCTGGGCATTACAGTAGAAGCTACTTATACCAAGAAAAATAAATAGAATACCTCTTGTCCTCAAAGACTCTATATTCTATTAGCATAAATAACACATACTGGGGTGGCTAGATGGCACAGTTAGTAGAGCACCAGCCCTGGAGTCAGGAGGACCTGAGTTCAAATCTGGCCTCAGATACTTGACATACTTACTAGCCATGTGACTTTGGGCAAGTCACTTAACCCCAATTGCCCTCCAAAAAGCAAAATAAACAAACAAACAAATAAATAAATAAACAAATAAATTAGTGAATGAATGAATGAATAGCACATACATATAAATGTGTATAAATAAAAAATGGATAAGGCACTAATAACTAGAAAGCAGAGATCAGGAAACCTGGGGTTTCTGTAAGGTATGTTTGTGGGGAGGGGGTGAGGATTGAAAGCTTCAGGTAAAAGTTGGGACTCCAGTAGTAGATCTGCTACAGAAACATAGAAGCCCCAGTCTACAAGTCCAGTCCAATGTGGTAGGTCTAGTTTAACTTATTTCTTATTATTTTATCACTCTCTCAGAGTGATCATAAGATGGAACATTGTTATGGCATCATTAGTGCAACATCATTAGTGGACTACATTCAATATGTGCATTAATTAATGAGGTCATTTACTATGAATTCTGACTGTCACCTAATTGTAGATAGATTGTGTTCCAAAACCTCCTTTTTATGTTCATTTGTTTGAAGCTTGGAATTAATTTATTAATTGTAATAATATTACAAGTGGTGATTAGGCTCACGAGCCAAACTCCATTTTGAATTATAATGAAAGAATGACAACACATTTATTAAAAGCATATAAGGTGGCAACCACTGTGCTAATTGCTAGAATATAAATACAAAAATCAAAGGGAATTCCTGTTTTTTAGAAAGTTGTGCATTATGTATACAGTTATCTCCATGTCTTCCCCATTAGATTTTGAACACCAATGAGAGCAAGGACTATCTTTCATCGTTCTTTGTATCCCCAGGGCTTAGCAGTCATTGCCACATAATAAATGCCTAATAAATATTTACTGACTGACATTAATAGGGTGAGACAACAAATGCAGAAAAGTAGTAGTCAGGGAGTGGTACTTTGGTTTGGAAAGATACAGTGATGATGAGGAAAGACCTAGAGTAATAGACTGGCATGTACTTTCCAGGAACAATGGTAATTTTGATTTGTAGTTCCAGAATTGAAAAGGAGGTGAAGGTTAATCACATAGTGGCAAGGAACTTGGCAAGAAAGCACCTAGAGCAGTGGTTCTCAATCTGTGGGTTATGTTCAATTTGTAACAATGAAAATACATCTTGCAGATAAGATAGATTCATAACAGTAACATACTTACAGCTATGAAGTAGCAATGAAAATAATTTTATGGTTGGGGGTCACCACAGTATGAGGAACTGTATTAAAGGGTTGCAGCATTAAGCAGGTTGAGAACCATTGACCTAGAGTATAAGAAATAAAGTGAGAATGACTGGGGGCCAGCAAATAGACCACAGTGTGGTAGTTCTGAAGTGGAAAAGATTAAGACCTTCAAGGCATAGTGTCATGTCCAGATGGAAAGATGTTTGCCTGGAATATGGCTGTTGGGTGGAATAGAAATATGCTTCTTTAAAAAAAATATTCATTTGTTTTTAGTTTTCAGCATTCACTTTCATAAACGCTTGAGTTTTCCATTTTCTCCTCTTCCATTCCCTCCCCTGCTCCTCCCTAAGATGGCATGCAATGTAATATAGGTTATACATATACATTCATATTTAGCATATTTTCACATTAATCATGTTGTAAAGAAGTATTAGAACCAATGGGAGGAACCATGAGAAAGAAGAAACAAAACAAAACAAAAGGAAAAAAGAGAGCAAATATTACATTTGATCTGCATTCAAACTCCATGGTTCTTTCTCTGTATGGACAGCATTTTCCATCATAAGTCTTTTGGAGTTATCTTAGATATTTGCATTTCTGAGAAGAGTCAAGTCTATGAAAGTTAGTCATCACACAATGTTGCTATTACTGTATATATTGTTCTCCTGGTCTTGTTCACTTCACTCAACATCAGTTAGTATGTCTTTCCAGGTTTTTCTGAAGTTTACCTTCTCATTATTTCTTATAGCACAATAGTATTCTATTATGTTCATATACCACAACTTGTTCAGTCATTCCTTAATTGATGGGCATCCCCTCGATTTCTAATTCTTGCCCACTACAAAAAGGGCTATTATTAATACTTTTGTATGGATGGATCCTTATCCCACTTTTTTTTATCTCTTTGAGATACATACCTAGAAGTGGTATTGCTGGGTGAAAGGGTATGCAGTTTTATAGCCCTTTGGGCATAAGAACCATGCTTTTAAAACAGGTACTGGGACAGATCACTCAAGTACAGTAATCTTAAAGCCCTATGCTGGAAGATGAGGGTACAAGTCAGAGATGAATAATACACCCAGAACTTTAAGGATAATTTGTGTCAGACAATATTGTGTTGTGTTCTGGGGATACAATGACAAGTAAAAGATGCTCTCTGATCCTAACCATAAGAAGCTCATGGTCTAGTGGCAGAATAAGGTAACTACATACCTCTAGTTCCCTATACTCTCCTTTCTAATATCTAATATTCTAATATCTCTCCTTTCAATCCATTCAATCATTTGCCATTCCCATTGGCATCACTCTTAGTCTATGTCATTATCTCTTCTCTGGATTATTAAAATAGCCTCCTAGCCTCTTATTTCTCTTTTGGTTTCTCTACTCCATAATAAGCTTATTTTTCTACCTTTATCTTACACTAGTCCCTATCATGAGCTTTACTATTTAGACAAATTAGACTACTATTGTATTTCCAACTACTAATTGAATGTCTCTCCTCAGAATAGCATAAAGGTAATCAAGTATAATCTTGTCACTACTGTCAAGTTATAACCACAATTGTGAAATAGGAAGATATCAGAAAACAATCCAAAACTTGTTTTTAAAATTAAAAACCAAGAAGAGAGGCTAAGTAATCACACTGGGAATATAGAAATGACAGACTTGATCCATCTGAATCTGTCACCTCAAGTCTGCTCTTATTTACCAAACAGATTCATGTCAGCAGTGAGCATATCCACTGTGGCTTCCTTATTCTATGCTTTTGTCAATGCTGTCTCATGTCCAGAATGCCCTTGCTCTCCAATATTTGTTTGTGAATAAACAGATGAAGAAGAGAAGATACATTCAGAGGAGGTGAGAAAGCTCATAGTTTTTTCTAGATAACTTCTTAAAGATGTCTAATGGTATCTGATATTAAAACAATTAGAGCCCTAGAGAGATCTGTTAATTGGTGCGTCGTATTTGGACTCAAGGGACCTGGGTTCAAATATTTGTTCTGTTACTAGATGAAAATGTAAACTGAGACAAATCACTTAGTCTTTTTTGGCCTCAGTTTTTTTTATCTGTGAAATATGTATTGGTTGACATGATTCCAGAGGACCAATAATAAAGAAAGTATTGCCTACCCATTTCATGAGAGATGTGATGACCTCAAGATACAGAATAAAGTAATATAGAATTTGTCTTGTTTGCCTTTGCATGTTTTTTAAAGAAGCCCTTTCTTTTTCTTTTTAATTGGGGTGGGGAGAAGGAGGAAAGACAATCAAGGGATTTGGTAGCTAAAGAAGGAAAAAATAGAAAAAGAAAGAAGAGAATGTTCAAAACATTTTTTAAAACATGTCCAGAACAAAACAAAAGGAAGGCCAGAAAAAGAAAATTATGAATAAGCATGAGGGTTTTGAAAGTAACATGTTCAATTTGTTATATAGTTCAACACAAAAGTAAGCTATACATGATAGATAATCTCAGTTCCCTGTATAATCTTTTTTTGGGGGAGGGGGACCTTCCCTGCTTTGAAAATATACTTTGCCCCCTAAATGGCTGAATGTAATCACATGGAGCCTGTGGTTAGGAGAGTTTGCTGAGGGATGGAATGGAGCCCACAGGAATCTGGGAGTCAGAACAGCTAGACTGGAAGGAGGAGAGAATACTTCTAAGGGAGACAGTTAGATTTGTGAGTAAATATTGGTCTTATGTTGGTTTGTGGGAAGGCGAAAGGATGTTATGGCTCTTTGCTACATTGTGCTACATTAACTTCTTTGTTGCTATGATGGATTTGGTTTCCTGGTACTGGGATTTGGCTTTCTGGTGTCTGAATAAATATTTTGCTTCTGTCTTCTATATGGAGAGTTTGTTATATTTTGCAATCAAGCACTATGCAGGTATATTTAGGGAGATTATTGGTGCTATGAATATTGCATTGACATTACAACCAGAAGGCATGAGATATCCTTGTTCTAAATCTACAAAACTACCTGGGTCATTAGATTAGATTTTAAAAAGTAGAAACTTTGTAATATAATATTTAAAGAAAAAGGTAGAATACTAAAAGTTGTTGCTTCTAGGCCCTAGTCTCCAGTGCGCATAGGACTAAAGGCCATTCAGCCACACAGGGGAAACCTGAGAAACTAACAAATAATATACTGCAGCAGGTATTGAGGAGAAGGGACTTTTTCCAATGACCCAGGAGAATGTGCCATATTAGTGTTCCTACCAAAGACAATGAATTCTGTGTGCAACAAGTCCAAACTCACTGTCTCAAAGAATATTAAGATGAAAGGGTTGAGGAAACAGCTCTCTGCTCCCCCAGCATATCATGGAGGATGAAATGTGCATGTGAAGAATGTGACAGAGGAAAGGGAGTAGAGCTACTTTTGAGCAAGCATCTAGAGTTATAAAATATGTCCAAAGTTCTACAGAGGATGGATATGGACCCTCTAAGGAGGAAGCAGCTTCTAAAGGGACATGGATGGATAAATTGGATCCACAGATGCTATCAAGAAGGACATCTGTTATACCTCCAGGAAGAAGACATATTCTGTTGGTAGGAGACTCCCTGCTAAGAGGTACAGAGATAGCCATATGTCAGTCTGACATGGAAAAATGGGGAGAAATTCTTGCTGCCTTTCCAGGGTGTGCATTCAGAATGTGAGACAGCCTCCTGAGACTTGTCAAATTTGACAACTACCACCTATTTCTGATGATTCATGTATGAACAAATGATATACCACCAGAGGGAAATTAGAAAGGATCTCCAGAGATTATGACTTCTTGGGTCAGAAACTGAAGGATTTAGAGACCCTGGAATGCATTATTACCTATGATCAGAATCACTGTTTCTGATTGAAGGGACGGGACACACAGGAAGTAGGAAGATACAGTGAATGAATAACTTACTGACAATTACTAGAATAAAGAAGGACCCCTCCCCCAACTCTCTTAATGAGTTTGAACTGAACATTAGTAGGGCTATGCTAATGGATGCCAATGGTATGATACAGGTTAATAATGGACATAGGATATCCAGGACTATGTTTGGGTAACATTTGGGGAGGCATGAGACAGGAACTTTGCTGATGAGCATTGGGTGGGACATGGCTTACTTTATATAAGGTCACAGGATCAAAGAGCTACAGAGGCCATGTAGTCTGATCCCCTTAGGAATAATCCCCTCTGCAACATCACTGGAAAGCAGTCATTCAGCCTTCCGTTCCAGTGAAGGGCAGCATATTATTGTCACAAATAGCCAGTTCCACTCTGGTATAGCTTTAATTGCTAGGAAGTTGGGTGTTTTGTTTCTTCCAATCATGGTAAGAATGTTTCTTTGCAACTTCTACATGTCTCTTTCCAGATCTTTTAGAGACAATTGGAATAAGTCTCATCCTTTTACTGTGTGTAAAAGCTCTTTAAATACTTGAAGGTAATCATCACAATCCTGTCAAATGTTCTTTTGCCTAAGCTAAACATCTCAAATATCATTACTTTATATTTCTATGACATGATTTTGAAGCCCATAATCATAATGGGTTCTGTTCTCCAGATGCCTTCAAATTATCAATGCCCTTTCTAAAGTGCAGCATTCAAATTTGAACACATACTCCAGCTGCTGTCTGATCAAGACAGAGGACAATGGGATATAACCCCATATTCCTGTCTGTTATCCCTCTATTTAATCTTAGATTTCATTAAATTTTACATTTTTATGGTTTGGGCCCAAATCAGTCCATTGGTGGTTTTTATTCAATATTATTGAATTGACATTGACATGTTACTGAACAATGAACAAAAGGAAAGTTACTTAACTACAGCAGGAGAAGGACTTTCCAGGTTTATTCAGATGAGTGAAATCCTTACCTCCCTTGCCTGAGCTGTCCGTCATCTGACAGAAAAGCACCAGCAGGTGCCTGAAACTCTTTGAGATTTCTCTGATACTCAAGTATGTGATGTATTTAAACCGTTAGTCCCCTGAGCCAATCAAATCTTGCAGGTGATTTTAATACCTTTAAAAAAAACTAATCTAACTTTCATGGGGTTGAGGCTTAAAATATCAGTCCTATCGCAAATCATCCATATGATAAAGTCCTTACCTTGTGATAAAGAAACCTTATACCACCTAAATGACTGGCTATGACTGTTCATGTAGCCGATATAGACAGTATTAAATGGGGAAAAGAAAAACTAAAATAGAAACAAAGCAAAAGCAAAACAAAAACAAGAATGTGCCAGTTTCTCTCTCCCCCAAAACAACAACAACAACAACACTGCCTGAATACAGGAAAACAAAGACTAGAAACCCCAGGGTTGTTGTTGTTGTTGTTGTTGTTGTTGTTTTAATTCCCTCAAAAGAAATTGGAAGAACTGGATTCCAGATCTAAGCAATCAGATGCAAGAGACAATTTCATGTTACATATTTCTAGTTCATAGTGATTCTGCTACAAGAGTAGCACCAAGAACATTAAGGCTACCGAAAAAAAAAAAACACTGCCTTCACATATCAGGGGAAATTTCTCTAGATTGCCACTCACTTCACGCTATCTAGAACTTTAGCCAAGAGTTCCTTCTCCATGTGAGTTCCATGAAGGTGGAAATCATACCTTCAGCCCAGGAGCAGATTCTGAGGCATATACCCCCCTCTTCTCTAAGAAATGGATATTTTCACCTCTCCCTTTTTCCAGAAGGAAAGCCATCTCACTAAGCCCTGTATAAGGAGTTGTAAAATACTGGGCATTGTACCAGCAGCAATGTGAAAGAACTAATTGGTTTTACAGCACAGTAACCAACGGGCTGCCTTTTGACACTGTACAAACTAATACCTATTCAATTGCTGCCAGGTTGCAACTGCCCCCAAAAACTATTCTACTGTCCACTGAAATATACTCTTATGCTCAGGCAAACCCTACTCTCTGCTGCCCGTGGGGCTCACATCTTTGTCCAATGCCCTCTAACCACTGCTGCTGGAATCCATGTCTCTGCCTTTTGTCTGCAAGCCACTGACTCTGGGGATTGAGCTTTTGCCCACTCTGCCAAGGCAGCCTGCTACCTGCTTATTCCAAAATCTATATCTGAGCACTCTCTCTAGTGTTTCCCCTGCCTCACTGTGTTGGGGGCAGGACAATCACTCCTTGGACCTGGCTCTGTCTCACCCACCTCCAACTATGTTTACTTTTGACTCTGTAATTCTATGCAAAGCATTTCTGTGGGCTAACACTAGCAACGATCTACTGTTCCCAGTAGGAAGGCACAAGTGTTACTATCTCTGCTACAATTTGATGCTACCCTCATAAACATTCTAGGTCAGAATATCATTGTCCCTGTCCAGCATAGTTGATGAGATCAAGAATCACAACATGAGATGGATTTGGCAATGGCAATGTACTCTAATCAACCCTTCCTTGGAATGAGTTTACCTTATTCACAGCGATTATCCTTTCCAACACAGGAAGTTTCTCCCAATATTAATTGGCCCCCATTACCTTAAAAGTATAAGATTGTCTTCAATGTTAGAAATTTCCATGTCAAGATGACCCAATCATGCTCAGAAAAAGATACAAAACAAAACAAAAAGACCCAAAGATAGAGACTCCTCTAGTAATCTTAAGTTAAGCATTTATTAAGTACCTACAATTTATCCAGTGTGCTAAGTACTAGGGATACAGAGAAAGGCAAGAATAGTTCTTGTTCTCAAGGAGATCACAATCTAATGAGGGAGATCCCACACAAACAAATAGAATCAGTGATTCAGGAATGAAAAATATATGATACATTGAAGATAATCTAAAAGGAAAAAGTAATAGAATTAAGGGGGATCATGGATTGAGCTGCTCCCAACACAGCTACCATATCATAATACTGACCTATATTAGACTTTTAGGCCACTAAAACCTCCAGGATTGTTTTTAGATGAACTAGTCACATCTTGAAAATCAATCCTATAATTCCATAAAACAACTCTTGGAGCAGCATAACCCAAAACAGAATAGGGTGAAATAATTTTCCAGTCAAAGACAACTTAGAAGGTCAGCAGGAAAAGTTTGTCACACCTGATTGAGAGTGGGGCACAGTCTAAGACAGCAGAATTCTGTTGCTTTGCCCATACTTGTTCACAGTTCATGGCGGCAGTTCCAGGGTAAAGAGGAGCACTAACACACTAGAGATTGCAGTTGCACTGGAACAGATACCAGAAAAGACTGCTTGTGGTCATTCAAATATCAGAACACAGGCCAGTAGAGTAGTAAACATGCCACTCCTTAGATCATACCACCTTGGAAGAACTGAAACTTATAGATCCCTGGAAATATCTCTGAAAACTGCTGCACAAAACCCCTAAATCTTGGGACAGTGTGCCCTCCACCATGGAAGCGGAGTCCTACTTAGACAAGAGTTAAAAGTCAAGTGACAGGCTGGGAAAATGTGTAGACAACAGAAAAAAAATCAGACCATAGAAAATTACTATGGTGACAAGGAAAATCAAAACATACACTCAGAAAGCTCCTACATACAAAGTCTCCAAGAAAAATATGAATATTTTTCAGGTAAAGGAAGAACTCAAAAAAGATTTTAAAAATCCAGTAAGAGAGGTAGAGGAAAAATTGGGAAGAGAAATTAGAGTCATGCAATAAAATCATGAAAGAAAAATTCTACATCTTGGTAAAGGAGACACAAAAAATACTGAAGAAAATAATACCTTTAGTGGCAGTTACGTGGTGCAGTGAATAGAGCACCAGCCCTGGAGTCAGGAGGACCTGAGTTCAGATCTGGCCTCAGACACTTAACACTTACTAGCCATGTGACCTTGGGCAAATTGCCCTACTTTCCCCCCTCCAAAAAGCAAAAAGAAAAAGAAAAGAAAACCTTTAAAAACAGAATAGGCCAAATAGTAAGAGAGGTCCAAAAAGTTAATAAGGAGAAGACTGTCTTAAAAAGCAGAAATGGACAAATGGAAAGAAGATACAAAATCTCACTGAAGAAAATAATTCCATAAAAATCAGAATTGAGTAAATGTAAGCTAATGACTGTATAAGAAATCAAGGAAAAAACTAAAACAAAACCAAAAGAATAAAAAAGATAGAAGACTGTTAAATATTTAATTGGAAGAACAGCTGACCTGGTAAATAGATCCAGGAGAGAGAATTTTAAAATTATTGGACTTACCTGAAAGTCGTGAACTTCAAAAGAGCCTAGACATCCTCTTTCAAGAAACTGTCAGGGAAAACTGCCCCAATGTCCTAGAACCAGAGGGTACAATAGAAATTGAGAGACATCACTGATCACCTCCCAAAAGAGATTCAAAAATTAAAACTCCCAATAATATTATAAACAAATTCCAAAACACCTGGATCAAGAAGGAAATATTATAGGCAGACAGAAAGAAACAATTCAAGTATCATGGAGCCACAGTCAGGATAACACAAGACCAAGCAACTTCTAAATTAAAGGATTGGAGGGCTTTAGAATATTTTATTCCAGTTAGTATTACAACCAAGAATGACCTACCCCTCAAATCTGCTCCCCCCCAAAAAAACTTAGTATAATCAATCCTTCGGGGGGGGGGGGGTTAATGGATATTCAATGAAACAGAGGACTTTCAAATATTCTTGATGAAAAGACCATAGCTGAGCAGAAAATTTGACTTTCGAATATAAGACTCAAAAAAGCATAAAAATGTAAACAGAAAAGCAAAATCATAAGAGACTTAATTAGATGAAATTATTTACATCTCTACATGGGAAGATGATATTTGTAACTCATAAGACCTTTCTCATTATTAGGCAGTTAGAAGCATATGGCACTGGTGTGAATGGAATATAAAGAGATTATATCTAAAAAAAATTAAGCAGTGATAGAATAAGAAAGGGGAAAGGAGAGGCAGAAAAGGTAAATTATCTCAAAAGAGTAATGAAAAATCTTTTAGAGTAAAAAGGAAGAGAGGGGACGTGAGAGGGAGTGAGTGAACCTTAGTCTCATCAAAATCAGCTCAAAGAGGGAATAATATACACACTAAATTGAATATAAAAATCTATCTTACCCTACAAGAAAGTAGGAGAGGAATGGGATAAGCCAGAGGGAGGGGTAATAGAAAGGAGGCAGATTGGGGGAGGGAGTAGTCAAAAACAAAACACCTTTGAGGAGGGACAGGATGAAAGGAGAAAGAGAACAGAATAGATGGGGGTGCAGTAAGTAGGATGGAGGAGAACACAGTTAAAGGTAGTAACTATGACAAAAAATACTTGAAATAAGGTTCCCTGATAAAGGCATCATTTCTCAAATATATAGAGAATTGAGTTGATTGATAAAATTAATAAAAATAAGTGCCATTCCTCAAATAATAAGTGATCAAAAGATATGAACAGTTTTCAGATGAAGTAAAGTTATCTATAGCCATATAAAAATGTTCTAACTCACTATTGATTGGAGAAATACAAATTAAAACAATTCTGAGGTGTTACCTCATACCTACTAGATTGGCTAGTGAGACAGAAAAGGAAAATGACAAAGATTGGAGGGGGTGAGGTAAAAATGAGATATTAATGCATTAAAGAGTTGTGAATTGATTCAAGCATTCTGTAGAGCAATTTGGAACTACATCCAAAGGGCTATAAAACCACGCATACCCATTGACCTAACAATATGACTACTGGATCTGTATCCCAAAAGAGTAAAAAATTTAAAAAAGGAAAAGGGCCTATAGGTATGTGGGCATGAATATAAATGCAAACACATATACATGACTGTATATGGTTGGATAAATTGTGGTATGTGATTGTGATGGAATACTATTGTGCTATAAGAAATAATGAATAGGATGCTCTCATAAAAACCTGGAAAGAGTGGTAGAGCCAACATGGAAAGGTAAAAGCAGGGACTTGTTTGAGATCACATTCCAACCACCTACAATATGTGTAGAAAAATGACTCTACACAAATTTTAGAGCTATAGAACCCACAAAGTGACAGAGAGAAACAAATCTCCCACAGAAGGCAACCTGACAGGCTAACTGGAACAATCTATTGAACCGTGCTGGGAGTGGAGCATAATCCCATGTGAGCCATGCAGGCCCAGACCAGTGACACTGATCGGCCTGAGCAGACTTCAGGAGAACTTCCAAGAAAAATATGAATTGGTTACAGGCCATGGAGGAGCTCAAGAAGGATTTTGAAAATCAAGTAAGAGAAGCAAAGTAAAAAGTGGGAAGAGAAATTAGAATGATGCAAGAATATCATGAAAAGTGAGATAACAGTCTGCTGAAGGAGATCCAAAAAACACTGAAGAAAGTAACACCTCAAAAATTTGATTCACTCAAATGGCAAAAAAAGGCTCGAAACACCAATGAGGAGAAGAATGCCTTAAAAAGCTGAATTTCCCAGAAGGAAAAGGAATTTCAAAAACTCACTGAAGAAAATAATTCCTTCAAAATTAGATTGGAGCAAGTAGAAGCTAATGACTTTATAAGAAATAAAGATGCTATAAAACAGAAGGGAATGTGAAATATCTCTATGGAAAAACCAGTGACCTGGAAAATAAATCCAGGAGAGATAAGTTAAAAATCATTGAACTAATTGAAAGCCATGATTTAAAAAGAGCCTAGACATCA
>CM053595.1:160887707-160932708 GCA_028646575.1 Pseudocheirus occidentalis
TTGTAGAACCAGAGGGCAAAATAGAAATTGAAAGAATTCACCATTCACCTCTTGAAAAAAGATCACAAAAAGAAAACTTCTAGGAATATCATAGCCAAATTCCAGAGTTCCCAGGTGAAGGAGAAAATATTACAAGCAGTCAGGAAGAAACAATTTGAGCATTGTGGAAACACAATCAGGATAACACAAGATCTAGTAGCTTCTACATTAACGGATCAAAAAGCTTCAAACATGTTATTCCGGAGGTCAAAGGAGCCAGGATTAAAACCAAGAATCACCTACTAGGAAAACTGAGTATAATGCTTCAGGGGAAAATATGGTCATTCAATGAAATAGAGGACTTTCAAGCATTCTTGATGAAAAAACCAGAGCTGAACAGAAATTTTGACTTTCAAACATAAGAAGCAAGAGAAGAATGAGAAGGCAAACAGGAAAAAGAAATCATAAGGAATTGATTAAAGTTGAACTATTTACATTCCTACATAGAAAAACAATAATTGTAACTCATGAGACTTTCCTCAGTATGAGGATAGTTGAAGGGAATATATACACATGCATGTATACATATATACACATAGGTGGGTGTATGTGTGTATGTATGTGTATGAATATGTGTATGTCTGTACATGTCTGTACATAGACAGAGGGTGCAGGATGAGTTGAATATGAAGGGATGATATATAAATTAAAAATTAAGAGGTGAGAGGAATATAATGGGAGAAGGAGAAAGGGAAAGATAGAATAGGGTAAATTTTCTCATATGAAAGAGGCAAGAGAAAACTGTTACAATGAAGGGGAAGAGCAGGAAGGTGAAAGGGAATGAGTCAACCTTACTCTCATTGGATTTGGCTTAAGGAGGGAATAATATACATACTCAGTTGGCTTGCCCTACAGGAAAGTTATGGAGGAAGGGGATAAGAGTGGGGATGATAGAAGGGAGGGTGGATTGGGGGAGAGTGTAGTTAGAAGCTAACACTTTTGAAAATGGACAGGTTCAAAGCAGAAAATAGAATAAGTAGGGGGTGGGATAGGATAGAGGGAAATACAGTCTTTCACAACATGACTAATATGGAAATTGTTTGCCTAACTACACATGTAAAACCTATGTTGAATTGCTTGTCTTCTCAGAAGGGGTGGGTGAAAAAGGAAGAAGGGAAAGAATCTGGAACTCAAAGTTTTAAAAACAAATGATTAAAATTGTTTTTACGTGCAACCAGGAAATTAGATGTACAGGCAATGAAGAATAGAAATCTATCTCGCCCTACAAGAAAGAAAGGGGTGTGTGTCGGGCAATAAGAGAGGGCAGATTGGGGGAAGGGACATTCAATATGCTTGCCATCTTGGGGTGGGGGGTAGGGGAGAGATAGGAAGAAAATTTGTAACTCAAAATCTTGTAGAAATGAATGTTAAAAACTAAAAAAATTAAATTTTAAAAATTAAATAAGAGGGGAAAAATAAATTAAATTTTTAAAAACCTGGAAAGGCTTGTATGAATTGATGCAAAGTGAAATGTATAAAGTAACAGCAATATTGTAAGATGATCAGCTGTGAATGACTTAGCTATTCTCAGCAATAAAATGATGCAAAATAACTCTGAAGGACTTATGATGAAAAATGCTATCCCTACCCAAATAAAGAACTGATAGTATCTGATTGAAGCATACTTTTTTTACTTGCTTTTATTTTCTTTTTTTTCCTTTGCTACATTTTCTTTCATGACATTACTAATATGGAAATATTTTGCATTACTACACATGTATAATCTATATTAATTCGGTTACCATCTCAATAATGGTGGGGGGAGAGATGAAGAGAGAGAATTTGGCATTCAAAGTTTTAGAAACAAATGTTAAAAATTGTTTTTACATGTAACTGGGGAAAATAAAATGCTAAATAAATAAAAAGAAAGAAAAATCAATCCTTGACTATAAACACTTCTCCCACTGCCATGAGCTGCTCAGTGTCCAGCATTAAACATGGTCAGAGATGTGAATGAGAATGAAACTAGGCCATGTGAGTAGTTCAAGGATGAAATACATTTATTGATTCTTAGGACAAGGCTTTTCTAGAGCAAATGAGACAAAGGAATAGAACTCAAGTTTTCTTATCATTATCTTAGTCTGTCATATCCTGGAAGTAGCACAAAATGGATAATTTAATAAAGATTTATCATCTAGGTGACTAAAATTTTGGAGTAGAAGAGCCTTTGGTCTCAAAACCCAAATAACATCTTTTTAAATGTAACCCATATCAAAGATTCCAGGAGCAAGCTTAACAAAAAAACCTGCATCTCAAAGGATTTCCTTTAGAGCACACTGTTGAGATTTTTATCTGAGTCCTGGATCAGGTATTTTGTGTCTCCACATTTCACCAATGCTGAATGCAACGTCTACCATACTTTCCAGAGTCAGTACTCTTTCTGTTATACCTTTCTGGTCACGTAAGTAATAAATAACAGGGGTTTGATTTGAGCTCATCTCCATTGCCTCCAAATCTCTTCTACTTTCTACTGTGCCATGCTGCCATTCAAGTAAGGATTGAATCAGGTAAGAAATGGAAAGAACTTTGAAAATATTAAAGAACCATATACATTTTAATTATTATTATCTTTTGCATTGCACAACTCCACTCAGATTTGTGTGTCTGTGTGTGAGGTACAGTCACTATTCCTGCCTTCATCTTCCCAAGTATCCACTGTAAATCCTTATTTCATTGCATACTGATTATTGATTGAGTCCAGATGTTCTGATTGTACCATTGTTTCTGGGGAGAACAGAGGAATATATAAATTCTGGAAGGGTTTTTCTTTTTTTTGTCATCAAGGCAGTAGAGAGAAAAGTTCAAAGCAATATAAAAATGATCAAAGAAAAAAGGTTCTGATTCAGATAAGAGTTACATTTTATTAAATGACAGAGAACCCAAAGCAACTAAAAGACCAGAAGAAACACAGATAGTAAAAGAAGAAATACAATATACCCTGAGAGATATTAACAAATGGAGAAATTATATGCTAAAGAAATTAAGACAATTGTTAATATTCATTACAAGACAAATAAGTTATGAAAAGTGAAAAAATCATAAGAAGAATTTAAGTTATAAGTAAAAAATGAAAAACTAGTAGGAAATACATTTTTAAGTGATCAATACATAGAACATAAAAACCATTAAAAAGAAACAAGCATCACAATGCTTGAGAGAGAGGGAAAGAGTGCTAAAATGCTAAAATGCATATTAACCTAATAAAGAGGTTAAGAAAATCGCCAAATATCAAAAGGATCTCAAAGCATAAAGATTCAAGTGATAACTGTGAAGTTCAACTTAAAAGTCAGTGACTTTTCAATTATTAACATTTTTGAATTTTAAAAAGACAAAGGAACCTGTATAATGTTATAATGTTTTAAAATCATTTTTATAGAGAATGACAAGAAGTTATAATTACAAAGAGTAAAAAATCCACAAGACTCTAAAAAGGAAAACAAAGTTCAATTCTCTTATAAATTTATTAATGACTATATTATATATTATAAATGACTAAATTTTAATTAAATAATGATATGAAGAAATATGTTCCAACTATGGTACAATAATGAAGATTAAAATGTTTTGTTGATTATCTAGAGTTCTCCAAGACATGATTGCAACTGTATCCTCTTTATCAATGCTTATATTCTGCCTTCTCATCCAGTATTATTCTTGGCCATCTCCTTGCATAGATGTTGCACAAAAGATCTGTCAATTAATTAATTATCTAATATTTGGCATTGCAGCAACATTGGACATTATTGATCATTATTTTCTACTTCTTCCTCCCAGAAAGTCTCTCCTCTCTGTGTTTTTGGACACTTTACTCTCTTGATATTCTCCAAATATGTCTTCTCACTCTCTCAGCTGGTCACAGAGTAACTGTATTTCAAGTGTGCATTTAATTCAAATTTCCCTTAATCTGAGACCAGCTTTCTGTCCATTATTAGTCCCTAATATTTCTCTTCAGAATGCTTTGGAGATTCTTTTTCCATCTGGCAAATTCAACTTTTTAAGGCATTCTTCTCCTCATTGGCTTTCTAGGCCTCCTTTGCCATCTGAGTTCATTGGTTCTTTAAGGTGTTATTTTCTTCAGTCAGGTTGTTGACTCTCTTTTCATAATTTTCTTGCATCATTCTCATTTCTCTTCCCAATTTTCCTCCACTTCTCTCATTTGTTTTTCAAAGTCTTTTTTAAGTTCATGTATAGCTTGTAGGCAAACTTCATGATTCTTGGAAGCATTTGGTGTGGGAGTTCTGACTGTGTTGTTTTCCTCCCGTTCCATGCTTTGATTCTTTTTGTCTGCAAAAAAGGATTCTAGAGCTTTATTGCTGTTCTTATTTTGCTTCCTTTTCCTCATGTTGGCCAGTCAATTAATTGCTTGATTTTTTAGCTCTGTGGAACTCTGCTTCCGGTGGGGAAAATCTCTGTCCAAATTGCTGGGGTTTTCACAGCTGCTAGAGCTATTAGGGGAGTGCTGCAGCCCCCACAAGCTTTGGCTTGCTGAAAGCACACCCCAGGACCACCACTCAAGACCATGATCTGGATCCAGGCCACTCAACATAAGAGCTCTTGGCCCTGATCAATCGTCTCAGCCCCCCTGCAATCAGCAGGCCAGGAGCTCTGAAGCAGCCCAGTGGAGTCAGTTGCAGCTTAAAGCTTATCCTGCTGCTTCCCGCTGCTTCCTTGCTCTGGGAGCAGTTTGGCCAGACCTTTTCCTCCCCCAAATTTAGCTTGAAAGCTTGAATGCCACTGACCTTTCACTTAGTCCTTATTTTTCCTGGCTTGATAAATGTGGAGATTGCCCCAGATGCCTCCAATCTGCTCTCCTGTAGACTCAAGCTGTGGCTTTTCCCAACTGCCTTGGGACCTGGCTGCAGGTTCGGGCTGGGCCAGCCTTGGCTCCCAGCCTGCCGCGATGAGCCCCACCTGCCGAGCTGCCTTCAGTGAGAGATGTGTTTTCTGTATTTTTGTGAGTTTGGGAGCCCTAAAATTTGTTTAGAGTAATATTTTATGGATATTTAAGGTGGTTGTGTGGGAGCTGCAAAACTTTGCTGCTTCTACATCGCCATCTTGGCTCAGCCGCCCCCCCCACCCAATATAATTTCTTTAGGGATAATATATATGTATAGATGTGTGTTTCACAGGGTTTGTGGGTAAACTAATACATACATGTGTAATAGAGCTTGCAGATAAATCAGCCTTCTCTCCACCTGCTACTAGGTCATTTACATTACCCATTCTTATCACAAGTTCTAATGTAATAAAGATATTTGTTCTGATATTTCTAATTCAATTACTGAAATTGTAGAAACTTATTAATCATTAAAATAGTTCTGGGCCCTTACTCCAGTATATTAAATATCATTTATTTTATTAAAAATGGCATTTGCTCGATAAACTGGAGAAACTTATTTTCTTATAAGTAGTTGCTTATTATCTTTCTTCTCCCTCTCCAGATATTGATTGAAAGCATATATACATCTACATATATTTACATATGCACATGTTTGTATAAACACATGAATATTATATAATGTATTGTATAATACACATTATACATTTTCCCATGAAAATTGCTATACAATTTATTAATTCTGTAAGGAACAGTGAAACAGACAATTATTTACAATGAAAGATTAGAGACATTTAATGAAAAAGAACAGTCATCTTTAATCATTACTATAACTACTTAGTTCTCTTCAAGTGTGAAAATACAATCCTATCATATAAGGCTACCAATTAATGTCTTTTCTCAAGAATTTTCTTTCTTTTTTTTTTACAAGAATTAAATTCAATTGTTTCAGGATATAAGTTCTTTGAGTTTCTTTTCTTTGTCTCTTTAACCAGCACAGTTAACAATCTTTCCTGAATATTAGTTAAACTCTCAGTGTCCTCACAAACTTTTCATAGAATCATAGTTAAACTCTAATCATCCAAGATTTGTTTGCCTTTTTTAGATTTAGTAAGTACCCCTCATTTTTGTTGGGGAGCTTTTAAATTTAATGTCACAAATGGAGAAGGACATGGACATGGATATGAAGATGAAAGTGAAATGGAGATGGAAATGGAATTATAGATATCTATGTCCCTAGTCTCTCTCCTGAGATTCAATCCTCAATCACTTACTTCTTGCTAGACATGTTTGCTTGGATACCCCTTAGCACAACATATATAAATCAAAAATCATGAACATTTTCTCTAAATCCACATTTCCTTCAAACTCTCTTGCTTCTATTGAGAGTACAAATAGTCTTTCAGTCACCTAGGTTCACAATCTTGAAATGGTTCTGAAAATTTCCCTCTTTATCATCCCACATATCCCAACCTGTTTCTAAGTTTTCTTGATTCTGTCCACATAGGTTCTCTTACTTTTTTCCAATCCCATTATTATACAACTATTCCAAACCTTTATCAAGCTATCTCCTAGACTACTGCATAGATTCTTCATTGGGCTATTGGATTTCAGATTTTTCTCCTACACAATCCAACATCCACACAGTTGCCTACATAAGCTTCCTAAAGTCCTATACAGCAAAGGGATCAAAGTACAAGAAAAAGGACCTGTAAGTGCAAAAAATTATTTATAGCATTTATTTTTATAGCAGCCAAAGGACAGAAACTAAGAGAGTTTCCTCCTAGTGGGCTATGTCTAAAAAATGTAGTATATGAATTGTAATGGAATAGCAATTGTGCCATAAGAAAGTATGGAATGGACAGTTTCAGATGAAACTTGGAAGACTTCTATTAATCAATGCAAGCAAAAATAAGCAGAACCAGAAGAATGATTTATAAAATGATAAAAGAAAATATATATATTGAAACACTTTAGAACTCTGAACAATTCAATGAGAAATGATGAGTCTTAAAGTCAAAGGAGAAAACATGCCACTTACCTCCTCCCAAAGAGGTGATGAACTTAAAATGCAGCAAAAGACATGTTTTTGCCTAGGATCAATGTGAGAATTTGTTTATCTGAACTATACATTTATGTAACAAGGATTTTTTTTATTTTTATTGAACAATCAAAGGCATGATGGGAAGGAAAAAATAGAAATATTTATTTAAAAAAATAAATTTACTTTTTAAAAAAGCTTGTGCTTTCTACATTTCAAGTTGGACCAAGTCATTACATAGTTCCCTATTACCTGGAAGATACAATACATATGTCTCTGTCATTTAGAATTTCTTCACAATCTGACAGTCACCTACCTTTCCAGGCTTATTAAAATGAATATATGGATTATGAAAAGTATTTATCATGTACAAAACAATGTGTTAAGTCCAAAGAGTGAAAATACAAAAATGAGACCATCCCTGCCTTCAAAGAGCTAACATTTTCATTTGGGGAGGCAACATATATATGTGTGTATATATATATATAACATGGAGCAATGATAAAGGAAGTGTCATTTAGTCTGTGGAATAACTGGAATAGTGAATGGATACATAGGGGAGATAATTAATATGCTCTTTCCAGAAGTAATAGTAGCATTAATTTCATTATAGTCACCAAAGCAGAGGTTAAAACTATTTAGATAGGTGCATATTCCATCAGGGTATTTACCAGAAAGCAAGAATATAGCTGTAATACATGATGGATGGGATGTGAAGCATAATCTGGAGCCAATTAGTAGACTTTATGAATTTTTTATTTGTATCTTCTGTGAAGCAATACAGTTCACTTCCAGTGAAGGACTTCCAAACTGACTGGATGAAATCCCCCAGAGCATGATATCTGGAAGTCCATTGATTCAGAGGATATACTGGTAGGACAAACAGAAAGAAGACAGCAGTGGTGGATGACTGAGCATAGACCAATAGTCTTAGTGAATTTGATAAAATGGGCTGTGTAAATGTTTTACTTTTCTTCCTATACTAATCTACTTGATGTTTCCAAAATGGAGACCTCAACCTTTCAACTCTGTTTTTGCACATCTTGTCCCTCATTCCTCACATGAACTCTATCCCCAGTTATCTTTCTTTGTATCTCTTTCTCAAGGTTTAACTCCTGTCATTCCTTACATCAAATCTTTCCTAATCATCTTTGTTGCTAAGGCTAATTCCTTCCTTCTATGTTTATTACACAAGTGAGAGGGAAGCGTTCCCCATCTCACTTGATGAATTACAGAAGGCATAGAATGGGATCATAAGATAATACTGATGTGCTGAAGTAATTATAAAAGATGTATATGTGTCCTGATAACTTTGTGAAATATAAACTCATCTTTGATGGAACTGGAGAGGAAATAAACAAACCAACCATGCCACTGAGAGATTTAAATAGATTAACCTGGTAAAGGACAAAGCAGTCAAAACTTGCATCAATTATACAGAGCATCATGCAACAGGAGTTATCTCTTTTCCTCCTCTCACCCCCACTGGTGATGACATCCAGAAGGAGGGACAGAATCTAGCAGTTTTAAAAGTGTTAGTGACTGTAGACTCAGAGCTACTACGGAAGGACTTGGAATGGAATTTTTTTTTCCTCCTGCACTACATTGGCTATAAAACCTTGAAGAAGAAGTAGAATACCAAAAAGAAATGTTGTATTCAGTGTAGAGAAGAGAAAAACAGTCTATACAGACAGATATGGAAAGACAGTCTTCCAAAGGAAAAATCAGTTTCAAGGAGTATGACCCCTTACAATTTAGAGCCAGGCAGTGCAGGGGAGCAGACCCTACAAATCTAGCACAGGGACTTTATGAAGTAAGAAGGGACTTTCAAACCACATAGTATCAGAACTTGTAAGATGTCTTTGTCACACATGATTTTTGCAAGTGTGCCTCACTAGTTTTGTACTCTTACATTTGAGCATATTTCCCAAGGATATTGTACATATCTTGGGGAGAATGTCCCTTAGTTTTATTGGGGTTGGAGGTGGAAGAAATGTCTTGTAACTACTGTTTTCACTACACCTTTTGAGCAAATTCTTTTGATAAGAGATAATTAGATGCATTTGCTGATTGTTAATGGGAAGAACACTGGTTGTGCTTTTGAGGTATAGCAGTAGGAATACCCACCCATGGGTTAATCCTAGAATCTGCAGCAGCAGCCCTCCTCTGGAGATTAAACCTAACAATGAGTATGAATGCATAGAGTAAGTCAGAGCAGTTACTACATGTATGTTCTTACAGGAAACTTTGTATTAGATATTACTGACAATTATTTTTGCATTTGTTGCTTAGTCATTTTGTTATGTCTGACTTCTCATGATCCTCTATGAAATTTTCTTGACAAAGATACTGGAGTTGTTGGCCACTTTCTTCTCTAGTGGACTGAGGTAAATAGTGGTTAAACGACTTGCCCAGGATCACATAGTTAGTGAGTGAGGACAGATCTGAACTCAGGTCTTCCTGACTCCAGGCCCAGTGTTCAATCCAATGAGCCACCTAGCTGCTTCCAAGGTTAACAAGGGTTAAATGACTTGCCCAGGGTCATACAGTAAGTAGGTGTCTGAGGTTGGATTTGAATTCATGTCTTCCTGTCTCCAGGCTCAGTGCTCTGTCTGCTGAACCACCTAGCTGCCTCCTTTCAATGTATTTTTTTAATTAAATATCACTGATAAATGAATTATCTTCAAGAATATAGAAAGCTAGGACAGATATTTAAGACAATCTCCAATGACTATGAAGTTTTCAAAAGAAATGCATTATCAACAACAGTTTCAAAAGTAACAAAACCATAATAACGAAAAATTTATATCAAAACAATTCTGAGATCTCACCTCATATCCCCCATAAATTGCAAAGATAATGCAATAATTCATTTTTGGTGGGCCTACAGAAAAAGAAGCATCCAATTCACAACTGGTGGAACAATGATTAGTTGAACTATTTCGAAAAACAATTTAGAATTATGCAGGAAAATTTCTAAAATTATTCACATTTGACAGATCAGTCTGAATATTAGGTTTATCCAAAGAAGGTTATTGCCAATAAGAAAAACTAGCTTGTTCAAAAATATTCAGCACTGTTTTTTATGGCAAAAGGCATAAAATGAACTGTAAGCCTAATGATTGGAGAATTGATGAAAAAATATGACATATGAATGCTTTGGAGCATTATTGTGCTATAAAGAATGATGACTGTACAATTCAAAGAAATATATGAAAATTTGTATAAAATAATTCGGCTAAGAAAGTGAAAATTATCTATCTATATAGATATGTAAACATAATTACAAATCTATATATCTATACCTATAGATATATATTAAGCAGCACTTTAAGCAGCAACAAAACTCAGATAAAAACAAGTTAAGCACATAACCTTTCTTTCTTTTACAATATAGTGTACAACTAAAGCATAAAGTTGTATATAATACGTAATGACTCTTTTGTGCTGTTTTTCTTAGCCATTTTTCAAGGTTTGATACTGTGAAGAATTTAATTATGAGTTTACTTTAGTTCATGTGATATGCTGAAACAAAATTGGTAATTGTATAAAAAAACACAAAAATTCGAGAGGATTTATAAGTGCCTACTATTTCCCAGATAATATGCTAGGAACTTAGAACACAAAGACAAAAGCAAAAAATTCCTGACCTCAAAATCTTACATTCTCTTTAGGGAAGGGAGAATATATATACATATATACATACATACATACATACATATATATATATATATATATACACACACACACACACTATATATATGCAAAGATAAATAAACACAAAATATATACAAAAAATAATTTTAAGTACAGGAGAATATTAGTCTCTGAGAAATCAATAAAGGTTTCATATAGCAGGGAGACCCTACATTGAGATTTGACTGGATAGAAGGAAAAAGAGCAATAGAAGACAGTCTGTACAAAGGCCTAGAGGTGGCATACTGAATATTATGCATGAAAAGGAACAAATAGACCCATTTGCTTTAAATGCATTGGGTGTCATGAAACCAATGTAGAAAGATGTTGTGTGATATTTTAATTGCCAAAAAGGAGTTTATAGTTAATTGTAACAACACTGATGCTTCTAGATTAAGGGAGTAATCTGGTCAGACACACATTTTAGGAAGTTCAGTTTAGCAACTGTATTGTAGAAGGACTGGAAGGAGGAGACAATGGATATAAGAAAACTGATGGGAAGGCTAGGGTGGCAGTTTTGTGAGTAGAGAGGAGGGGGAAGATACAGGAAACCTCCTAGAATTAAAATCAATGGGATTTAGCAATTGACTGAATACAGAGTGTGCTAGAGAGTAGAAAGATGATGATAATTGCTAGATTGTGAACCTGAGTGACTGGAAAAAATATCCTTTGCAAAAATAAAGAAGAAAAAAAGAGGTAGAAAGCTCTCAGGAAAAGAAGATGACTTCCATTTGGAGCATGTTCAGTTTGAGATGGCTATGTATCATTCAGGTGGAGATGTCCATCTAGCTTGTTGATATAGGAATGGAACTCAGGGAATAGATGAGAGTTTACTATTTACATTGGGAGTCATTCATAAAGAAAATCATGAAACACCCAAGAGATAGTGAAAGCATCAAGAGAATGAAGAGAGAAGAAAAGGGGAAAACCTAAGGGTACACTCAAATATATGTGGCAAGATATGTATTTATGACTTTCTCAAGTACTTCTTAAATCTGGGGACTTTTCTTGGTAAGAAATATGGATACTCCATAATTTCCTGCAAATGTTAATCTTAGTTAACATTTAATTAATTGAGAGAATTTTTGAGGAAGATGATTAGAGAAAGATATAAAATGTACAAAACTAATAATTACATGTCATAAACAAAGTATTGATTCACTGAAACTTAGAATTGCATATGAAAGAAAAAAGATGAGCATATAAGTAACTTTATTTTACTTTTTAATTGATTTGTTTGTTTATTTTTAGTTTACAACATTCAGTTCCACAGTCCCTTGAGTTTCAAATTTTCTTCCCCTCCCTCTCATCCCTCCTCTCCCATCATGGAAGCATGCACTAAAATGGAGGATCTTCAAATATCTTCACATTAATCATTAGTCAGGTTGTAAGGAAGGATTATAACTGATGGAATGATCAGTGGGAAAGAGGAAACAAAACAAAACAAGGAAAAGACACAGAGGAAGTAGTTTGTTTCAATCTGCATTAAGACTCTGCATCTCTTTCTCTGGATATGGATATCTCCTTTGATCATGAGTCTTTTAGAGTTGTCTTATAACCTTACATTGCTGAGAGGAGCCCAGTCTATTGAAGTTAGTCATCACACATATGTTGTGTCTGTGATTGTGTACAGATTTCCCCTGGTTCTGCTCTTCTCGCTCAGCATCAGTTTATATTAGTCTCTCCAGGTTATTATGAGGTCCGTCTGCTCCTCATTTCTTATAACACAGTAGTATTCCATTACATTCATATACCACAACTTGTTTAGCCATTCCCCAATTGATGGGCTTCCCCTTGATTTCCAATTCTTTTACACCAAAAAAAGAGCCACTACAGATATTTTTGTACCTACAGGTCCACTTCCCACTTCTCTGATCTCTCTGGGATATAACCCTAAAAGTGGTATTGCTGGGCCAAATGGTATGCACTTATTTATAGCCCTTTGGGCATAGTTCCAGATTGCTCTCCAGAATGGCTGGATCATATAAATAACTTTTAGAATTAAAAAAAATAAACCTAAATATCTCACATCAGAAATTTAAAATCACCATTTAGGGCAAAATAAATTGAGAAAATTATCAGAAACTATTAAGAATATCTGAGTTGGAAGGGAGTTCAGACCCCATCTGGTTCAATTCATAGGATGATACCTTTCCCAACATATGGTCATCCAGACTTTATTTGAAAGCCTCATTATTTCTTCAGTGTTTTTATTCCCTCAACCAAAAAATATATATATAAACATCCTCACACCCACTTAATTAGCATAATTTAATTTCAGCCAGCAGCTAATGTTTGGCAAACTCATGCTTAAAAAGCATGGAAAAAGGAAGTCTCTTTTCAATTAAAATTTTTGGGAAGCTTGGCTACCCATTTGGCCAGAAATGGGTTTGAATTGATATTTCACACCATATAATACCATAAATTCTAGATCAAATATCTTAATGAATTTAAAATATTTTAAAATAATGAGAATAATATATTTTTATATATTTTAAGAATTTCAATTTAGCAGTTTGTGGAGAAAGGATTGAAATTTAATTTGGAATTAACTCAACTATAAGGAAAGGTACATTTTCATTAAGTAAACAAATGGAATAAATCATTAGAGATAAAATTGATGGATTTGTTTAAATAAAAATAAAGGGATTTGGGCAACAAAAGAATACCTATAAAATTAAAGGAAAAGAGACAGATGGGGGGGGTGATCCAATAAAAGTCTCCATGCTCTCCATTCATTGGTATTTCTTTGACTGATAGAGATTGGAATTCAACCAGATTGCATTCTCTGTTATTCTTGTTCATATTCCCTCATAAATTTTCCATAAAGGACCTACCGAATATACTAGAGGGCTTCCTCTACGTTCTTATATTTTGTGTTTACAAGTTCAGTATTCAGGCTGCTACATGCTTGGTCCACTTTTCCAATCATTCATTTCTGGAATGACATCCTTTAGACCATTTCTTAAGCACAAGTCACCATGGGTATCATTCATACAAAGGCAAAAAAAAAAAATCCCTGCTATCAAAATCTTATGTTCTCTTGGGAGGAGGGGGAGAGGATGTATACAAAGAGATAAATAAATGCAAAATATGTACATTCTCCTGCTTACTTAGGTTCAGCATTATTTTCTCCATTGTTCTTTCGTTCACACTCTATTTTGATTCTTCAGAGAATGTAGTTTACTGTAATTCATCACTAGATAGCATTAACAGAACAAAACTGGCATTTTTTTTTTTTCACGGAAGAGTTTGGAATCGCTAAAAGCACTATGTAATTTCAAAGACGCAGAACAGTCCACTATCATCATCCTAATCAATTAAAAACCCAGACTGCTGTCATAGAATTCTCACTGAATTTTAGAATTTATGTGTACCTCAGCAGCCATCAATTCATACCAGAAAAGGAATATCCACAACAATATAATTTACAAGTAGTCACTCAGCATCTGCTTGAAGACTTCCACTGAGGGAGAATCTGCTATGTCCTGAGGCAACTCATTCCACTTTGGGATAGCTCTAAGGGTTAGGAAATTTATTTCCTCCCAGTTTTACTCTCAATCAAACTTTTAAGATCATAGAACAGTCTATACATTACCAATTTCCTAACTGAGATGTCCAGTAAACAAAATAAGGCTCCTCTCCATCTTTTTAAAATTCTACAATCACAAGATATCATCATCACCATCATCACAATAATAGCATTTATATAGCACTATAAAATTGATATTTTACAAATATTCTATAATTTTGTCCTAAAAAAAAATCTAGCAGGTAGGCCAGTATTATCCCCATTTTATAGATGATGAAACTGAAGTTAAGTGACTTGCTCAGTGCCATACTAGCCGTGTGAAAAATCATGTGAAAAATGAACTTCCAGAGAGTTCTTCTTTCTTACCATTTTTAAGTTCTTTATGCTGTGCCTCTATGCAGGACCTTAGGTGGCTGCTGCTGCTGCTTGTATGAATTCATTTATTCCATTTATTACAATACCTTTAGCATTCTAAGACCATTACTTTAATTTTACCAACACTCTCCTCCCTTCCCAATATCAGTCACTCAGTAAATTAGTTTAACTCAGGCTTCTATTTTCAAATCCCTTCCACTCTTATCTGATTACTGATCACGCCTTGTCAAATCTCAACCCTGAGATACCCCACCATCTGCCTTCTTCACTTACACAGCTGGAAAGTGCAGGAATTCACAAAACTATGCTGACTGGGTCTTTCACAAATTTATGTTATCTAATATAAAATGGCAAGTCAGTCTTTTTCACCTTCCCATTTGTTCTCCTATCTAATTCACCATAGTGGCTGTTCCAAACCTCTCAGCTGAGCACTTTGCCTGATGTTTTACAGGGGAAAAAAAATGCTGTCCTCTGAGATCTCTTGCTTCTCCCCTTCTCATCTCATAAGCTTGTGGTATCATACCACACTGTCTTATATTTCACTCCATTCTTTGATGAAGACACAACTTTTCTTCTTGATAAGGTTACCCCCTATAAATGCATCCTTGATGCTTTTTGTTCCCCTTTCTCTAGCAGATTGTCCTACTACTCTCCCCACTCTCCTTCTAATCTTCAGTCTCTCCCTATCTGACTCAGTTGATGATGCCAACAAAAAAGTCTCATGTCTCTTCCATACTTAAGAAAAACTCACTATTATCCACTATCTCTCCTCCCCTTTTGTGCTAAATTCCTTGAGAAAACCATCTATACTAGATAGCTCTACTTCCAAACCCTCCCAGTCTGGCTTTTGACCTCATCATTCAACCAAAATTACTTTATCCAAAGTTACCAATGATTTCTTAATTGCCAAATATAAAAATCTCTTTTCAGTCATAATCTTTCCTGGTTTTTCTCTAGTATGTCACAATAGAGGTCCCTCCTCCTCCAGAACGTTCTCTCCTCTTTGGCTTTCATGATGATACTCTCCCTTGGTTCTCTTCTAATCTATATGATCTCTCCTCAATCACTTTTGCTATCTTCTATACCACGCTTACTAACTAAGGGTTTGTCTTAGGCTAGAGGAGGGGCACCTGCAGCCTCGAGGCTACATGTAGGCCTTGGACTGAGTCCAAATTTCACAGAACAAATTCTCTTAATAAAAGGATTTGTTCTGTAAACTTTGACTCAGTCAACAGGCTGCACCCAAGGACCTAGAAGGTTCCATGTGGCCTCAAGGTCGCAGGCTCTCCACCCCTATCTCAGGCCCTCTTCCTCTTCCTTTCTTTATCATTTCATTTGGCAATATCTCCCATCCGTTCAGTTACCATCTCTGCTATGACTAATGACTCCAAGTTATATGTAACCAGCCAAATTCTCTATCTATCCTGAACTCCAGTTCCATACCATCAGCCGTGTATTGAACCCTTTGCAGAAGATTTCTTGTAGGCTTCTCAAAATCAGCATGTCCAAAATAGACCTCATACTCCCCCAAATTCTATCCTTCTTCCAAACTTAGACATAATTATCAAGTGCATTAACATCTTCTTAATCATGCAGGCTCCAAACTTTGATGTCACCCTCAAACACTCAATCAGAAGCACCTCACACATGGAATCAATTTGTCAAATCTGTCATTTTTACCTTTACATCATCTTACAAATATAATGCTTTTTAATTTTAATATAAACTTCCTGAGGGCAGAGATGGTTTCTGCTTTTTCTTTCTATCTCTAATACTTAGCACAGTCCCTGGCACATATTCAGAGACTGGTGCTTCTTGTTTTCTTGTTTGTTTGATTGAGTAGTAAGAAAAATATTAAAAGATCGCTCCAATCTTCGAGTATTGAAATATTTGAGTCCTAAGACTTTGGAGTTAGAAAGGACCTCAAAATCATCTAAGTCAACCCTCCCATGAATAGACATTGTCTCTACAAACTGTTCAACAAGGGGATAAACCCATCTCTGAAGATTTTCAATAAGGGGCTTTCCACTACCTATATTGGTAGGTCATCCACTTTGCAAAAATTTTAATGGTTAGATATTTTTTCCTCACTTAAGCAAAAATTTGCTTTTCCAATTGAATTCTTCACAAATGGGATCACTAGGCTCTTCCTATAAATATATCTGATCCAATTTATTTCAATACAATTAGCAAAGTCCACACAGAAGTACTAAAAAATTCTGATGCCCCTGGCATAACCTCTGGATCTAGTAGTTGGCAGTTTCTGTGTTATGAATTCTCAATGACTTTTCACAGTTTTGGACAAAACCTGAGATTGTTCATTTTGGAGCTGTAGGATTATTGATAGAGTGGCCCTTCCCATGAAACTCAAAATCTGGCTTTTAACTACCTGGCAAACAGAACTAGCCCCATTTGACTGGACGGTCTTCTGGCTTCAATTTCATATTTAGAGGGATCTTCACTAGAAAGATCTGGTGAGACAGTTAACATCTTGGACAGTTCAAAAGGAAAGGCATGCCCTGCCTAATAGCGCAGACCTAGGAACTAAAAGGGAGTGTATATAATGAAGAATAAACTGTACTGGAAAGATGGCAGACACTGCTTTTTGCAAAGCAGGAAAATGCTAATTTTGTAACTTCAGGAGCTATGGCACCTGAGTCAAAACAAAATTGAGGTGTGTGTGTTGGGGGGGGGGGGGTAGTGCTTCTCCTTAAATTACCTTATAAAGGCACCCCATGCAGCCATCCCATTATGTTTATTAATCTGGCTCTTCCCTACAACTACTGCAGATATCAGCCCAGACTATTATGAATAAGGAAAATAAACCATTTCCCCAAATACAAATTTGTTCTTCAGCACAAGTTTAGACACTGTCCTGGGAGTATTACTTTAAATACTTGAAGGAACAAAGAGGAGATTCAAGGTAAAGGATTGGAATCCACACAAAACTCAAAATTTTAAAAGGTGAAAATAGATTTTTCTTTCCTTAGCTACATCTTGAAAAATAGATACTACTCAGATTTCCACTTTTTTAGCTGTTCTCCATGATTTATGAGCCCAGCTCTCAGTATATGGTTTAATAATAAGGAGGGAAACTTTGGTGGTTCTGTTCTGAGTCTTATTCCAACTCTCTAAATCTTTTAGGTCTATAAAATACTTTTGAATTTTGGCCAAAACATATAATTTCAAGTACTACTTTTCTCTTATTGAAGAGAAATTCCCTCTAGCATAAAGAATTTTCTAAAGATTATTAAAATTTAGCGTAATCTAAGATACTGGCAGTAGGAGTTTTAGGAGAGGAATTTATTTTTATGTTCTTACACCTCCTCCACCTTGAAAATTTACGTAGTCTACGCACCTGCTGCCAACTGAGATATGACTAGAACCTACAAAAATGCTAAGTGATCACTAAGTCTTCAAGACTGCTTTACCCCCTCAAATTTGCTGAGATTATTTTGCCTCTTTTCTTTGCCCCATCCACCCAAACTTGTATTACATTTATCTGTGTAGGTGTCATATTTCTTCCAAGGTAATATAAGGTCCTTGAGGGCAGAAACTATACCATTTTTATCTTTGTATTTCTAGGGCTGACACAGAGTACTGCCCCTCCCTCTCTCTCTCTCTCTCTCTCTCTCTCTCTCTCTCTCTCTCTCTCTCTCTCTCTCTCTCTCTCTTTCTCTCTCTCTCTCTTCCTCTCTCTCTCTCTCTCTTTCTCTCTTTCTCTCCCTCTCTCTCTCTCTTTTTCTCTCTCTCTGTCTCTCTGCATATACAGATATAGATATACATATGTATACATACACACACACAAATATATATATATACACACACACACACACACACACACACACACACATTTGGTGCTTAATAATCATTGGTTTAACTGAATTTTCCAAGAAGCATCATTTCAGGTATCTAGTCAGTCTATCAAACATTTATTAAGCACCAGCTACACACTAGACACTGTGTTCAACACTGGGGATGTAAAAAGAGGCAAGAGATATTGTCCCCTGCCTTCAAGGAACTCACAGTCTAATGGAGAAGGCAATATAAAAACAAATACATGTAAACAAGCTATATACAAGATGAATAGGAAATAATAAAGAGAAGGAAGATGTCTGACTTAAAAGGAGTTGGGAAAGGTTTCCTGAATAAGACAGAATTTTAGTTTAGGGAAGCCAGGGAAACCAACAGGTGCAGATGAGGAAGAAAAGAATTCTGGACATGAAGGATAGCAAGAGAAAAGTCCTGGATCCTAGAGATGGAGCGTCTTATTCATAGAACAGCAAGGAGATCAGTGTCATTAGATCAAAGACTAGTTGGTGGGGAGTATCTTGTAAGAATACTGGAAGAGTAGGAGGGACATAGATAATGACAGACCATGAATGTCAAATGGAGCATTTTGCATTTAATTCTGGAGACAATCTTATTCTCTTATTCCATGATTAGATTTCTATTTGTCTAGCTCTGAGCTAGAATATCCTTCCCAATGCTCACCTGTTTAAACTTTTGCTGAAGGACTGTGATGAGAATGGGAATTTGAAGATCTTCCCTGCCCCTTAATAGATTTAGGGGAGGCTTTGAAGACCTTTCTTCCTTTGAAAGTAAACTCTGCCCCATAACAGGCTGAATATGATCACATGGAGCCTGTAATGGAGGGAATTTGCTGAAGGGTTCTGCAGAGCCCACAGGAAGCTTTCCCGCTGTGAAGATAAACCCTGCCCCCTGATAGGCTGAATGTAGTCACATGAAGCCTGTGGTGGGAGGAGTCTGCAGAAGGGAAGCAAAGCCCACAGGAAGCTGGTTTAGAGCTAGCCAGACACTGGGTGAAGTGAGAGGGTGCTCATTAAGGAGATAGAGAGGTTTGTGAGTAAATATTGATCTCTGATCGTGTATTGGTTTGTGGGAAGGCCAAAGGATGCTGTGGCTCTCAGCGTTATTATGACTTCCAAATATATTTGGTACCATTATGGAACTGGCTTACTGGTTTGGAGATTCAGTTTTCTGCTGTCTAAATAAATGCTTCAGTTCTATCCTCTCTCTAGGGAATCTGGTATATTTTTCGATTGAACGTCATATGATACTTAAAGACATGGTCTTTATTGTGATTGTGGATGCTATAAATATTGCATTGGTGCTACGAGGACTCATTAAAAATACATCAAAACAAATGAGGAAATACATTATCCACTTCTTGAAAGAGAAGTGAAAGACTCAAGAAACAGATTAAGACATATATTTTTAGACAAAGCCAATGTACTTGTTTTGCTTGGCTATGAATATTTGTCCTGAGAACTTTTTTTTCTCCCTCACTTAATACAGAGCTGGGTAGGTAGGAGTAAGATGAGAGAAAAATGAGGAAGGAAGGAAGGAAGGAAGGAAGGAAGGAAGGAAGGAAGGAAGGAAGGAAAGAAGGAAGGAAAGAAGGAACAGAGGGAGGGAGGGAAGGAAGAAAGGAAGGAAGAGATATATATGTTCAACCCTCTTCTTCTGATCTGCTCTGTATGTGGAAATGCCAGTTTTATTTGATGTTTTCTAAATTTAGATTATTTTTTAAATTAACAGAAAAGTACAAGACTTGATGTCAGAGGAATTAAATTCTATTCTAGGCTCTGTCATTTATTAGCACTGTACCTGGGTAAATCACTTAACTTCTCTGTGTACCTTTTTCTTCACCTTTAAAAAGTATAATAATACTTGCCTTTATTATTTCAAATGGTGCTTATAAAGATAAAATGAAATGGCATAAAGGTAGTCTGGAAGTTGGAAAATTCTATATTCAATAGATTCAACAGGTATTTATTAAGCATCTACAGTATTCAGAATGCTATGCAAGGAATTGGGGAAAATACAAATAATAACTAAAATAATGGTCTCTGCCTTCATGTAGAACACAGCCAAGTGGGAATATACAAAACACACACACATATCTATAATAAAAATAATGCTTATCATGTACATAAAGGTAGAAGTGTATGATTTCATATGGTCCAAAGAAAGATTATTATCAAAAATATAGATGATAGAAAGCTTCATGTGAGCTGATCTTTCAATAGTTCATATTTCTATAGTCAGAAAAGGGGACAGGAATTTCAAGTGAAAAAAAAAGGAGCAGACATAGTAAGTGTAATGGGTACAAAAAAGAAAGTAGACCAGTTTGGCTGATGCATTCTCCTCAAGAGAAGCAGAATCATAGCTAGAATGTGAAGTTAAAGCCTGTGCATCAGAATATCAATATCCTTTTCAGATTGTTCCTGTGCTGTTCACCACCACCATTCTCATTTGTGTCCTAGAAGAAAAAAATTCCTATTTTAGACCTTAGGATGGATAAGGAGCTCTGACTCTACATAATTATAAATAGAGATCTTTTGAAAGCTTTTGAGCAGAAGTAAGACAAGAATAGATAATGTGCATAAGCAAGATTAATGTGGCAGTGACATGAAAGATAGATTGAAGGAAGGTAAAAACCAAAGAAAGCAAAGATCAGATAAGAGATTATTGACACAGTGCAGAGGAAAGGTAATAAGGGCTAATACTAGGTAATGAGGATGGAAAGGAAAGAATGAATGTGGTAACTACTATAGAATAGAGTCTATCTCTATAGACCTTGAAAATTAAATTGATGTGAGAATAGGAAAAAATATGGTCAATAATAAAAAAAGGCCTTGAAAAACAAGATGTGAATGATGACTCCATTGAAAGAAGTATTGAAGCAAGAAAGCAGACTAAGTTAGGGGGAAAACTAATATGTTTTGTCTTGGACACATTCAGTATGAGGTCCTTCACTCTGGTGCTATGCCATACTCTTTAAATCAAGATGAAGTAACTTTCACAGCAATGGCTAAAGGGTGAAATTTTTAAGCAAACAAAGGACAAAAGCAATAGAAATAAATAAAATAGTTAATTTCCATTACATAAAGTTGAAAAGCATTTGCATGAAGTAAATGAATATAATCACAATAAAAAGAGAAGTAATCAACTGCGAAAAATGCTTATATCAAATAGTTCCAATGAGCATCTGTTAAACAAGGCATATTGGCAAGTAAAACTAAAATCCATTTCCCAATAGGTATATGATCAAAGGTTCTGAACAAACAATTCCAAAAAGAAGAATTACAAACTATTAGCAAACTTATGAAAGAATGCCTCGTATCAATAAAAATAAAATTATATATCAAAACAACGCTGAAGTTTCACATCACACTCAGCAAATTGGCAAAAGTAGAAGAAGGGAATAATCAATGTTGAACAAGGTTGTGGAAAGATGGGCAAACAGATGAACATGTGGGGCTGTGAATCCTTTAAACCTTTCTGGAAAGCAATTTAGAATTATTCAAATAAAATAACTAAAGTATCTACAACTTTTGGCTCAGCATGACACTGCTAGGCATATACCCCAATGAAATAAATTACAAAAAAGATACCATATATATACATATATATGTATACATACATACATACATACATATATGTATATATAAAACAAAATATTTGTAGTAGCACTTTTTGTAACAGCAAAGAAGTTAGGACAAAGTAGATGTTCATTGACTAAAAAATGACTAAACAAATTGTAGTACATCAATGTAATGCGATATTACTCTTGTATAAGAAATAATAAATGTATAGAAGCATGGGTAGACTTGATGTCTATGAACTAATGAAAAGTGAAATAAACAGAACAAAGAAAAGAATATGCATAATGATTACAAGTTAAATGGAAGCAAACAGGAGAGAAGTAGCATCCCAGCCAAACTCTTTCAACTTCCCCCTCAAAAAAAACTTTAAAATGATAAATCAAATTTTGGAGTGGCAGAGCCAACAAAAGTCAGGGTGAGACATTCTTCTGGCTTAAAAAAGCTTAGTGAGTCTGAAAGAGAAGTCTCTGACACTGGAGTGGAGGCCTATCCAGAGCACACACCAAAGCAGCAAGCAGCAATAAGGGCCTGAGCAGTAGCAGCTTTGGGAACTCTCATCTCAGAGATTATTCTTAGAGTTGGGGGGGAGGGGAGAGGAGTGGAAAACTGGTCAGAAAGAAATTAAATTACTGGGGATCTGTTGGGGTACTGATTGGTAATTCTATTGTATATACACAGATCTGGGTCATAATTCTACTGCCAAGAAGTGGCTATGGAAGCAAGGGAGCAGAGGGCCTGGGCATAGTACTAAGGCCAAGAGGAATGGGGACTATTTATTCCATTGACATATCATGTTTCTATAACCTGAAAGAGGCTTGTGCATTTTTGACATTTAATGAATATTTATTGAACTGAAAACTGAGATTGTTCTTGCCACTCTTATTGCATGATTAGTCGACCTTTTCCATTGATGAATCATGTCCTTGATGATGTCTTTAATGCCACTTGTTGAATGTATATATCATTGTTGATTAATATGCTTTAAGCTACATTTTTTTACAGTACATTTTTTCTTTGCTTTTAAATTTTTTAATTTATTTTGTTTTTAATGCATGTGATAAAACAAACATTTATAATATAGTATCATAAAATGTGCATAAAACTGAAAATCTCTTATGTACAATTTGCTATTCCTTTTAAATATATAATAAATAAATACAGTGTCTTCCTTCATATGCCCTTTGTAGTTCATTTGGGTGTTCATAATAGACAAAATAACTTATTCACTCAAAGTTGCTCTTAAAACAATATTTCTGTTGCTGTATACAATGTACTCTTTGTTCTGCTCATTTTTCTCTTCATTATTTTGCACAAGTCTATGTTTTATTCTAAGATCATCAAGTTCATCATTTCTTATAGCATAGTAGTGTTTCATCACAATCATATACCACAAATCCCAGTTGATGGGCATCTCCACAATTTCCAGTTCTTTGCCACCACAAAGAGAGCTACTATAAACATTTTAGAACACAATAGGTTCTTTTCCTTTATCCCTAATCATCTTCAGAAATAGACCTACTGCTGAGTATTGCTGAGTCAAAGGATACATAGGCAGTTTAATAACTCTTTGGTCCTAATTCCAGATTGCTCACCAAAGTGGTTGGTTCAGTTCACAATTTTACCAATAATGAATTAGTATCTCAATTTTTCTACATCCCCTCCAACATTTGTTGCTTTCCCCTTCAAACATTTTAGTCAATCTTGTAAGTATAAAATTATATCTCAAGTTCACTTTAATTTTCTTTTACCTAATCAATAATAATCTAAATGAGTGGTTCTCAACCTTCCTATTGCCGCAACCTTTTAATACAGTTCCTCATGTTGTGGTGACCCCCAACCATACAATTATTTTCGTTGCTACTTCATAACTGTAATTTTGCTACTGTTATGAGTCGTAATGTAAATATCTGATATGCAGGATGTATTTTCATTGTTACAAATTGAACATAACTCACAGGTTGAGAACCGCTGATCTAAAGCATCTTTTTATATGACAATAAATTGTTTTGATTTCTTCACTGGAACACTGCTGTTCATATCTTTTGACCATTTATTAATTAGGAAATGACACATATTCTTATGGATTTGACAAAGCCCTTCACATATTTGAGATATAAGACCTTTATCTGAGAAACTGTCTATAAAATTTTTCCCCAATTTTCTTCTTTCCTTCTGATATTGGTTACATTTATTTGTACAAAAACTTTTAAATTTAATATAATCAAAACTATCCATTTTATACCTAATTTTGGTCTCTATAGCTTGTTTATTCATAGATTGTTTGCCTATATGTAAGTCTGATAAGGGATATGCTGGAAGCTGTTCTAAATTTCTTGCAATCTCTCTCTCTCTCTCTCTCTCTCTCTCTCTCTCTCTCTCTCTCTGTATATATATATACACATATATATGTCATACTTCTTCCATTTTGAACCTATCTTGGTAAATGGTATAATATCTATGTAATGGTGTCTGCCTAGTTTCTGCCACACTGTTTTCTAGTTTTCCCAACAATTTTTATCAAATAATGGTGAACACCACATACCCAAATCTTGTCTTCACGCTTGTCAAACAGAAGTTTATCATATTTATTTGCTGCTGCAAATGGTATGTCTACTCTATTCTATTGATCTATTCTTCTAAGCCTTAGCTGGTTCTAGATAGTTTTGATAATATCTGCCTTATTATATAGTTTAAGATCTTGTACTACTCAGTCTCCTTCTTTTATAATTTTTTCATTAGTTCCTTTGATATTCTTGACTTTTTGTTCTTCTAAATGAATTTTGTCATTTTTTTCCTAATTCAGTAAAATAATTTTTGGTAATTTAATTGAGATGGCATTGAATATATAAATTAGCTTAGGTAAAACTGTCATTTTTATTATTATTGGCCTTTTCTACTCATAAGCAATTAATATTTATCTAGTTATTTGAATCTGATTGTATTTATTTTTTAAAAATAATTTGGTTCATATAGTTGCTGGCATCGTTTTGGCAGGTGTAGTCCCAGTTATTTTATGTTGCTTAAAGTTATTCTATATTGAGTATCTCTTACTATTTCTTCTTGTAAGGTTTTGTTTGTGATATATAGGAATGGTGATGGTTTATGTGGATTTACTCTATATTCTGCTATTTTGCTAAAGTTGCTAATTGTTTCATCTATTTAGCTGAATTTCTTGGATTTTCTAAGTATACTATCATACCATCTGCAAAAAGAGATTAATTTTATTACCTCATTGCCTATTCTGATTGCTTGTTACCTTTTCTTCTTACTGCTATTGCTAGGATTTTCTAGCAATGTTTTAATTTTCTTCTCATTTTAAAAATCTAATTAAGCAGTAATTTATCTATTTTTTCTGTAAAACCAACTCTAAAGTTTATTTATCAATTCAATGTGTTTTTACATTAATTTTATTAATCTCACCCTTATTTTTTAGGATTTCCAATTTAGCATTTAATTGCGGTCTTTGTTTTTTTTCTAGTTTTGCTTTTTAATCACAAACTCAATTCATTGGTCTCCTTTTTCTCCATTTTATTGATGTAAGCATTTAGAGATATAAATCTTCTTCTGATCACTGCTTTTGCTATATCCCATAGGTTTTTATATGTTGTCTCACTATTGTCATTCTCTTAATGAAATTATTGCTTGTTTCAATGATTTGATTGTTGTTTAATCTCCAATTAGTTTTTAATCTATGTTTCCATTGTCCCTTATGAAATACAACTTTTTTGCATTGTGATCTGAAAAGAATGCTTTTTAATATGTCTTTTTTTCCACTTTTAACTATAAAATTTTTATGTATATGGTCAGTCTTTGTAAAGGAGATACCATAAACTGCTAAGAAAAATGATATATTCCTTTCTATTCTCATTGTTTTCTTCAGATATCTATCTTATCTAGCTTATCTAAAATTCTACTCACTTCCTTGACTTCTTCCTTGTTTCTTTTTTTTTTTTTTTTGGTTAGATTTATCTGGGGGGGAGGGGGAGAATTAAAGTCCCTTACAATTATAATACTACTATCTATCTCCATTTGTAATTCATTTAACTAATCTTTTTAAAATGTAGATGCTAATGTATTTGGTGCTTACTGGTTTAGTATTGTCAGTGCTTCATTATCTATGGTCCCTTTTATCAAAATGTAGAGCACTGGCCCTGGAATCAGGAGGATCTAAGTGCAAATTTGACCTCAGACTCTAACATTTACTAGGGGTGTAACCTCAGGCAAGTCACTTAACCTCAATTGCCCTGCCCTGCTTTCCCCCCCTCCAAAAAAAAAATGCAGTTACCTTGTTTGTCTCTTTTAATTAAATCTATTTTAACCATAACTTTGGGATCACAATTACTACCCCTGATTTTTTGGCATTAGCTGAAACATAATAAATTCTATTCCAACCCTCTATTGTAATTATTATATCTCTAATTCTTAAATATGTTTCTTGTAAATATACATATACATATATGTATGTGGGCATATATACATACATACATACATGCATACATACAGATATATAGTTGGACTCTGAATTTTAATCCTTTCTGCTATTTCTATTTTATGGGTAAGTTCATTCCATTCACATGCAAAGTTATAATTACGATTTGTGAATTGTTCTCCATTTTATTTTTATTCACTTTTTTTCTCAGTCTCTCTTTTTATCCTATCCCTATTATCCTGTCTTCTCCTCTTACCCTCCTACTCCTTATTTTAGCCACCTTTCTAAAAGTTCCCCCACCTTCCTAAATCTTAAGCTATATAGCCTTATAAAAATTCCTCCCCCATCCTGTTCCCCAGTTCTCTCACCCCTCTGCAAGTCCAGAAGACTTCTACACTCCTCCAGATGGATATTTTGTTTCCTCTTCAACCTAGATGACAGTAAGATTCTACCATTACCAGTTCTCCACCCCTACCTGCTTCCTCTGTATCGATTTTTACTTTCTTGGACCATTTTTATGAAATAATTGCTTCTTTTTCATTTTTCCTATCTGATTTTGTTTTTGAGAATCAGCTCATCACAAATAATTAAGCCTCATCCTTTCTTTCAAACTACCTTAGTAATAATGACAATTTTAAGAATATTGATATTTTCATATGTAATAAGTGAACAGTTTGACCTTAATGAGTCCCCTTTAATTAGTCTTTAATGTTTTCTTCATATTTCTTCTAGACTTTTTATATCAGATTTTCCATTGAGTTCTGGTCTTTTTGTCACAGATTCCCAATACAATATTGAATAATATTGGTGAGAGTAGGCATGTTTGTTTCACATCTGATCTTACTGAGAAGGTTTCTAGCTTATCCCCATTACCAATAATACTTGCTGATGGTTTTAGATCACAATACATTTTTCCCACTGTCCTTTGGGTCAGCTCCAACAAGATCTGGAGCCATTCAAAAGATTGGTCTGAAAATCTACAAAAGAAAAATTAAGTAGGAAAATAATAAAAATTCCCCAGATGGTGACAAGCAGTTGGATGCAGTGGCCCTAAGTTAGTCCATTAGTATACATATCTCTGTTATTTCTTCATATTCAGCATTCTACAAACTATCACATAATTATATGAAATAATTTATTTTTGTTGTCAAATACAAGTAATAGGATATATGCTCATCCTCTATGGGCTCACTGAAAGCACTTCTAGTAGAACTCTAATATAAGATAAGAAAAGAGGGATAATAACATTTAAGGGTTCATAAGTAAAAGAAGATCAAGTAACTATGAGGAAAGAATAACAGCATCATAGGAAAGAGAGTGTACTATCTCAAAAGGCATGGCAGATCTATCTAATTAGAGGTATGGGTCAACTGTGTTAAATGCTTTAAAGCCCTCAAGAAGGTAGCTCCTATCACAACATGAAAATTATGGAAGGGTTATGCAGAACTACAAATGTATAACCCATACTAAATTGTTTACCTTCTCAATGATGGCACATGAGAAGAGAATTTGTAACTCAAAGTTGTAAAAGCAAATGTTAAAAATTGTTTTTACATGCAACTGGGAAATAAGATATACAGGCAATGGGGTAGAAAACTCTATCTTGCCCTAGAAAATAAGGAAGAAGAGGATAGGGGAAGAGGCATGATAGAAGGAAGGGTGGACTGGGGGAAAAGGTAATCAGAATGCATGCCTTCCTGGGGGAGGGGAGGGTAGAGGTAGGGAGATAATTTGGAACTCAAAATCTTGTGGAAATGAATGTTGAAAACTAAAAACAAATTCATTGATTTAAAAAGAAAAAGGTAGCTCCTATTGGCTCCATTCAAATTGGCCTACTCTCAGTTTCCTATAAAGGACATTCCATGCCTTGGCACCATGCCTTTACATAGGAGGTTCCTTATGTCAAATTCATTATTTCCTCACCTTTGTCTGTAGTAATTTTTAGTTTCTTACAAAGCACAGCTCAGGTTCAAAGTTCTATATAAGTGTTGATTCTGTCCATTATTAATACTTTCTTCTTGAAACTGATCTGCATACATGCTGGATTCCCCATAATATATTACAAGGTACTTAAGGACAGGGATTGCTCATAGACATTGGTTTTTTAATTGCCTTTACATTTCCAACATCTAGTGAAGCACCTTGCACAGAGAAGGTGGTTAATGATTCTTTAATGAATTGAAATGAACTACAGTGTAGATCAAAGGAGCTAATATACATTAAATACTCTGGAAATTTTAAATCACTATACAAATGCTAATTATTTTCATTTTATTTTTGTTATGATTATTATTATTAGCCAGAATTATAAAGTTTGATTAAACGGTATTAGATTTCATGATAGAGAGGTCACTATTTCTTTTAGATAGTTATTTCTGTAGGGTGATGGCAATTGAAGATAGGATGGTCTCTTCCTTATTAGGTTAATTCACAAATTATCCATCAGAATTTCATTCTTGAGAGCCTTCTCTCTGATTCAAACCATTTTCTCTTTAAGAGTCTCAAGTCCTGGACTGAATTCTTTCTTTTTCCTAAATGTTTTTGTAACCTGTTTTCCTAACAAACCAGGGTCATGGTTAACCATGGTCATCACACAAAAGACAAATCTATAGTTAATCCTGACTTTCCTTGGACATGAGACAAAGACAGATGTTACTTTCACATCTTATTTCAGAAATAAAAGTATAAGGAAAGAAATGCATTGAGCCCTTCATCAGAATTCAAACTCACAGATTCTCTGCTGTTCTCCCATTAACAACTTTTCAAACTGTTCCCAGAATAAACACCATGTTCTTAGAAGAGTATGCCAGAATTTCATTCTGAACATGAGTCACTCAACTTTTATCTTACCTTCTGTCAAGCTCTGCTACATTCATCTATAGTCCCCATTAACCGTTATTTTTCTATGTATCATACAACATTTGGTTGTAGTTAGAGGCAAGGCTCAACCCATCAATACACAATGGGAATTTAATGTTGAAGATACTGTAAATCAGTCTAGCTCCTCAGGGTTTCATGTTTCAATTTTTAGCCTAATTTATTTTACTTCTCAGAATATATATTAACTATTTCATGTGTGGTCAGCCCTATACTAGATGCTGGGGGACACACCAAGAAGTAGTTAGGAGAGAAGGTAGAAAGACATACAAAATGAACAAGTGATAAAGAGATTTCAGAGAAACACATTACTAATGCTCAGGTGAACTGAACAGACAGTAACTGCTGAGTTAAGAGTAGTGAGAAACCTAGGGGTGAAGTTTATCGGGGATAATTTTGTGGGAAGAAATCTACACAGTTATAGAGGTCATTGAATTCTATACTTAGTGCAGATTTGGTTAGTGATAGGTAAGTCATTTCAGTCATGCCCAACTCTTCGTCACCTCATTTTGGGGTTTTCTTGGCAAAGATAATACAGTGTTTTGCCATTTCCTTCTCAGGCTCATTTTACAGATGAGGAATTGAGACAAATGGTGACTTCTCCAGGGTCACACAGCTAGTATGTGTCTAAGGTTAGATTTGAACTCTTGAAGATGAGTTTTCCTGATCCCAATCCCAATGCTCGCTATCTATTATGGCATCTAGCTGCCTCTACTCATAGGATAGTTCCCAATATAGAAAAGACTTTGGAGCTATTCTCTCAACTCACACTGAGAATGGCAGATATGATCCACAAAGAGTTTCTATCATACCTCCCCTCAGAATTCTAAGGGGATCTTAGAAATTAAGGTTATTCCCTAATATTATAGTCCCCACAAGCATGCTCATCCCCTGCCAGGGTTATCAGTTACTATCAATGAATTGCTTCAGCTTACTTTGCTTTTAGAAACAAGTATTTACTATGGTGCTATTTTTGGTACAAAACATCCCTGTCCCCAAAAGTCCATGACAATACTCTACCACAGGCACCTGCAGAGTTCAAGGAAAGAACAACCAGGGCAAAGGGGGTAACTCACAACTCTTGATCTTGATATTTGGAGCATTAGCCCAATAAAGATGACATAATTTTCCCAAGACATCTTCCCTTTCCCCACCCCCACCCCCATATACTCACATTCTACACACAGCCCATGCACAGTACAGAAGAGATGGCTCTGGGGGGCAGGGAATTTGAAAACTGGAGCAGCAATAAAAAGATATAATAGGGGATCTGCAACTGTGAGCTGTAGCAAGGAAGGAAAACACCAGACACCAGGGCCTGAGTGTAAAATGAAATAAGTATGTGTGTTATAAAATTATAAAATACTGTTGGTTGTGGGGTGCTTTGGCTGAAATAGGTGATTCGCAAAAGGTCTCCTCTCCTGCTCTGATCATTTGTCCAGGTGATCTAACATTGCAAGAATAGATACTGGTCATCAGATTCATTCAGTCAGTCATCCATTCACCACATTTCCTACTACATGTAAGTTTCTAGAAAGCTCAAGTATTTACTTGTTTTTAACAATCACCCTTGTGTTTATAATGCTCTGTGAATATACCTCTAAAAAACTTGATCTGCTTTGTTTTCTATTTTTAAAATGTTGGGAAGTTTGGAGTACTAAAAATGGTAGTAAAAAAATGACCTAGGCCTTTTAAGGTACATGGAGAGAAAGCACAATAGTAAGTACAGAGCACTGCACTTAGGAGAAAAAGAAATGGGTTCAAATCCCAACTTTTTATTACCTGTGTGACCCTAGTCAAGTCACTTCCCCTTGCTGATTCTCAGTTTCTCCTTGAGGAGAAAGAGGAGGAGGAGGAGGAGAATCAAGATGATCAACAGCACTTATGACACTGACTATATTTTTTATGGTTTGCAAAATGCTTTACAAATATCTCATTTTAGTCTCACAATAACACTGGAGTGCAGGTGCTGCTATTATTCCCTTTTTACAAATGACAAAACTGAGGCTAAGAGAGATTAAATGACTTGCTCAAGGTCACACAGATAAGTGTCTGAGGTTGGATCTGGACATTGGAAAAAAATGAAAGGAATAGTTTAGATAATGTCTGTGGTCACTTCTTGCTCTGAAATTCTATGACACATGTGAATGTTTAATACAACTATGGGAACACATTACAAAATACATATGCAAGTCAATGCCTGAAGGATGGGTCAATGTACCTAACTGCAAACACAGAACATTTAGAATTACTCCACCTCATAAAGGGTCAAACTGAGCACTCAAATAAGATAATTGAAAAAGTAAAAATACAACTAAATATGCTCAAGATTACCAAACTTAAGAGAAATCAGTATGAGTATGTCCTATGCAGGGAAAGAAGACAAGTGCTCAAGAATCTCAAAATCAGAGAGTTTGAGTGGCAAGGTATCCCAGCAATCTTTGAGTCCATGGAAGAAAGGAATCCAAGGCATGGCATACTTGACAAATGGTCATTCAATCTAACCCTGAAGATCTTCCAGGAGGATGAACCTGCCACCTAATTAACCAGTCCATTCCATTTGTGGATAACTCCAGGTGTTAAAATGCTGTTGTTTTGATGGTAGTGGTAGTAGTGGTGGTGGTAACAGTAATAGTTTTTTTCTATATATAAAACCTAAATGTGCCCCCTAAAAATTCTGCCTATTGCTCCTACTTCTTCCATTTGGGAAAAGCACAATAAGAATCTCCAAATTTTCAACTCTAGAAAACTGCTACATTCAAATTGCCCCATTTAGCATATAATGAAAACTGAGTCCCAGAAAGTTTAAGTGACTTCAGCTAGTCCTTGGCAAAGGCAGGACTTTTAATGAATTCTGACTCCAAGCCTAGTGTCCTTTTCCTGCACAACCCTGGGGTGAACAATTTATTCAGTTTCATTTACTTATCCTGAAAAGGATCTGAGAATGGTGTGGAGCAGATGGGCCTGAGACAATAAAAAGAACCTGAAAGAGCCTGGGAGCAAGAGAGGAAAAAAGGTAGCTGTGCTCCATAAAAACAAAAATTTAGCTAACATGATTGAATGACAGCTAAGAAATATGAAGAGTAATGAGAGAAATAACAATGGCAACTGATTCTTTAAGGTCTAAAAAGTATTTTACAAAAATAATTTTATTTGATCTTCAGAATAACCCTGTAAGGTACATACTATACATATATACATACATACATACTTATATACATACATATACACACACACACATATGTTTGTATACATATGTGTGTATACCCATTTTTTCCAGGTGAAGAAGCTAAGGCTGGAGAGGTCATTGCTAAGGTCCATTAGACAGGAATGACTTGCATGGGTTCATACAACTAGAAAATATCAAAGGTGAGATACAATTAAGCACGCAAGCAAACATTTATTAAACACCTATTATGAGTCAGACACTATTCTGGGCACATAGACAAAAGCAAATCAATCCCTGCACTTGAGGAGCTTCTATTCAAAGATATTAACCTAAATCTTTCCTGACTCCATGGCCAGCATCCTTTTCAGTAAGGATTCATTGGTTGACTAGATATTCCTTTTGTTTTCACCATTGTCCTGATCAGACTCTGTGCATGACATAAGTAGAAGTAGAAGTGAATTTGTTTTTGTAATATTACCTGTTCTGTGAATCCACTGAGATGAGGTGTATAATCAGCTCCTCCATGCAAGTTGATCTCGTCATATATTGTTATGGCCAAAAAAGAAAAAAAAACAAACAAATCCTTCTGCTGAGATGACAGATAAATGCCCTGTCCATGGGTCCACGCAGGAAGCTTTTTCAACTCAAGATTACCTGATAGAGTTTGTACTCTACCAGCAGAGCTTTAGAAAAAAACCATGATCACCCCCTAGATCATGCAGCAGTATCAAAGGGGGATGTACATGGAAGTTATAATCAGATATTTAAAATAGTAGTACTAATAGGAATAGTTGTAGTAATAGTAGTAGTATTAAGAGAAGTAGTCATAGTAATAGTAGTAGTCATAGTAGTATTAATAATAGTAGTCATAGTAGTATTAATAGTAGTAATAGCAACAGCAGCAACAGTAGTAGTAGTAGTAGAAGTAGTAGTAGTAGTAGTAGTAGTAGTAGTAGTAGTAGTAGTAGTAGTAGTAATACCAACAGCTATTATTTATGTAGAACCCTAAGGTTTTCAAAACACTTTACAAATATACCATTTTATGCTCACAACAACCCTAGGAGGTAGGAGATATTATTTTCCCCATTTTGTAGATGACATAAGTGAGGCATATAGATGTTAAGTGACTTGCCTAGGGTCACACAAGTAGTAAGTGTCTGAGGTCATAGTTGAACTTAGGTCTTCCTAACTCTAGGTTAAGTGCTCTATCCGTTAAGCAACATAGCAAGTGTATTGTGTGACAAATCCTTGCTACCATCAACTATGTCCAAAGAAAGCCCAACCTGCCCTAAACAGATACTGTAGTGAAAGGAAAATTAATCTTAGACTTTAAAGCTCTGGTATTCATCCCAGGGCTTATATTTCCTAACTAAATTACCCCAAATAAATTACTTTGTCTCTCTGATCCTAATTCCACATCTAATTGGTGCTCTAATAGTGTGTGACTATGGACAAGTCCCTTATCATTTTGGGTCTCAGTTTCCTCCTCTATAAAATGAAAGGGTTAGAGTAGATGCTCTCCAATAGCCCTTCCATTTATAAATCTTATGATCTATAAATCAGCATGCAGCTAGATGTCTCATTGGATAAAGCACTGGATCTGAAGTCAGGAAGATCTTGCTCCAATTCCTACCTCAGACATTAATTAAATGTGCTCCTGACGTCACTTAACTTATTCCTCCCAGCCTCAGTTTCCTCATCTGCAAAATGTTGATAATAATGGCTCCTATTTTAGTGTTGTGAGGACTGAATGAGATACTCTTAAGGTGCTTTTGCAAACTTAAAAGTCCTATGTAAATAGTAGCTATTATTATAATGAAGCTGAACATACTTATGTTTCTTACATTATAGCATTGCTGAGTCACATGCCTTACAAACTTTAAAATGTTAGCTATTCATTTTCTTCTTCCTCTACTTCATCTACCTTTTTCTGTTCCATTTTTCCTTCTCAGCTGGAACAAAAAAACTAAGGAACTCCAGAGAAGAGCTGTGATGGGACTAGTCTAGCTATTGAGAGACACCAAAGAGGGCAGTGCAGGTTGAGGGAGAGAAGGGCTATGGAATCAGGCTGAACCTAGTTACTGGGAGATCTCTTGTATAGCAGGCTAACTGATGTAAGCACCTCACACAAGCCCTTGCTGTTAGACCCTAGGAAAGCTGGCCAAGGAAGAACAGCTGTGCACCCGAGGTTGTGTAGGCAACAGCTGCTCTTGACTGTAAACAATTCACAGGACATATTTAGAAATGTCAAGAGAACATCTTGGTGGTAGAGTAGGCCCAACTAGTAAAAACTAGCCCTTGGGTGTTTGGAAGGAGAGAACGGTTATTGCAGCAATAGGAGCAGGGAGCAGGGAGCAATAATATGAATGAGAGAGGAAGAGAGAACTGATCTTGAGAGAATCAAGGTGAGTCCAAGAATTTAGAGTCCTAGAAGTTACTTTGTGAGTGGTAGAAAATGAGTGAGCAAAGAAAAAAAGTACATCAATAATTTTTTTAAATACACAGGAGAAAACAAAGAAAAATTCAGAAGGGGACATAAATAGGGCAATTTTGTTACTACCTTACTAAGTTTACTATATGCTTTTATAAAACAAATTATGCAAGAAGTTCATGGTTTCATATATAACCTTTTTTTGTTATTTTATGTATAGTTATTCTACCCACAGATTATTTCCATAGATTTGTACACTGAAACATGTGTATATACTAATTGTTAATGGTTTTAAAATGAGAGAAAATGAATGTGGGCCTGTGTAGGGATGGGGAGTGAGGACAGGGAGGCCCTGGGGGGACAGTATAATTTGGAGCTACAATACTTTGTGCCTATGTCTGGAATAGGGAGAGTGGCCCTTGATTTGAGGGAACAGAGAGAATGAGCACTGCATCCGGTGAAGCCTGGTAAACCTTGCCCGTGTCAACTAAGTTAAATCTAAAAGTACCCTAACAGTCTTCTCTATCTTCCTGCAAGATGTCTGCTAATAATTCTACCACATGCTAACAGTTTCACAAGGCAGACTTGAGATACTCCCCCAGATTTTCAAAAGCCTAAACACTGATCATAGAAGAGGCAGTTCTAAGGTATCGTGTTGACCATTTCTCTAAGAACAGTAATAAGAATAACCTATGTCTAGCAAGCAGATTTTACATGAGTGGCTCCCCCCAATCCCATTTGTCATCAGAAAATATGATCAGCACAAGCACTTCTCTCTTTATTCCTCACTTCTACTCTGGTCCATGTTCTTGCCCATTTGAAACCACAAACCAGTCACCTGTGCCCCCAAAATTCTATGCCAATAAATGTAGATTCAGTTATGGAGGTCTTACATATAGTTCTTTTTTAAAAAAAAATTCTTTGACATAACCATTGACTTACCACAAAAGGCACATATTTAGAACAGAAATATCAACAATCTTAAATATACACATGATGATGTTGTTCATGCTTCACTTTTGAAGAGGACCAATGACATCAAGGTGATGTCTTGACTTGCACATGAATTGTATTTAAGAGATGCAGAGTTACATAAAGTCATCAGTCTCACTCTCTCTTCCATTCCAGTGGCAAGGAAAAAGTAAAGGTGACTGGGATTGCCCAGGATTCAGTGGATGACCTTGGTATCTTTGATGTCTGACCAAGTTCTAAACACTCCACAATGACTGCTTCAGTCACCTTCAAGACTGTTGAAACAAATTATTCTCATCTGCCTATTCCTCTTGGGGGGAAGTCATAACATGCTTGGGGTAGAGATCCCTTTAACTTACCAGTGGGTTTGAGACCCCTCAGTTACCTTCAGCCTAGTTTAGCCAGGGCATAAGGCATCTTTGCATGTTATAGCTTCTTGGAGCCATAGATGATATCATTATGATGGCAGGAAGTGAAGAGCTAAGAAGCCTCTTGATGAGAATGTTAGAGAAAACTCTAAAAGTTGGCTTGAAGATTAACATTAAAAAAATTAATATCATCACATCCTGTCCCATTACTTCCTGGCAAATAGAGAGAGAAGAAATGGAAGCAGTGTCAGATTTTATATTCTTGGGCTCAAAGATCATTGCTGATGATGACTGCAGCCATGAAATTAAAAGACACTTGCTCCTTGGAAGGAAAGCTATGGAAAATCTGGACAGCATACTAAAAAGCAGAAATTTCACCTTGCTGACAAAGGTTCATGTAGTCAAAGGTATGGCTTTCCCGGTTGTAAGGTATGGCCACGAGAGCTGGAGTATGTAGAAAGCTAAATACCACAGAACTGAGGCTTTTGAATTGTGGTGCTGGAGAGAAGACCTTTGAGAGTTCTTCGGATAGTAAGGAGATCAAATAAATCATTACTTAAAGAAATTAACTATGACTATTCACTGGAAGGACAAATACTGATGCTAAAGTTTAAATATTTTGGCCACATAATGAGAATATAGGACTGATTGGAAAAGACTTTGATGCTGGGAAAGACTGAAGGCAAAAGGAGAAGGGTAAAAGAGGATAAGAAGGATAGTGTCACGAAAGCAATGAACATGAGCTCAGACAAACTTTAGGAGATAGTGGAGGACAGAAGGGCCTGATGTGCTATGGTCTACACTGGATCACAAAGAGTTGGTATAACCAAATGACTGAACAACAACAATAATTATATGTCAATGAATTCACTCATTTTAATTAGCTTGAATGAACATCTAATCAGTCTAGAGATATTCAGCCTATAATACTTAATGAAATTGGTGAAAATTAAGTCTTATGGGAGAAACAGGATCCATGGTAAATGTGGAGTAAATCACTCTCTCAAAAGATATGTAATAATTGAAAATAAACCCTAACTGAATGGGATGAGTGAATATAATATCGATTGGGTTTTAGTTATGTTTAGCACATCATATGGCCTATTAAAAAAGCACTGGGCTCATTCAGACTATATTCAATCTTGAAAGTTTCTTGGCAATTTAATGATGTTTATAGTGAATTTTGACCCAACTCAGAGTGCAGAGTCCAAATCATATGAATTTGTTTTTTTTCTAAATTTCCCCATAGGGATTAATTTCCCTCATAAGTATCAAACCGATGATGAAAAATGAATGGATGAATGAACAAATGAAAGAAAAAGGTTTTATTTAGCCCTCAGACAACAATTATTAGGTGCTTACTATGTACATAGCATTGTCATAAGTGCTGGGAATACTAAGAAAGACAAAACCAAACTCTCTGTGAGATATTATTCCAGTATGAAAACTAATATGTGAATAACGAAGTATATCCAAGATGTATACAAAATAGATAGAAGGCAATCTCATAAGGAAGACACAAGCTGAAGAGGGAAGGGAAAGACTGGTTATCAGGAAAGATCTCCTACAGAAGTTGAGACTGAAGTATTGAAGCAAATTAGGGAAGCCAAGAGTGAGGGACAGTCAGTGAGTGCAAAGACACAGAGATGGAGCATGATACATAAGAAAGAGAAAGTACATCAGTAGAGTTCAAAGAGCAAACACATCAGTAGGGTTCATGAAGGAGAATGAAACTTAGAAGTTTGGAAAGGTTGGAAGGAGCCAATTATTAAACAAGTTAAATATCAAGCAGAGGAATTTATATTTGATTCTCAAAGAAATGGGGAGCTACTTGATTTATTGAAGGAAATGAGATGACTAAACTTGTACTTTTGGAAAATCACTTTTCACTTGAGTGAAGATAATCTGAAGTGGGGAAAGACTTTAGGTAGGAAGACCATTAAGAAAACTATTGCAATATTCCAAGGAAAGAGGTAATGAAGGCTTAGTAGTCAATATATGAATGGAAAGAAGGGAGACATATATGGCAAATGCTGTGAAGGTGGACATGCAAAGATTTGACAACAGATTGTATATGAGGAGTGACTGTGATTTAAAAGTTGAGGACAATACCTTGGTTGTAAACCTTCATGACTGGGACGATGATAATGTCCTCAGCAGTATTGGGAAATCTAATAAGAGAGGGTTTGGAGAAAAGACGCTAAGTTCTATTTTGAACATGTTGATTTGAAATGTCAATGGGACATCTAGGTCCATATTTGCAATATATAGGTAGTATGTTAGCTCAAGAGAGAGGTTAGAGCTGGACAAATAGACTTGAGAATCATCTGCATAGAGGTGATAACCAAATACATGAGAGCTGATGAGATCACCAAATGAGATAGCAGAAAAGAGATAAAGAGAGAGACTTATGGGAAACCCAGAGTTGGTGGACATGTCAAGGATTAAAATCTAGCAAAAGTCACTCAAAAAGATCTGTTGAGCAAGTAAAAGGTGAACTAGGAGAGAAGATTCTGATGAAAACCTAAAGAGGAGAGAGAGATTCAGCTGTAGGGCCAATGGAAAGGTGTGGAAGTAGAACATGTCCAGCACTGAGTCAGAAGGCGACATCTAGAAATCTTTAGATTACACCAGTGCGTGAGGTAGTAGTGCTGGGAGTCTGAAGGGCACACCTTGAAGACTTTAGGATGAAGTTGCTGAGAAGAAAGCACACCTAGAAGTCATTCATTTCACCTAATGGAATGAAGTTGGGTGTGGCCATCTCATCTAATTTACATGGACTGTCAAACAACCTAAAAGATTTCTGGAAAGCCAGTCAGAGGAAAGGATATGGGAGGAAAACAGAGGAAAGGGGCACTCTTCTAGTCACAAGTTGTTTCATCTCCTGGTCATCTAGAATGAACTCTAGATAGCCTGGGACTGGAAAGAGGGTGTGAAAAACAACAGCTCCCTCAATCTAAGAAAGATTCACCAAGAGCTGAGTAAAGAAATTTTGGCTTATGAGATGATCTTTGCTTCCAAGTGACAGAATATTTGGGCTCCTGTTTGGTGCTCTTGAAGCATATAAAGAATGATAGATTCAGTCAGAGGACCTTGGTTCTTATCCCATCACTGTCACTGGCAAGCTGTGTTACCCTGGGCATTACTCAATCTTTCTGGGATTGGACTAGAAGAACACTAAGGTCCCATGCAATCATAACTATGATCTCAAGGTACTGCATCAGCAATGTACAGCTTTCTCAGTTATTACTCCAAATAATGAAACAGGTCACAGCAAGGAAAGTTACATTGGGATCCTGGTGACTGGCATCATAAATGACTTTGGAAAATGACCAGGTACACACAGAATAATCCGAAGGAGTTCTCACAAAGGAATACCAGTTTTGTATATATAGATTGAGGCCACACAGAGTCATTGAGCTAATTCTCTAATTAAGAAAACACTTAGACTTGTCAGCAACCACCCAAGCCTTCTGTCCTAGGTTTAAGCTACAGAGCAGATACTCTATGAGCCCTTAAGGAGAACTCATCAATAGAACTGTTAAACCCCTGGCACATTTTTTTTTTTGGTCAGGACAATGTGTGTATGAGAAATGGGTAGTTTCATGTTAATGGTGTTTAAATTAAGCATTCATAGACTTAAATAAGGATATATTATCTGCAGAAAGAAATACCAAAATGTTTGTGAAACAGAAGTCTTTTAGCCCAAAGGGACATATCATTTTCATATTTTATAATTGAAAGCATTTTGGCGATTTTGTGTTTTTGCAGCAATCAGTTCACATTATGAGAACAGGGCAGTATAATTATGGAAATTAAGTACAGATTTCAGCTGAATGAACTCATCAGATGGAATTACAGCCTTTCTAGATGGGGTGTCTGGCTTTATGTCAGCTGATTTGCATAAAGCATTTAGCTTAATGAGAAGTAAACAATAAGGCTGCAGCATATACTCACCCAAGGGGGGCTGAGTTGACACATTAGAGACATGAGGTGGTTGTGTTTAAAGACAAAAGGCAGTCCTTGAGAGCAGGTTTTGAGCACAAAGGGGAATCTTTCCCTACTCATCCTCAAGAAGGGGCATTGTACACTGCCTATAGTCAGGCTCCATGGAGGAACGTTTCAACCTTACGTTCTTTCAGCTTACTTCAAGCCATATTAGATGTGATCTGGTTTCTTTGCCCATGGCTTTTGTGACTACACATTTTTTTGTACTTGAAACTGTAATGACTGACACTTGTGGAACTGCTTCTTCTAATCTCTGCTTATTTAGTCACAAACTCTGAGTCTAATCTTCTGTAGCTCTATGAAAAGAGTGGTTGTCCAACCCTTAGAAGGCGACAAGTAAGTGATAAGGAAACAACTGGGGACCTACTGCCCAAATCCTTGGTACACTGAGATCTCCCTCCAAGTTCTCTATATGATAGAGAATGGGAGTGATAAGGGTACAGGACTTGTTTAAATTCAAAGGATCTAGACAGCCCAGTAATGGGTGAGGCAGAATTAAAAGGCTTATATGGTCCAGTTTAGAAGGGAGAATCAGTGTCAAAGGAGCTGCTGTGGATCTCTTGGCTATTTACTAGAGGATTGGGAATGTTTTTCTGTACTAACCTTTTGACCTCAATCTCTGATATTGCTCTGTAGATTACCCAGACAATGCTTTAGATCTGTTGACTCATACTTGGTACTCAGGGACTTCCCTTGAGTACAACTTGTCCTCCAACTTGCCCCACATTATCCAAGGTGTTTAAATCCTCATGACTTAGCCTGGAGACCTTAATATGTTGTAATCCCTAAATAGCACTTGCTAATCAAGCATAATTCCAACGCACTGAAAATACCAAGTAGGAGAAAAATTAATACTGGTGGATTTTATTCATAATCATTCTATTTTCAAAAGCCATGCATCCATAATTCAAGTGTGTATAGACAGCAGATTCTGAAGTATATAAACCATTTCAAATGTAAGATTATAATATTGAGAATTTATTGTTAAACAAAAACAATGGTCACCTTGCTAAAGAGAGGAAATTTATGGATCTACTACAAATGGCAGAACCAATATTCCATAAATCAATAAGCATTTATTAAATGCTTGCTATGTGCTAGGCACTGCTAAATCCTGGGGATTCAAAAAATTTAAGCAAATCCTACTCTTAAGAAGTTTGCATTATATTTAAGGGATAACATGTACACATATAGCAAATATAACAAATATGCTTGATGAATTTCAAAGAGCACTAGCATTTGGGGGGATCAAATTAGTCTCCATATAAAAGTAATACTTGAACTAAGCTTCAAAGAAACATAAAGATTTTAAGTGCCAGAGGGGAGGAGGGAATGCCAGTGTAAAGTTGTGAAGGAAGTAGTTCTTTGAGAAACAGAAAGAGGTTTGATTTGGCTGGACCACAGAGTGAATGAAAGGGAGAAATATGATTGGAAAGGTACTTTGGATCCAGTTAGTAAAGCGTTTTAACTACCAAACACAAGAATCCTTTGCTTACAGAGAAACCAGAGCTAATAGGGGACCTCTAGAACTTATTGAGTAGTCAAATGGCACAGTCAGTCCTTTGCTTTAGCAATTTTATTTTGGTAGTTGGGTGGTAGATAAAGGAACACATCCCATAAGGGGGCAGAAAGATGGAGAATCGTATGTGGGCTCATCTTGATAAGATGTGTCCGGGGCTAGTGATATGATTAGAAGTAATGTAATTAGATGGTCCAATAATTTTGAGTTCCAAGATGATTTGCATAACATATAGTTCTGATTCTATGATCTTCCACAAACTGCTGCTTTTACAGTTTCACTGAGTCAAATTTTCTTGTTTCTATTCTCAAAATTCTTAAATCCTTTTAATTACATGAGTAGGAAAAGGAACAGATTCTCATAGATGGAAGATGTCCCCTCCCCTCTCAAAGTAAACAGAACAATTGCTTAGAATTAAATGGAGTTTTAGATTCTTTGTAATTTCATTGTAATATATATAGCCTTAGGCATTGTGGCCCAACCAATGACATTGAAAAGAAAACTATTTAAAATTGCATTGAAATATTCTTTGGATCAGTTGTGCATTGTTTTGGTTATAAAAATAAATCTTTCCTCCCTCTGTCAATTGCACTTTAAAACTTTCTTTGACCATTTAACTGTAAGCTCATTGCAAGTAGAGTTGATGTGGCTACACCAATGGAATTCAGGTTGAAGAACTGTGATTCATAGAAATAATAGTAATTGGCTCATTTAAGAGCTTTCCCCTCACCCCCAAAACATATGCTCCACCCCACAATGTCTACAGTCTTGACCAGCACCCCCACCTCAGTTATGGTTTATATGGAACCATTTCTAAATCCTCATACTTTTTTTTTAAGGAGAGAAGCACAGGTTCTTTATTCTCTTTGTTTAGTGGGAAGACTAAAGGGAAGGTGTGGGCAATCAAGGGATATACACAGAAAGTTCTGTTCAAAGAAGTGAATATAATGATGACCGAGAATCCTTATAGGACTGCCCCCACCCCACACTGCTCCCTAGAGACACATGTTCCACAAACTGATAAGCCACCAATGTCCTACCATTTTCAGTTAACAGGTTAAGGTCAGGCTTTTCCCTCTATAATGTTATTTCATGATTCAATTCTCTTGCTGATTTCTTTTTTTTTTATTTTTTTTTATTTTTGCAGGGCAGTTGGGGTTAAGTGACTTGTCCAAGGTCACACGGCTAGTTTTTGTGTTAAGTGTCTGAGCCTGGATTTGAACTCAGGCCCTCCTGACTCCAGGGCCGGTGCTCTATTCCCTGCAGCACCTAGCCACCCCTCTTGCTGATTTCTTGAGACTCTTTAGTTGTTCTTTGGAAGCTGAGTTTTATTGCTGGAAATATATGAAAAAGCAACTCAGTGTACACAACACATGGACTGAGGGATGGAGGATGGGATGGACAAAAATGAGCAAAATCACCACTTGGCTTAGTAAGAAAGCAATGCCGGGGACAGACTTTGTGGGCTTTCTTCACAGTACATAGATTGAAATAAAGGCACAATGCTGGCAAAATAGGTGATGTTTTTGTGATAAAATTTACATTTTGTTTTCTGCCATTAAGAAATTGGTACTGAGTTGTTTAATGCAAATTTTTAATACTGAGAGGCACTAAAAGTGCACCTTGGAGGAACTCTGAGGGGAAACCAGCTATATTTGGCTTCTATTTTAGATATAATGCTCCCAAATCTAATGTTAGAATAAAGGAACTCCTTTATTTAAGAATACTCTTTCTTCAATATAAAACTGGATTTTAAAAATAAAATTAGTCCACATAGTGACTTTTTCTACTTTACCTTGGCTTAGAACCAGGGTAATCATAAGAAAACTGTAAAGAAAACTGGGCAAAGAATATTCTTTTATCAAGAGACATAGCTTATATAACTCCAATATAACACACACATTTGTGATTGATAATACTTAATCCAAGATAATGTTACATTTTTATTTCAAATTCATACAAATAGCAGCCATTCTGAAATTGTGAACCCTATTCTATATTGTCAAATTATTATTTGAAGACCCCAGGATTCTCAAACATATAGACCAGGGCAGATTCTTTTATTGCTGGCAACATTTGAGGAAAAGACTGACATTACAGGTTACTATTCTTAAGAGAAGACTATGACATGATCTTATTGATTCAGGGATGACCCACCCATGTGTCTGGGCAGTAACTATGAAAACAGAACAATAATGCTCACTTGATTTTTAAGTATCAAATAAATAACAGGGGACTAGCTAACAACTGGTGACTGGACTCTCACATCAGTGTGCATACCTCATCAATATCACTGCTGGCATCTTTGAACAGCTAATTTCATATAAACATTCAAATGAATATTACATCTCATCTGTCTTACAGATTAAACCCTGGCAAGTATTAAAAATGAAAACTTTCCATTCAAACCACGGCCTTGGTTTTTTTTTTCCAGTGTTTCCTTTACATATCTCCTTCTCTAGTCCGTAATACCATGCACCAGCAGATTCCCAAAAGAATGCTACTGTGAATGGCTTTTAAGGTTCGGATTACACAGTAATAGCGAACACTCTGTTTATTCCATTACAAATCAAGTCAAACATTCACAATATATCACAATATAATATTCACAACATTACATCTTATCACAGAAAATCACAATATAGTGTTCATAACAGCTTAACATTAGAATGACCACACAGTTTTTCACTACAGTGGCCACAATATTTAGAACAAAGTATTCAATCAATTCACAGTAATCAATACTCAATCATTCAATCAATTCATAATACAATAATCAATCTTCCACTCATGGGGCAAACATACATCAACTCAATCAGTCATTAAATACAATCATTAGAAAAACACACAAACCCTCCACCCCTTGGTGTCCAGCAAACTTCAGCTTCATCTAAGGGGAGGCCTTCTCTTCATCTTGACTCTGGGTGGTCTCTCTAATTCCCTGGATCTCCTTCCATGGTTCCAGCTCCCTCCTGAATCCACCAAACAGTCACCTGGATTCAGAAGCAGACAGCTGCCAGGTTCTCATCCAGTCCTCAGAGGTAGACAGCTCCCAGGTCCTTGTCCAGTCCTCAGGGCAGTCTCTGGCACACACTGAAGTTCACAGGGTCCAGCACATCTCAAACCCTTCACCACTTCTCTTGCCTGGAATTCAAGGATCAGCCAGGCCATGAACAAAGTCTTATCCCAGTCATGCTTCTTCAGTCCTCTAGCAGTTCAGCTGACCCTAGGACCCAGAAGGCATACAGGGCTTCTGGGTGGCCTTCACCAGATTCTGGTCTCAAGAAAACTCCATC
>CM053595.1:160933208-160953827 GCA_028646575.1 Pseudocheirus occidentalis
GCCTCCTGTCTCAGCCAATCCCCTTTTTCCACATCAACAGGGGAGTTCATGCCTTCTCAACAGTGGACAGAGCTCATGCCTTCCATACTTAACCCTAAGTTACTAAGTGCTAAGTATCTGCTAAACTAATTGCTGTTACAAGTCCTCAAATAAAAACCAAAGGGAAAAAGGGTTGTTCTTTTTTTTCAAGTCTGTAGAGAGTTCTCAGTAAAGTGTTTTCTCCCAATGGCAAAAACCTGCAGCTAACAGTTTCATTTTCTTGGCTTTCCAACACTTGAGTTCCTCTTCTTCATGTCTCATTTCTTTGAGATCTTCTTGCATACCAAGTCTCAAGCTCTTAGCTTACTCTTTCTGCTGCTCTCTCCAACTGCTTTCCATGTAACATAAGGCATAATCACTCTCATCTTTATATTTATTATGGTCATAGCCAAAGATTTCTCAAATATATTTTAATATCTCTTCTTGAGGCTCTCCTTCATTATCAATGAAATCCTCCATTTCTGAGTCATATTCCTCATCCTCATCTTCCTCAAGATACTGTTTCTGGACCATATGTGGAAATGGGGACCTCTAAATGCCTTGTGGGTATACTGTAGGTCTGTAGCCAGGTGGAGGGGACCTCATCCCATTCATCACTCCTTTGCTGGGCTGGCTGATAATATTCTTGGAAGGGATAGTTTCTGAAACAACTGTGCACCTGGGCTTCACAGGGGTGCCTGAGTCACTGACTGTCCATCCTGGGCCCCCTGAGCTGCTCATGGATCATCCAGAGCCACCCAAACCACTCACAGGTTTCCCAGGGTCACCCAAGCCTTTCATGGGTTGTCCAAGGCCACCTGAGCTAGGTCACCCAGGGCCACTTGAGCCATTCACAGGTCTGCCAGTGGGGCCTGAGCCACTGATTGAGCATTTGGATCCATTGGTTTGCTGTTCAGGTCCTGAGCTAGAGTGGCCACTATGTCTCTTAGGGCTTGGGCTTAGGACTGGCCGAGAAGTCCCTATTTCTGGCCATCCTGAGGTTGAGCTAGAACTGTTCCCTGGCTGCTTGAAACCTGAATTTCTTGTCTTGTCATGAGAAGTAGAGAGAGCCCCAGACTTGGAATGACTAAGATGAGAAAAACAGGATTTGGAGGGCCTGACTTTGAGATTCCTGTGCCCAAAGAATGAGAGCTGGGGTGGGACTTCTCTCCCCATTAAGCAAGAGGCTGTGGATTTCAAATGTTGAGTGCTGGAAGCCATCTCCAGACCCTGCCTTGGGCCTGTCTCCTGTCTGGGACTTAGTGGATGGGAGTTTCATAGGTTTTTCACTAGCTGCAATAGGTCTCGGGTTTTTCTCAGCACCTATTTGGGAAACATGGCTCCCCCCAGAAGAGGAATGTTTGTCCCCAGGACCTTTGTCTCTTGCACTAACACTCTCTTTGGAGGAAGGAACCTTTTTAGACACAGTTGGAGAAGCTAGCTTTTTTTCTCATTCCGGTATCTTCTCTTTTCCTCTATGTTTTTGTGTTTTCACTCTAAGAATTCTTTTTCCCTCAGTTCTTCTGCAGTCCTAGGCCATTCCTCTATTTTCTTCACTACCTTAATCTCCATGGGTTCATGCTGCTTTTTCTCAGCCAGCCAGAGTAAGTCTGTGAAATTCATAGGTAGAGGGCCACTTTTGATGGGAGGCTTTGGTTTGATTATACTTTTTGGAGGGGGTTCCTGCTCCTCATACTCTTCTGACTCATCATGCTCTAGCTCTGTCTGATAATATTCCAAAGATTCTGCTTCTTCCTCATTCACAAATTCTTGGTCTGAAACCTAGACTGTGGGTACCTCAACTACCTGCTTCCTATTTGACTTCTCTTCAAGAGGAATCCCATCATAACTGAAGAAGTTGTCCTTTGTCTGTTTTGCCATAGCTCTTGCTTTTTTGTCATGTTTTAGCTCCATGTACTTTTTCACCAGCTCTTCCTTTTTTCTCTTTTCTTCTAGCTTTTTTGCTTTTTTGCTTAGCTCTTCTTCTTTCCATCTGAGGAAAGCTTGTACTGCTGCTGACTGGACACCCTTAACTTTGGGATCTCTTTTAAGAGGACCTACTGCCAAACTGTATCTTTTCAGGATGTTGAATCCCTGCTGCTCTGATGCCACCATTAGGATGTCCCAGAAGTCCATGGTGCCAAGTCTTGTGGATGGGCCGGGCCAGGGCAGCACAGTACTTGCTGGTACACAATCCTCATACATTTTCAAAAGTCAATGACACATGATGTAGTAGATTACATAATTTATGACATGTAAACAAGTTTGAACAACTTGAAAAAGTTAAGTTACAATCTATTTTCTACATCACAAAAGGGTAATCCCACCATCTCTAAGGGACAGTGAGGAAACAAATAATATGTGGACTTGGATATCTAAAAAAAAATCAACAAGCAAATGAAAAACAAAAAAGAAATTCCCTAGGAAATTAAAAGGAAGCATGAGAGTTGTTATTGCTGTTCAGTCATTCAGTCATATCTGACTTTTCATCACCCTGCAGACCCTACTATCCATAGGGATTTCTTGGCAAATATTGGAATGGTTTGCCATTTCCTTCTCCAGTAAATAAGGAGGAATTTTGCTATTTATATAATTAAGTGGCTACTGGAGAAGGTCATTCAAACCTACAGTTATGACCAAAGGGAAATGAGGAATTTTACGAACCCAATTCATCTAATTTGAACAAGGCAATTTTAAGTAAATAGATACAGCAGTAGAAATATGGTGAAAAAGTGAGAAACTCACCAGAGGCATGAAGAGAGAAGAGGAAAACTTGAGAAGGAAGTTAAATCCAGGGAAGGTATAGCTTTAATCTGACTTAATGGAGGCAGCTAGATAGTATAGTGGATAGAGCTCTGGGTCTAGAGTCAGGAAAATCTGAGTTCAAGTTTAGCCTCAAATGTTGACTAGCTGTGTGATTTTGACCTAGTTACTTAAACTCTGCTTGCCTTAATTTCCTTAACTATAGAATGAGGATAATAACAGCATGTACCTCACAGAGTATATGTGAGGATTAAATGAAATAATATTTGTAAAGTTCTAAGCACGGTGGCTGGCAGTTAGTATACAACACAGAAATGTTTATTCCCTTAATCAATATAGACTGCAGTTATAGAGAGCTGATTAATAAAGCGGTAAAGAGAGAGAGAGGAAGAGAGGGAGAGAGGGAGGGAGAGAGAGAGAGAGAGAGAGAGAGAGAGAGAGAGAGAAGAGGGAGAGACAGAGAGACAGAGGGGGGAGAGGGGGGAGGAGAGAGGGGGGAAAGAGAAAGAGAAAGAGAGAGAGAGAGAGAGAGGGAGGGAGGGAGAGAGAGAGAGAGAGAGAGAGAGAGAGAGAGGGAGGGAGGGAGAGAGATGGGAAAGAACCAGTGCTTTGGGCCTAGAGTAGGAGAAGGTGGGGGTAAGGAGGAAAGAAGACTGAAGTGAAATATTTTCTTCTAAAGGAAAAGGGAATAAGGAATCAAAGGATCATAGATCTAGAACTGGAATCAATCTCAGACATCACCTCCTCTAGCCCTCAATTTTGCTGTTGTTCTTGTTCTTGTTCAGTCATGTCGGCCTCTTCATGATCCCACAGAACATAACATACCAGGCCTTTCTGTCCTTCACTACCTCCCAAAGGCTGTCCAAGATCATATCCATTATTTCCCATGAAATTATCCATCTCATCTTCTGCCCCATTTCTGCTTTTGATTGCAATCATTTCCAATACCAGGGTCTTTTCCAATGAATAGTGTCTTCTCATTATGTGGCCAAAGTATTTAAGCTTCAGCTTCAATATTCCAATGAATAGTCTGAATTATTTTCTTTAAGTGCTGTCTGATTTGATTTCTTTGCTGTCCAAGGGGCTCTCAAAAGTATTCTCTAGGACCACAATTTGAATGCATTGCAGTGCTCAGTTTTCCTTACAATTCAACTCTTGCAACTATACATTGCTCCTGGAAAAACCATAGGTTTGACTATATAGATCATTGTTGGCAAGGTGGCATTTCTACTTTTTAAGTATGTTGTCCAGGTTTGTCATAGCTTTCTTTACAAGCAGCAAGTGTCTTTTAATTTCATGACTGTAGTCACTGTCTGCAGTGATCTCCGAGCCCAACAATATGATACCTTACACTGATTCCATTTCTTTCTCTCTATTTTCCAGGAAATGAAGAAACCAGTTATACTGATATTGGGGTTTTTTGTTTGTTTTTTTAAGTTAAGCTTCAAGCCAACTTTTATAATATCCTCTTTCACTCTCATCAAGAGGCTTTTTAATATTTCAGTTTCCACCAACAGACTGCATATTGCCTGCATGTCTAAGACTTCTAGCTTTTGATTCATCAAGCTTGGCATTTTGCATGACAAACTCTGCATATACGTTAAAAAAAATAAGGTGACAACATTGATCCTGATCATACTCCTTTTCCAATCTAAACCAGTTGTTCCATGTTCTGTTCTAACTGTTGCTTCTTAGCCCACAAACTGACTCTTAAGGAAACAAGTAAGATGATCTGGTATTTATATCTCTTTGAGGACTTGCCGTATATCTTGTGACTCACACAATCAAGGGCTTTAACATAGTCAATGAAGCAGTAGATTTTATTTTTGTGACTCCTTTGCTTTCTCCACAATCCAGAGGATGTTGGCAATTTGATCTCTAGTTCCTCCACCTTTTTTAAAATCAGCCTGTACTTCTGGTAATTCTCAGTTCACACACTGCTGAAGCCTAGATTGCAGAATCTTAAGCATAACCTTATTAGAGCGTGAAATTAATGCAATTATTCAGTAATTTGAACATTTCTTTGGTACTGCCCTTTAAGATGGAGTCTTAAACTGATCTTTTCCAATTCATTGGCCACTTGTTTAGTTTTTAAATTTGCTAGTATATTAAGTGCATCACTTAAACAGCATTATCCTTTAGGATTTCAAATATCTCAACTGAAATTCCATCACTAGCGTTATTGTTAGTAATGTTTCCTAAGGCCCAGTTGACTTCAATCTCCAGGATGGTTGGCTCTAGACCAGTAACCATACCACTGGGGTTATTGGCGATGCTACAATCTTTTTTGTATTATTCTTCTGTATATTCTTACCACCTTTTTTAAATCTCTTTTATTGTTATCTCTACAATTTTTGTCTTTTATCAGGCCCATTTTTGCATGAAAAATTCCCTTAATATATCAAAATTTCTTAAAGGATATCTTGTCTGTCCTATTCTGATGTTTTATTCTATTCCTTTTGCATTATTTATTTAAGAAAATCTTGTCTATCTTTGCTATTCTCTAAAATTCCACTTTTAGTTGGTGTAATGCCATGCATGAACAGCTTTCCAGAAGAATGCTACTGTGAACAACTTTCAACTGATTACATAGTATAGTAAACACTATTCAATGACAAATCAGAGCAAAACATTCACAGAAAATCAAGCTACAGCATTCACGATAGTATAACTTATCACAGAAAATCAAAATACAGCATTCACAACATTTTAGTACTAAAATGGCCACATAGTTTTCACCATAGTGGTCATATGGTTTTGAACAAAGCACAATTATTTAGGAGATCAATCACTTAGTAACTCAATCATCCAATCAACTCAATCATTCAGTCATCCTTAAGGAGGCTTGGGACACAAAATACAAAAGTCAACATACTTGGTAGTACATTAATTTAGTCAATCCTTAATTCAATCACAAATAAATTACAATTCCATCAATTACTACTCAACAGAAAATAACACAATTCAGCAGACAGGGCTTACAGCTGTCTCACTATTACATCCGTACCTGGTTAGTTACCAGAGAGGTAAACACCAACATCTGGGTTTCAAAGCCAGGGGACTCAATGGCTGCCCAGAGTCACATCTAGCCAAATCACACAACTCTTTCCAAAGTGAGTCCCAAAACAAAACCTCACATCAGGGTCAGTCACTACTCAGTATTCACAGAGGGGTCTTTTCATCTTGACTTGGGATAGACTCTCAGATTCCCTGGATCCCCTTCCATGGCCCCAGATCCTACCTGGATTCACCAAACTGTCATCTGGGTTCAAAGACAGACAACTCCCAGTTCCTTGTCCAGTTCTCCATGCAGTTCCTGTTTCATGCTGAAGCTCACAGCGTCCAGTCCACCTTAAATCCTTCACAATCTCTGTTCCCAAGAAGTCAAGGCTCAACAAAGCCAAAAACAGATTCATACAAAGTACCAGCACCACATTCATGCTTCCTCAGTCTTTGGCAGCTCCAGCTGGCCCCTGGAAGTCTTTGGCAGTTCCCAGGAGAAGCTGGTAGCTCCACAGCAGAGGCTCCAGCTGGTTCTCAGAATCAAAATCACTTCACTCAGGTTTCCAAAATCAAAATCATTCTCTCCAGCCTGGGCCTTTCCTCTTCAGCCTCCCCAGCAGCAGCTGCTTCTGCCTCCAGGAAACTTATCCCAAGAAGTTCTGACTGTCCCAGCTAGTGTTTTTTTTCTTATATACAGTATTGCTCCTCCCTATTCAGCCCCTTCCTGTCATGTCAGCAACAGGGGTTCATACTTTTTGTTTCTTTAACAAAGGCTTAATTTAAAACTAGATGCTAAGTACCTCTTATCTTAGCAATACAAAAGGAGCTTCAAATTTTATTACCATTACAGTTGCATATAACTTTTTCTTCTTTACCTTTAATTTTCCTTCTTTCATCAGCTATTTGTAAAAACTCTTTAGACAGTCATTTTGCTTTCTTGCTCTTCTTTTTCTTTGCAATTTTTTTGTTCCTTCCTCCTGTAAAATATTGCAAACCTCTGTTTATAGTTCCTCAACCACTCTACCTACTAGATCTAATTTCTTAAATCTATTCATCACTTCTACTTTATATTTATTAAGGATATTATTTGGATCATACTTGTACATTCTGATGGTTTTCCCTACTTTCTTCAATTTATGTCTGACTTTTGCAATAAGAAGCTGATGAACTGAGCTATAGTCATCTCCAAGTCTTCTTTTAACTAACTACATAGAGTTTTTCTACTGCTGGTTGCAAAATATATAATCATTCTGATTCTGATATCAACCATCTGGTGATGTCCATGTGTAAAGTCACCTTTTGGGTCATTGAGAAAGAATATTTGCTATGACCAGCAAATTATCTTGACAAAACTCTATAGTCTCTGCCCTGCTTCATTTTGTACTCCAAGGCCAAACTTGATGATTTCCTACTTTAGCATTCCAATCCCCTGTGAGGAATATGACATCTTAATGTGGAGTTATTCTGAAGATGTTCTAGATCTTCACAGAACTGATCAACTTTGGCCTCTTCAGCATCAATGATTTGATAGTGATAGACTTCTTTTACTGCAATGTTGAATGCTTTGCCTTGGATTCAAACAGATATTCTGTCATTTTTGAAATTATACCCCATCACTGCTTTTCTCATCCTTTTATTAACTATGACATATTGACTAAGTGCTTAGTACATAGTAGATGCTTAATAAATGTTTCCTGATTTATTGAATCAATAAATATTTAATGATGTTTTTTAAAAATTTGATGCAATGGAGAGGGAAAGCAAACACAATTGTAACCATGAATGTAAAAGTGTTTAACTTATTCAGAAATTGGAGAAGGGGGCAGAAAGGGGCTACTTGATCCTAATCTTCTCCACACTCCCCCCTCAACTGGTCACATTTAGATGGCAATACACTAGTCATTAATCTGAAATGCCCCTGGTACAGATACCCATAATCTTCCTTGCCAGAAATAGGGTATATTTCTGAGGCAAAGAAACGAAACATCCATTTCTCTGTGGATGAATATGAATTATCTTAGTGTTCTCATTGTGTTAGAGAGTAAGAAATATTTAATGACATTCTTGGAATTTGTACCACTATTACCACCTTTTAAAAAAACGGCTATTTGGAAGTGATCCTGAAGCAGTTTTCACTCCTACTTTGAAACATCAATGAGAAATCAAAGAAACCATTTCTAATAGAATTGTTACCACAGCGCTAATTGGTCGATACTGCCAGGGGCTTATCACTGTTCTCACCAAAGGGTCTGAGCTGAGGCTTCTAAAGGATAATTTCATTTCCATTGATTAGTGACCTTTTCAGCTTAGTGATTTTCAACAAAATGGTAAAGTAAAAACTGTAGATGAGGTGAGAGCTAACATCAGAAGAGAAAACTATTTTTGTTGTTCTTTTTGTTCAATTATGTTCCAGAAGAATCTAGTAGAATTAATTTTTATCTCTTCTTTGTGAATGGAGCTACCTTGATGAAGACACTGAGTTTTATGTAAACTGTGCATTAAGTTAACATCTCTCCAGTATTTAAAAGCCTGAGTAAAAGATAAAGACTTGAGGAGAGGCAATGGGAGAATGTTGAGAATCACATTTTTAGACTGTTTTATAAAGGTTAATGTAACTGCTATTATCTTAAATGTGAGTTTCTTCTACAAAGGCCAAGCTGCAAATGCATTACTAGTGGAAATGAACCATATAAATATTAATATTACAAAAAGGAAACCAGAAGATGTAAAGAACTTATATCTAATTGGAAGGAGGGCACACCAGTTCTAATCTGAGAGATACTTTACCCTGCCTCTCTTCCATGTCTGGAATGTTCTCTCTTCTGAACTCTGCCTCTTACAATCCCTAGCTTCCATCAAGACTGAGCTCTAACTCCACTTTTATAGGAGCTGTTTAGCATGGTACTTACTGCATTAATAAGAGATTAATAAATGCTTGTTGGTTGATAAGTGAAGGAGTTGGTTCCCTCATGAACCAGGAGGCAACAATTACTATTTTACGGGTTGATTAGTTCACTTTGTTGTCTTATAAGCATAAACAATATGAGTAAAATTGAAACTTCTGTTTCAGATAATAAATAGGCAAGGAAATTTTATGAACTCAACTATATGAACACCATAGATATAGAAGGGACCTTATAAATTAAAGGTCATATCATTCAGTCCCCTTGTTTACAGATGAAGAAGTTAAGACTCACCGTATTGAAGTGACTTGGTCAGTGTAACACAGAGCACCAGAGGCAAGGTTAAATTGAGGTCTTCTGATTCCAAAAATCAGTGTTCTTTCCACTGTAATACAAAGTAAATCCAAATCTAAGCTAAATGCATGTATATTTTGATGCTCAGTGACTACAGTGCCAAGTGAAAATCAAGAGGATGGTGAAATACATGCTAGAAAACATGTTTTAGGATTAATAAATTAAATCAGTAAAATGTCTTCCACCTCTATAATAATACCTTCTTCAAAAAGAGAATTGAATGGTGCTGTACACATTGAGTATCCAATGAGAATACAAGAATTAAAGTAGATTATATCTTCAGAGAAAGGAAATGTCTACTTAGTGATGTGAGAGTCTTTTCTGGGGTAGTTTAAAAAATGCAGTACTAGGGGCAGCTAGGTGGTGCAGTGAAGTCAGGAGGACCTGAGTTCAAATCTAGCCTCAGACACTTAACACTTACTAGCTGTGTGACCTTTGGCAAGTCATTTAACCCCAATTGACCCTCCAAAAAGAAAAAAAAGTTGTAGTACTCCAGAGCACATAAGCATTATTCTCAACTTTCACCAATATAGACAAGATGACCAGACCTTCCTATTTCCTTGTCGTGGTCAAATTAGAAAACACACATGACCTTGATTTTAATTTATATTGAGCAATACCAACAAGGGTATGTACATATCACATAGCTCACCAGCTCCTGTAGTAGGATGAAATAAAGCTGCCTTTAGCTACTGGATTTTTGTTCGTCTGATGCGCCTATTAAGTAGGCACCTTCCCAGACCTGGGTATCTTCAAAGGGAAGCAATACAGTCACTTTACACTTCATGGGTCTCCACTTTTAGGATGTGAGTTTCCTTCTCTTCTTTGAAAATATACAAACAGTTCTATCATTTGCTTGAGATCTCCTATAACTGATAAACTTCTTGCACTTATGTCACGCACATGGTCAAAGCTCCCAACTGCCTTAACAGTCACACGCTTAGGCCGTAATTGTGTTCTCCAATACAGAGTCAACTGTCTGTACGCAGTGAGGTAATCAGTTAGAGCACAGAAAAAAGAAAGGCTAACAGCACTTAGTTCCAATCCAAACTATTCAAATAATCTGTTAATACCTCACCACCTCAAAATGAGGGAATGATGAAGGAAAACATAAATAATGGTGATCACCACTATCCTCTATAGAAGTTTGACTGATAGAAATGATCTCCCAAAAACAAAGGCTAAAAAGCTTCCAAACTGCCTCTGCCAGCAAACACCTAATTCCTTGGTCAAGCATAGAAACATCAGCGAAGCAAAACATAAATTTACAATACAAATTCATGTCCAAAAAGCTTACAATGGCAAGTAGTGGGAGATTTAGAGCAGTATCAGCACATGGAACAGTGATAAGAGTAATGAAGTAGAGCAGTGAATCTGCAGAAAACTTGATGTAAGAGCCAACTAAGAGAGATGGGCCTAGAACATGTGCAGATGAAATTGTAAATCCAACAATAAATAGTAAAAAAAATGAATCAAACAATAAATAGTAAAAAAAAAGTGAAATAAATCTATCAAAGCAGTCTATTTTGTCTCTTCTGTATGGAATAGCAATATTTAGATTCCCAAAAGCTTTGTTTCCAATGTGTTATATAAGGCTATTCATACAGCAACAATAGTGGCATAAATAAAATCAACTATAAAAAAACTTATGAAATCTGATCAACCATGGCTCCAAAGAAGCTTGTTTGACAATGAAATTTGCTTGACAAAGAAATGCAGAATGAGACAAATATTTTGAGGCATGGCAAATGTGTATATTTGATTTCTTGGTTATCATTATTTGTTACAAGGATTGAACCTTCCTTTTTTGCAACTGGATTATGTAGGACAGGGGAAGATATGTTAGTATTACAGAATTAAGAAAGGCAGAAAGACAAGAGGAAGAAAAAGAAGTAAAGAAGGCAGGGAGGAAGGAAGGAAAGGAGATCTAATTATTACTGTAAGTCCTTCCCATATGTGAAATATTTTGCAAAGACATACACAGAATAAAAATGAGAGTCTGGGGAAAAATTATTATGTATCAAATGAATCCCCTCCCAAAAAAAACCCAAACTTCAAACATTCTATCAGACAAAACAAAAATAAAAAATTCACAATTTATCAAGAGATAAATCCAGGAGTGAGATTTGTAATTCTGGATCAAAGCTTAAATATAGAAATGATCTGGCTAGGGATAGAGTTCACCTATATATAATGGTCTGATACCTTACAAATCTTACTAAAAGAACTTCAAACCAGAAGGGGAGGAAAAGGGATAAAACTATGTATCCCCCAAACTATTTACTATAGAGAGTAGCTCTAATATGGGAAGAAGGATAGAGGCACCCTGCGAGAAATATGAGAAAGAAATTTATTGGAAAATCAATAATCTCAATTTCTATGCAAATGTACACCGATATCTTCTCCAGTTGCTAAGTGGTCAAAGGATATGAATAGGGAATTCTCAAGGGAAATATCAAATGACAAAGTTGACCTAAATGCAGTATGACAAATGTTAGAGATACTACAAGAAAAAAAGGTAAATTGATGCACTATTGGTAGAATTGTAAATTAGCACAGCCATTTTGGAAAGCAGTTTGGAACTATGCCCCAAAAGTTACTCGATTCTGCATACTCTTTGACCCAATAATACCACTACTAGGTCTATATGTTAAGGAGAGCAAAGGAAGAGAAAAAAAGTCCTATGTATAGCTATTCTTTTTATGATGGCAATAACTAGGAACCAATTGCATATCAATTAGTCACTGGTTCAATAAATTATGTATATGAACATATATACATAATTATATATACATAATATAATTGAACATTATCATGATTTAAAAAGTAGTGAAAGTGATAGCTTCAGAGAAACCTAGGAACAACTGTATGAACTGATGTGGCATAAAGTAAGAAGAGCTAAGGGAACACTTTCTGCTACAGCAACATTATAAAAATGAACAATTTTGAAAGACTTGGGATCTCAGATCAATTCAATGATCAACCATGATTCCAGAGAACTAACAATGAATTCTGTCTTCCTAACTGAGAAGTGATGGACTAAATTTACAGACTGAGACAGTTTGGGGCATTCCATATATGGAAATGTGTTTTTCTTGACTTTGCTTATTTATTACAAGGATTTTCGTTAGACACCCCCCCCCCAGTGGGTAATGGAAGGGAAAGAAAATAAACATGTATTAATTAGAAAACATCCACAAAGTACACCATAAAAACACCCTAATGAAAAATACCCAATGTAAACCAAGGCTACATTGACCTCAGGAACATCACTGAGAATGGTGAAATAGGCATCCATGAGTAGAATCTGACTCTGGAAGTGCACATATTGTTCAAAAGAAATAGAATAAGTAAAAAGGGAAACTACTGCTGTATTTTAAGGAGCTATGTTGGGACAGCTAGGTGGTGCAGTTGATAAAGCACTAGCTTTGGAGTCAGGAAGACCTGAGTTCAAATCCAGCCTCAGACAATTATTAACTGAGTGACCCTAGCTAGACAAGTCACTTAACTCCAGTTGCCTCAATGACAACCATAAAGGCTGGAAGAAAAAAAAAGATATGTTCATGTAAGAAAATCTAGCAACCAGAGTGAAAGGAAGTTAGTGGTTAAACCTTTGAATAAAGATCAGGAGAAAAAGAATAATAAGCAATAGAGTCATCAAAGTATACTACAGAACATCTATTCAGGACCTATGCAGGAAGAAGAAATATATGAAGAGTTTAGGAAACAGAACAAACTCTGAAAAAGAGGGATGATATGACAATCATGAAGGATTTCAGCTATCTCATAGAGTACTCTCTTAGCCCAAAGTAGAGCAACTAATTATTTCTTGATTTGCCTTAATGATAATTTTGTCCACGAAAATCCGAAGAAATTAACAAAGGAAAATTCCATTCTGGATCTGATTTTCACCACAAAAAAAGAAGTAGCTGCTTTGGTGCAAGTGATGAAAATCTTTCTGGGAAATGACCTTCATCTTAAAGTTTGTGACAGGGGAGAGGAAATCTGGGCATAGTCTAAGCTGCATCCTAGATTTGAGGAGAGCAAATTTCAACAGATGATTCTATGAGATCTAATCAAATTAATTAACAGAATACAAACTATTGATGGAATCATTATTTCCCCAAAGTAATACAAGAAGAAATTTGTATACTTCAAAAGTATCCTGGGAATGAATTTTTTGTTCTGATTCTTGGAAACTTTTTTAAAAAACACTTAATTATAACCCAAGAAAACAGAAGTATAGATCAAATCTGAGTGGCCTGAATTAGTTGTCTGTGGAGTCTTATATTAATATAAACAGACATGCATTGCGCCTTTCCTCTCCAACTTACTTAGGAGTCTCAGGTACATTTGAATTCAGAAATCATAAATAAAAGGATGAGATTGAAAGGCAGTGGGTCATAATGCATAGACATTGTGTGACCACTGGCATGTTACTTAACCTTTCTGAGTTCAGAGAGGGATTCTCAGAGAAACTGATAGGGAGGAAAGACACCCAAGAAATACTGAACAGTCTATGCCATGGCACAAAGGCAGGCAATGCAATGGGAATGTCATTACAGAGAGGCCAGTAGGTCATTTGGCTGTAAATCAGGGTACATGAGGGGAAGTAATATGAAACTGATCATAAAAATAGATTAGAGTCAGATTCTGAAAATCTTTAAGTGCCAAAGGGGTTTGTATTTTATCCAAAAGGTCACAATGATCCAATAAAACAGTTAGTGGAGTATCAAGGGAGAGAGAAACAAGAGATGACATAGTGATAATAAACTAAAGGCTCCCAAGCCAGCTAGAGGAAATGGATGATAAATTCCTGACACAGTAAGCATTCCTTTAATACAGACTTTGTACAGGTTCTATGCTAGGTGCTGGGGATACAAAGACAAAAATGAAACAGCACTCACCCTCAAAGAGTTTACATCCTATCAGGGGAAGCACATAAGTATGTGCAGAATATATTAAAAATAAATAGAAGGTAATAAAAATGTGATGGAGGGCACTATGAGCTGGTAGAATTGGGAAAGGTTTCATGTGGTAAGGTGCTATTTTTGTAGAGTCCCAAAGGAAACAAGAAATTCTAAGAAGAGGTGAGGAGAAAGTGCATTACCAGCAAGGGAAACTGCTATCACAAAAGCATAAATATGTAAAACAGAGTGTTATATGTGAGGAAAGCCAGTTTGATACTGAAACTTAGAATTTGAAAGGCGAATAATGTGTATATAAAAAATAAAGGGACCAGATTGTAAGGGAATTTAAATGCTTAATTGGAGTTTATATTAAAAAAAATATTTGGCACCTAACTGGCTTTGTGGGTTCACAGAATAGCTTTGAGGGTTAACAGAATATGAGGAATCATGGGAAACACTAAGTTTAGGAACCTGGAAGAGCAGAAGAATGGTGAAACCCTTGAATGAAAAAGGAAGTACATAAGAGAGCTAGGTTAACAAAACTGATATCTGGAGATCTTCTGAGCACCTGACTCAAATAAAAGCAAGAGAGATTGATAAATTATTGACCTGTATTGCTAATATTTACATTTTTCAGTAAAGAAAACAAATAGATCAGGAAGGAAAAAAAAGCTTACCAGCAAAGAAGAAAACATGTAAATCTTCAGAAGAAGTATAAATGTCATGTTAGGGTTTGTAATAGATAAATAAAATGCCAGACATACTCTGATATTTCTTCTTATGAAATGTAGTACACTGAAGTAGAAAGAGACTTGAACAGAAATACAGAATACATGCCATCCTGTCCCATTTCTGGTACTTCTTAGTTGTGAGATTTCCGCCAAGTCATGTTGCCTCTATAAGATGAATGGGTTGAAATAAATTATCTCTGCTACCACTTCTAACTTTTTTTGCACCCTCTATCGTTAAGGAAAGGATGAATAAATGAATAGATAAGATCAGACATGGTTCATAAATATGTGGTTTTCAGGACTTCTATGATGTGCTTAGTGGAAAAGATATGGACATCTCCATGCTCAGGAGAGAGATTTATTGTTCATTTCCTCAACTATTAACATCCAATTTATTTGTTCAATGAACTCATTCTTCGATTCATGTCCTTTTCTCTGTATTTTCATCCCTATTTGGTCCAATCTTTCCAGTGCCAAGGCGAAGAAGAGAATGAACAAGAATCGAGATAAGTGTTCTTCACCAAATGACTCAGGCCAAAATGTAGCTAATGGTTTCTACAGAAGTATAATCAGGCATAGACATGAGAAGCTAGCTAATGTAAAATATATGTTTAAACATCTGCAAGGGGAAACCTTCATCTACACTGATTTTATACATAGGAGTACATTTGTTATTGCCACAAATATTTGCTTATCCCAAATGAAGAATTGGAATAAAGATTTTCTTGATCTCCAACTCTTTCCCAATTCTTCCTTAAATAAGTACTAGGTCTCTTCATATCATATGAAGTGTTTGGGGCAGCTAGGTGGCACAGTGAATAGAGCACTGGCCCTGGAGTCAGAAGTACCTGAGTTCAAATTTGGTCTCAGACACTTAACACTTATTAGTTGTGTGACCTTGGGCAAGTCACTTAACCCCAATTGCCCCTCAAAAAAAAAACATATCATATGAAGTGTCTACTTATTAATCATAGGAGAGAAATAGATTAAGAAAGTGCAAGGACTCTAACAAAATGATTGTCCCTTAGTCTTGGTCTTGGGTGGATTCCTAAATTCACCTTCTTTTATATCTCACACAGAATCACACAATCTCAAGATAAGACATGAAAAAAATCCCAACTAAAATATAAATCTTCTCTACAGTGTCTTCCATCCTGCAGGTCCCCTTTACTACTAATTAATTACTGGGATTGTCATTAAAATGTACATGAAATTAATAATAGTATCTAGAGACAGGAAAAATACACTAACATTCTAAATTGATTCCCATCAACCCCAATCATCCTCTCTACTCCTTTTTAATTTTTAGCCTAGTCTTTTTGGGTCTATCAATAACCTTTCCTTTAGAAAGTTTCCTTTCTATGACCCTCCTCTTTATATTTTATAGTAGAATCTTTAGGGTGGGGTTGGGGGGTTGGGAAGGAAGGAATTCATAAGTGTTTCGAGAGAAATCTTTATTTATATTTTGGTTATTACTTATATGTCTTCCTCTAAAAAGTAAGAGTTTTCAGCCCCAATAAGTGAACAGAAAATATATCTGAAGACAGGAGATATATTTTCCCAAATTGTGGGAAAACCCTTGCCTAGATCTCTTGATATTATATCAACAACAGGAGAACATATAGGCTGTCCATCCTTCTCTCTGTCTCTCTGTCTCTGTCTCTGTCTCTGTCTCTGTCTCTGTCTCTCTCTCTCTCTCTCTCTTTCTCCTCCCCTTCCCTCCCCAGTGTCCCCAAACATATAGGCCAACCTTGGTAAAATGAAAGATATTGTCTATCAAAGCACTTCTCTGAAGCCAGTCTTATACACTGTAATTCAACAGTGTTTGGTTTCAATTATTTCATTGTTGTTTTTATTCCTATTTATATTGATTTAGATATTACAAATTTCATTTTCCTGGTTCAATTTACTTTCCTGGTTCAATATCATTGTCTACATTCTCTTGTCTTCCTAATCTCAACACTTAGTGAATCAGTTCAACTCCTCACCATTATGTATTCTCATATCCTTTGCTCCCTTGTCATAGCACCAATTATACCTCTCTAAAGCATAATTTTATATTACTGCCAATATATGGCTCCTTACTTCTTATTCACAAACTATAAATAGAACTGAAGGAAGTTTCAAAACTGTTAGTGATAGAGTCCACTATAAATATGATATCTGTCATTTGCATCCTTAGTGCTGCAAGGCAATCCTCCTACTTTTTCTCAATTAATTAATTCTCTATATCATTCATCAAAGTGGTTGTTCCACTCGTCTCTCCTCAAATCTCCTACTATATCCTCTACCCTTACTGTCCAAGCTAAAAATTTCACATTCTACTTTACCAAATAAAAATTAAAACCATATGGCAAGATCTCCATCTTTCCTCCACCCTTTCTCTCCATCTTATTTCCTTCTGACATTAGTCCCCTCATCTCCCTCACTTCAACCTTTGATGAAAAGGGACATCTTCTTGTCAATGTGTGTACCCCAAAACTGTGTGCAACAAAGATCTTTACCCAAATACTATACAGAGGCTTCTCAAGGCAGAAAGCAGAAAGGAATGGTTTATTATGACCTCCTGAGAAAGGGCAACCTCCACCCCACCCCCACCCCAGAACAAATAGTCAGGGAGGAGAGAAGCAATTCACAAAGGAAACAACAAAGTTATATAACCCTAACTCAGAATCCTTCCAAACCCACTTCACTGACCCTCTTCTTCCATTGGCTGGAAGTCAGGTACACAATCTAAGCTTGGCAATCTACCCCAAGTACCCAGAACAAAGAAACAGTCAAGGTACTTTTGAGAAAGCACTTCTGTCCTTATTTGGCATATCTTATGCTGAGGTAGCACTGATGAGGTCACTCTGAGTTCTGAGTCCTTGGGAATCATGTGATTTCCAGTAAAGGGAACTCAGATCTGTTCCCATGAGAAACCTTACTAGATTTTAGGGTATAGTCTGAGAAGTTTTCACCTCTCTCATTCATCAAGGTCAACTCTTACACATTTACCCTTGATACCATTCCCTCTCATTTTTTCTGGTAGATTGTGACCCCCACCCATTATATTTTCTACTATCTCCCTGCTAATTTTCAATCTTTTGCAATCCACTGACTTCTTCCCTGCTACCTACACATATGCCTATGTCCTTCACATTCTTAAAAAAAGAAAAACACCTTCTTGCTTTACCCTACCATTAATTCTAGCTGTTGTCCTATATTACTCCTCCATTACTCAGTTAAAATCCTTAAAAACTTTGACAATATTGAGCACCTACACTTACTCTCCTCTTCCTTTTACTTCTAAACCCTGTGCAATCTGGCTTCTGAACAAAGTTACCAATGATATATGTGTTGTTTTACTTTGTTTTGTTTTTTAGGTGTAAAATAGATCATTGTATTCCCACATAGAAGGTAATCAGAAACTTAACAGGTCCACAGCATGCATTAAAAGAACTATTCAAATAGGATTCACAAACTTAATTTGTAGCCAGGTTACAATGTACTAAGCTGATAGTAAGCCTCATCAAGGCATAATAGCATTTGCTAATTCTCTTAATAAGCCTTTCCTAATTTCATGTCTAGTGAAAACAATCCAATCAGATACCAGGCTTGATCCAAGCATGCTTTTTTTTAGTGGCCCCTTCTTCTCTAATGACAACTAATCCTTGGATATTAGCCCTCTGATGTTGCTTCTGTAAGTACGACTGACCAGTCCGCTGTGGTGACTACTTTGCTGACCTTCACGGATTTCATTACCTTCTGAAACTCACAAAGTCACTTGAACTCATCTATCGTGAGACAGCTGCTCAGTCACATAGCTTAAGAAAGTCAAGAAAAAAGGAGCAAATTAATTCTAATCATAGGCTTGTCTAGATAGGATATGTGCTCATGACTAGCTATATGAAGCAAGACTGGGAGATAAGGCTGCTGTCCTTCGCCTAACCAGTTCTCTTAGATGCAACTCCAAACCAATCTCATGCTTTGGAGCCAGAAAAGAAGAGCCCAGTGATCTCTTAACTGCCTAAACAAATGGTCCTTTCTCAATTTTCATCCTTTTTGAACTCCACAGCTCTTAAAATTTTCAGTCACTTTCTCACCCTAGATTCTCTTTCCTCTCTTGGTTTTTTTGTTTGTTTTTTTGTGACACTCTCTATTTTGGTTCTGCAACCTGACCACTCACTGTCATTTTCCTTGCCTCTGTCTTCATCTGGTCATTACCACTTACTGTGGGTATCACCTAAATTTCTCACCTGGGCCTCTGCTTTTTTCTCTGCTTACTCTCTCACTTTGTGAGAGTCCTCATGTGGGAAAACACTGTCTACATGTATGTTATTTTTAATGTAATTGGGGTTAAGTGACTTACCGAGAGTCACACAACTATTGTCCAGCTCGTCTGAGGTAAGCTTTGAATTCACATCCTCCTGACTCCCAGACCTGTGCCCTATGTACTACACTACCTAGCTGTCCCTGTCTTGATTGATTCTTGATCTGTATATTTAGCCCTAGCCTCACTTCTGAGTTCCAATTCTGCACCCCAAACTGTTCGTTGAACATTTCAAACTATATGTTCCATAAGCCTCTCTAATCCTATGTATCCAAAATGGAACTCATTACCTTTCCCCAAAACTCTACCTTCTTTGAAACCTCCCTATTATTGTCATTGTCAACCACCATCCTAGTCATCCAGCTTGGTAATCTCAATGCCATTATTAACTCATCAATCTCATTCATGTCACAACTAATCAGTTGCCAAAGTTTTTTATTTCTGCCATCACAATGTTTCTTGAATACATCCTCTTCTTTTTGCTCACATAGCTATGATACTAATTCAAATCCTCACCAAATCTCATATAGGCTATTTCAATAGTCTTCTGTTTCCATGTGTAATGCCAAGCAAAGGTGACTTCCAAGGTTCGAAATATCAGCATAGTAACTCTCTATTTTATTCAGTGACAAATTAAGGCAAAAACATTCACAGAACAGTGAAAATCAAAATACAGTGTAACTCAGTCATTTAGCAAGTTCTAAAACCAATCCAACTACTACTCCACCCCTGGACAGTACATTCATTCAGTCAGTCACAAAGTCTCTCTTCTCAAATGGAGATTAGTTTCCAATCATAAACAAAGTACATTCATTTGGTCAGTTACAGAGCACAAAAAGTCAAAAGTTTCCCACCCCTGATCACAACTGAATTACAATTATCATCAATTAATGCCAAGCACTTTCTCAAAAAGGGCAGTGGAAAGCACAAAAGGCCATCTACCCTTAACCTACAACAAGGTTAAAATATCATCACAGCATTTAACACCCAAGGAGAGGTCTTTTCTTCATCTCGACACAAGGCAAGTTCTCAGCAATCTCTGTTCCTGGGAAGACAAAGCTTAACAAAGCCACAATATACATTGCCAGTGTCCTCATTAATTCACTCTCTGCTTGCAGTCCCAGAACCCCTGAAAACATCAGCAAGACTGTCTTCCAGGAATTCTGTACACATACAACAAGAAAATCCTTTTTCAGGGCTTTTGAACCAACGGCAAGTTTCTGACCTCTGCAACAACAGCACTGTTCTTCACCAGCGGACGAATCTGGCAAAACAACATCAAAACAGACAGACAAAACAGCAGCATCACAGCCATACCTACTCAGTCCTCAACAACTCCAGGTGACAATTCTCAAAAGTCCTGGGCCGTTCTAACTGGCCCTCAGCAGTCTCTCAGCAACTCTGGCCTCTGGCAATTCTCCTCTTTCTCTGCCTCAATGATACCACTCCCCAAAAGTTCTACTGGCCTCTCTCTGCTTGGGCCTGTCTCTAAATCCATGGCACCAGCTCCTCCCAGTTCAGCCTTTTCTCTTCAGGTCAACAAGTCCATCCCACAAGTAGGATTCACAAGCTCTGGGTTTTAACACAACCCCCAAACCAAGCCAATACAAGGGGATCTTTAAATT
>CM053595.1:160953927-160988203 GCA_028646575.1 Pseudocheirus occidentalis
CACTTAGGTGGAAATGTGAAATACCTAGAAGAATGTCCCCAACATATTAGTGTAAATTCTATAAGGAAGTCAGGACATGATAAAAACATCTCACTGGATAATAAGACTTAGATGGGTTGTGATAATGCAGAAAGGGAGAGGGTATGCACTAATGAGATCATAGATCCCTTGGAGCTTATGTCCCTGTGTTTATATATGTTTATATATATATGTTTATATATATATATATATATATATATATATATATATATATTCTTTTTGTTTATTTGTCTGTTTAAAGTTATGCTCATTTATGTATATATCTTTGCTTCTACATATTTTATGGATATATAAGTATTTCTGTACACTAAACTAAAAAGGCCAAGTTTTGTGCTTATTAGCAGGTCAATTCAGATACCATATAACTTCTTGGAAAATGGTCCGAAGATGGAATTTCCATGGATGATCCTACAAATTCAAGTAAAAATACAACCCTGCAAATCCATTTATAAAACATTTGTCTTGTGTTAATTTACATAAAGTAGCTCTATCCCATGAGCAACATGGTTCTGGTCTCAGTGTGAACATGGTTCTTTCATGTATCAGTAATTTCATAATTGAGTATGACTACTGCAGCCACCCATGCTTGAAGTTGGTGCCTAACGAGAAAGTCCCAGTCAGTGTGCATGAAGTTTATAGAAAATTCTGACTCAAGCAGAAAAGCCAGGAGTGGTTCTCCCATCTTGTCTCTATGCAACAGCGACATCTACTGGGCATCGTGAAGATGAAATCCATCCCTTTTCTATTTTTTCTATCAAAAATCTTAGTTTCTGTATTGTAACTTACTATTTACTTAGACGATGTCTCTCATCCACCACATTCTTTACACTCCTATGACCACAACCTTAGGTTTAGTTCTTACTAGAACTTAGCTGGACTATTGCAATAGCTTCCCTGTACCCCCACAATCCCTGTTTGAGGTAACATGGGACTAGCAAAAAGTCTTAGGCTGGATTTCAAGTTAGGTTATCAAGGTTCAGATCTTGGCTGGGCTACTTCCTACCTGTGTCACCTTTGGTCAATCACTTCACCATTATGGGCCTAAGTTTCCTCATCCATAAAATTATAGGATTGAACTGTTTGACCCCTAACATTCTTTCCTACCCTTAAATTAGGGATTATTACAATTCTCCCTCCAGTATCTCATGAACAACTGACAAAATAACCTTCCTAATGTACCTTTCTGATCAGAATCCTCCAGACTTCCTACTGAATACAAGATAATAATTTCCAAACTCTTTAGTTCAGAATTCAAAATCTTATATAACATTCAGAATGCAAACACAAAACTAAATCATCCCCACCCTGAAAAAGCTTGTATATGTTCTGCTATTATCATATTCCACTAATAGTAATTGACTGAAGCTGCACTTGAAACAGCTGTATCTCAAGTCAAGAAAGAAACTTGGCATCAGAATCAATAACAAAGGTGAGCAATGAGCCAAAATAAAAAGCTCTAGTCTGGACAGAGAGAAAATAATTTTACCAAAAGTTAACGATGAGATCATAAAGTTGAGGCAAACAAACAGAATGGGAGGAAGACAAGAAGAGTTAAAAATAAGCAAACATTTGAGGGTGAGCTGGAGCCAGACATCCTTAAGAGAGCAGGATCATGAGAGGAACTCAAAGCTACCAGTGAAATGTAAGATCCTTACAGCAGGAATAGTTTGGTTAATGCTGTTGCACGCTTAACTTCTAGCACACTGCTTTGCACCAGTAGTCACTAAATATATATTTGTTGAATTGTATTCCATTGAATTAAAATGACAGCTTGATATACTCAGTGTGTGCTTTAGTCTAGCTTCCTACTGATGGATATCATGGCTTGTCAGTTCCTTTTCCACGCCTTAAGAGTGATGTATGTTAGTAGCCTAAATCAATAGAACCATGGCCACTATGATTTTTATTACTGAGGATCTGCCTTCTAAGTAATATAGCACCATCTTCATGGTCATCCACACCCTTTTGAAGATAGATCATGTCTGTCAATGTCAACAGCAGCCATTGCTACCCTTATATTTACCAAAGACCTCCTCAGGCTCCCCAGCCAGATCACTTCAGATTATGGACTTCAATTCACACTATGGAAATAATTTCAGACTAGGAGATCCAATTTGTTTTGTCTTTCTGGGAAAGCCTATTCTTCACTCTCAAAGCCAATGTCTGCTTCACCTTGGATCACCATCAGAGATACAGCTAACGATTTTTGTGTCTGAAACAAGATGCACATCTTATGCTCTCAATTCAGCCAATGGAAAGGAAAGGAGAGCAGATTCAGGATATTATGAAGCTGCTTCTGGGGAAGCTACCACATGAATAATGGAGCAGGGTTGGTTGTTTTCTATTTTAAATATTATTGTTTCTTTTCTTCAGAAGGACCAAAATAGTGTCAGAACTCCTCTAAATTCCATTACCTTACTGTACTATAGTACCCTGGCAGTGCTTCTTAAGCTGTGGGTCATGACATTATATGGAGTTATATGTGACCCACAGTTTAAGAAGCACTGAAAGGGTTGTCAGAGGAAATAGTTTAAGAAGACATGGAGAGTACTATAATGAGTTTCCCCACTCCAGTTACAAATCAACTCACAATCCCAAAACCAATGGCCAAAATGAGATTATCAGCTGTGTCCTAGAGCACTAGTTCTAGCTGCATTTAGTCCTCAGCAGATTCCTTTGGTATACTTACACTCATTTATCTAAAACTCTATAGAATTTTGACCCTGAGAGGCCTTTGACTATAGCAAAACCACCTGCTTGTGCTATCCACCATGGTCACAGAGACCACCACACACCAAGACTGTTCTTGCTAACAACTATTGTCTCCCTTTCTTCTAAGTAGCAATGAAGTTTTTCTAATATATTTAAGTTTGCTATTTTCATCTGAACTTCTTTGCACAACACACCTCAGCACATACTCTTTTATCCATTAGGTGCTAGGTAGTGGCCACCCTCCTGTTAGTCAATCAGTAAGCATGTACTAATTGTTTAGTATGTGCTAGGCTCTGTTCTAGATACTCAGGGTACAAGCACCAAGAATAAAATAATTCCTTCTCACAAAGAGCTTACATTATATACCTTCTAAGAAGAGCATGATGGTGATTCTAGATATTAAAGTTAAGTGGCAGTTGGGGAAGGTGGGAAGAAAATGAAGATAATAACAGGATGTCTCAAAGTTTTCTGAGAAGAGGCCAAAGGGGTGCCAAGAAGAGGACACCAAGATATGCTTTTTTCATCATAGTTTTGCCTGAGAACAACCTTGCTCCTACTCCTATGTTTATTTAATACTTAATCTGGGGAGATGGAATGGTATACGTGCTGAAATAGGACATGGTGGTGGTCTCCGAACATTTAAAATGTGAAGTTCCTTGCATGTAGTGAGTGCTTAATAAATACCTATTGATTAACTGATTTATTCATTGGTTACAATCAGAATTAATATTAATAATAATTCATTCAGAATAATAACATTAATTCATATTAATTGGCACTTTGAGGTTTAAAAAGTGATTATATCAGAACAACCTTTTGAGGTAGTCATTTACCAGTACTGTCTCCACTTAAAAATATATATATTCTAAGAAGTTATTTGCAAAAATCACACACAGCTAGGAAATACTGGAGCTAGGATTTAAAACCAAGTCCCAAGCTGGTTCTCATTACCCTTGCCTTGTTAACACCAATAGGCTCTTAAGGAAAAGCAGGGAGAAAGGAAAGAAAAAGTGATCCAAAAATGGCATATGACAACCAAAATGTTTCTGATATTGTATTGCATAAGAAACATGTGACTTCCAGAAATGAGGAGTAATTTTTGTTTTAATCATCCCTGACCAGACCAGATCTACAATACCATGTTCAATTCTAGGCAATACATTTTTAGAAGGACATTAATAAGCTGGAGAGTGTTCAGAAGAGGGCAATCAATATGGTTAAAATCCTTGAGTCTATTCTATATGGGGAATGATAGAAGGAACTGGGGTCATTTACAGAAAATGCACTTTAATAAATGACAATTGAGTGAATAAATAAATGAATGGATGAGTGAGTGAGTGAGTGAGTGAGTGAATGAGTCATCCTGATCTATATGATTGTCCCTAAAGAAATTTTGCATCTAAGAAATTAGGAAAAATAGGGGAAGACATGAAATGGTAGAGATTGAAGGAAGTAAAACTTAGATAATAGTCTGTACAACAATGTAAACTAAAAGAGTAAATGGAAAGAACAATAAACCAAAACTAAATGTTGTGGAATCATAATGACCAAACTTGGCCCAAGAGAAGAAATGAGAAAAGGCATCTTTTCCCATTTCACTGAAGAGGTGGGAGATAATGGATATAGAAGGTCTCGTACGAATTAGATACAGTCAACTAGTTTAACTTTGTTTTATTCTCTTTCCAAAATGTTCCTTACATGATAAGCCTTTGATGAGGAAGGGGAGTGAGTGGACAGAATATCTATAAATGAAGATGTAAAAGAAAGAGAAGTCAATAAAACTTGTAGGAAGAAAAAAATGACATCACTATGTTGGAGTCCAGGTACAGTGTATCTGACTGGCTGATCAGATCAATACAAGCTCAAAAGGTTCTACTACAGGTCAGGCACACATAGTCCATATAAACATTTGGAGTGGAGATGTCTCTAAATTGGCACATCTAGCATTTCTTTTGAGCTACTGCAATTCTGCTTTGCTCAAAGAGTACAGCATCGATGTGAGCATGCCATGGTTGGAGGTCCTATACCAGTATCTACAATGTCTCCCAATCAATTCCAAAGGTCTTCAGAGAGACCTTGAGAGTGTCCTTATATCGATTCTTCTGGCTTCCATGTGAGCACTTGCCTTGTATGAGTTCTCTGTAAAGTAGTCTTTTGATCAAACATACATTTGGCATTTAGGCTACTTGGCCAGCATAAAAGTTGTGCTCTCTGCAGTAGAGTTTGAATGTTTGGCAGTTCAGTTCAAGAAAGGACCTCAGTGTCTGCTGCCTTATCTTGCCCAGTGAACTTCAGAATCTTCCTAAGACAATTCAGATGGAAGCTATGCAGTTTCCTGACACTGTCTAAGTTTTACAGGTATATAACAATGAGGTCAGCACAATTGTTCTGTAGGCCTTAAGTTTGGTAGGTAGTCTGATACATAATCTGCCTGGAAAGATAGGCTATAGTCAAATTGTGCAAAGGGATTTAAATGCCAAACAGAGGGATGAATTTCATCCTAAAGACAATATAAAATTATTGAAGTTTAAACATTATCAATTTTGCAGCTACACAGAGTATGGATCAGAATGGATGCAAAAAGATGAATTAGGAAACTACTGCAATAGTCCAGGAAACAGTGACAAGGGTCTGGACTAGAGTAGTTATGGTATGAGTAGAGGGAAGTCAGTGGATGTGAATGGTTTTAAGGTGGTAAAATTTACAACTGATTAGATATGAGGTACAAGAGTTAAGAATCACTCCTAGCTTTCAGACTTAGGCATCTCGAAGAATGGTGGTCCCTTCAACAGAATTAGGAAACTTAGGAGAAGGTGGGGGTTTAGGGGAAAAGTTAATGAGTTCTATTTTGGACATACTCCATCTAATATGACTGTAGGGTATCTAGATGATGTCAAGTAGGCAGGACTGGAACTCAGGGGAGAGATGAAGGTTGAATATACAAGTCATCTAGAGATGAGAGCTGAATTCATGAAAATAGAGTAAATGAATGAATGACAGAGTGTAGAGAGACAAGGGGAAAATGCTCAGGAAAGAATCTTGAGGTGCACATGGACACAGAGGACAAGACCTGTTGAACCTGAAAACAGGTTAGACTAGTAGAAAAAGAACCATGAAAGAATAGGATCACCAAAAAAAAGTCTATGGAATGAATACACAAAAGGAGGAGATGGTCAATACTGTAAACAATTCAAAAAAGCTGGGGATTGGATTGCTGGTGCATAAGGGAAGGTTGAAAATTCAGAAAGACAAAGGCCAATTGACGGAACCAATTTCTAGGGGGACTGGAATCAACAGCATAACTGGAGGGGAAAGCATTGGCAAAAAGTCACCTAATCCCCTGAGACTGGAGCAAGGGGGAAGAGGATGTGAGGTGATGCTGAGGTGTTGTAAAACAGTAAGTTTGTGACAGCTGGCATCAACATTTTTTCAATAAAATATGATATAAGGTCCTCTGCTGAGATGGGGACAGGGGAGATGGTGGTGTAGGTGGCTTTAAAAAGAAGAAAAAACTTGGAACATTCACTGCAGGGAATGCAATAGAAAGTCAGTCAAGGAAAGATAAAAATATAGCACTGAGGGTCTAGTTGAGATTGGATAATAAAAATTTATATTGAAACTAGTCAGCATTTATGTGATTTCCTCCAGTGCCTATTCAGCAGCATAGGCATAGGAATGGTAAAAGCAGATGGTAAGAATAATCTGGGGCCGGAACTTGGGAAAAGATGAACAACGATAGGACAAGGGAAAAGGGACTCCAGGGTAAAAGGCAGTATAGAGTGAAGCTGTTTACCTAAAGACCAATATTTTGAAGGGAGAAAAGTGAAGTGACAGTAAGCATGGGAAAGTGGAGAAGGTAAAATGACTAGAGAGCGGTGAGAACTGAGAATTGGTTTCAGACAAAGTGAGGCAAATGGAAGACTGGAAGAACAAGAGGTTATGGACATAGAGTGGAATTTCAGAGTTTTGTCCCGTGGGACTGAAAGGCTCATGCAAGATGATGAGATAGTTTATGACCCTTGCCATGCATGGTTGAGGTGGAAGAAAGGTGTAGGTCCTGGTCCATACTTGTCACTACAACTGTGTCCAAAGCTGGTATGTGGATATGTCTCTGTCACCTTTGCAGCTGCCTTTGACATGATAATTGCCAATCAGTGCTCAGAGTAATGAGATTGCCATCAGCTGCCACTTTCCAATAGATAGATTGGCATTTGCATACATCTTCATCAAAGTGTTTGGTAAAAACAAATCTCTTGAAAAAGAAGTTGGTATCTCATTTTGGCCGTGTGTGTGTGTGTGTGTGTGTGTGTGTGTGTGTGTACGTGTATACACACCCACATTTACAAGCATCCATCTTTGGAGCATATGATTTGGATAATAAAAGAACAAATCTTGGATTCTCTCCCATAACATAATTTTGAGATTAGTTTTTCTTTGGTCCTTCATTAAAATTATCCTACCTAAGAACAAGCATGACCCCAAAGAGATATTAGAAGATATCTCCTTTGAAGGCTTCAGGTGGGAAGTCAGTACGTGTGGAACATTAAATTTCTTTTGATACATTAGGTTTTTTTTCTCATTGTCTCTACTTTTTTCTTTGCTTTTTTTAATTTTAAAAATATCCTTTGCTATATAGGATGATTATCTGGGATGGAGGAGGGGAAAATATACAGGGAAAAATCTAGGTAATATAAAAAAAAGATCAATAAAATTTATTTTAAAAACATCCTATCTTTTAAGAGATGAAAGAGTATACAGTCTAGAAATATAATAATAAATAATAAATAACAATAATAGTTATTATAATAAGTATTGACCCAGTGCTTTTAAGTATTACAGAGGATTTTGCATATGATATCTCGTTTGATTCCTACTAAATCCTATGAAGTGCTATTATAATCCACATTCCATAAATCAAGAACCTGAGGCTGAAAGGAGCTTACTTAAACTTAGAGTTACATACTTTAAGCGTATGAAGCAAAACTGAAGGCCTCTTGACTTCCCCTACTGTGTGCCAGTGGCCTCTGTTGGGGAAGTTTCTTTTCTCTTATCTAGGTAGAACATTGGCAGTACTTGCTAGATTTGGCAACTTACTGCAGTAAGGTATATGCTCAGTATTTCCTACTGATATACATTATAAATCATTGGAGCATGAGGTCAGCATTATATTGAATTTAAAAGAAGATTATAGTATTCATATACATAATAATATTTAATCATTTTTATGGCACCTATGGATAGCCCCCTGTAGCAGCAAGCACCCTGGCATACCTAGGATGGCTGCTAATACAGGCTGTTTGATCTGATTTTCTAAAGAAAAGCAACTCAAAAGGGGTTAACAATCTTAATTTAATCAAACATATATCATTTACCTAGTTCAGGAGGAAAAGTCAGCACCCTGAACTTCAGAGAAAATAAAAACAGAAATTATAAGCAGACAAAAAATACAGAGAAAATAACAGAATTCAACAGAACAACAGAGAGGGCTTCTAGCTGTCTGACCATCACACACCTACATAGTTAATTACCAGAGGGAGAAACACCAACATCTGGGTTTTCAAAGCTGGAAGGCTCAATGGCTACCCAGTCTCATCAGGCCAAATCATACAACTCTTCCCATAAAAATGATCACCAAAGAAAAACCTCACTTCACTGAGTATATATATTAAGGGGTAGGAAAGTTTTTCAAATACCCTTACCATTACACCCCCCACTTACACAGTAGTCCCCTACTGTGTACTGGATGTTACAAAGGGTTCAAAGTATTCCAGGCATCCAAATCCATTCAAATCCATATCTCATAAGCCCCCACCATTGCATTTAGGTTTATTAATCAACCAATGGATACAATTATTCAAAGGAAGGGTATTTGATGAACTAACAGAGATAAGTAGCAAAAAAGCACTTCTCTTACATTTCTGAGAACACTGTTCTCCAACACCTTTATATAACACAAGTAAGAAAAAAGGATATGTGTAAGAAACTGGCATGGTAAAGCTAGCATGTTTGGTGCACACATGGAAAGGAACACACATAGGGAAAACACGTGTCCAGGATGCACAAGAGCAAACAGTTTTATTTCTTATAAGTTATACCAGTATTAAAGTATGGTAATATAATATGTGTGGTCATGGCTATGCTTCCTTTAAAAGCCAATTTTTTTCAGCCAAACTCTAAAAATGCATTTACTCCCCTCGATCATGCCTGCTGTGCAAACAAGGTTTTCCACACACTTGCTCTACTGCAATCAATCTCACTTCCAGAAAAAAAAAATCCCTCCTCTAATTTTTCCCTTAAATCTACAATTCACTTGGATGTACATGGAAGTTATGATTAAACACAGCATGAGATGCCCACGTGCCATTCTAAACATGATCTGTATCAAAATTTGAGCATTACCTAAGCAGTTCATGGGAAGCAAAGTTCTTCAATAACTTTATTAGTCAAAGATCTGATCAAAACTTCTGGGATTGACATGACTATTCTTGTCTGACTTAGGTAAGAGAAATAGTGTTTTGTTCTTTCATTCAATGACTTATCTCCACTTCCTGCTCCTGAAACACACACACACACACACACACACACACACACACACACACACACCACTGTGCAACTCTGTCATGAACAACGAGATGGCACAGTGGACACAATGCTAGGCCTGGAGTCAGAAAGAACTGAGTTCAAGTGTTGCCTCAGTCATTTACTAGCTGTGTGACCTGGGCAATTTAACCCTGTTTATCTTAGTTTTGTCATCTGCAAAATGAGCTAGAGAAGGAAATGGCAAACTACCTTAGTATCTTTACCCAAAAAAAACCCAAATGAAGTCATGAAGAGTTTGGACATGACTGAAAAGATTGAACAGCAATTTCTGGTATCTAAAATATTTGTAATATTATTTTTAAATCAAGTTTTATAAAAATACAAAATTATATTTTATTTCTTTTAAAGTTTAGATTCCTAGCAGAAAGATAGACTTGTGGGATTTTTGTGGCAGAAAGAAAATTTCTTGAAAGTTGAGTTGAAACAGGAAGGAAGTATCTTTCACCCCTCCTAAGTTGTAAACAAACCCCACTTGGATAGAAGGAAGAAGGATTTTTTTGCCAGTTCCACATATCAGATGCTTTGCATAAACACTAATGTCTTTGCTTATATTATAGAGACAGGAGTAGCCAATATTTCTCCTTCTTTTTCTACCATCCTTCAGTCATGAGGGCCTGTCTGGACTTGGTTCCACTCCCTATCTGAACTTCTTCTTCTTCTTCTTTCTTGTTCTTGTTCTTGTTCTTGTGCTTCTTCTTCTTCTTCTTCTTCTTCTTCTTCTTCTTCTTGTTCTTCTTCTTCTTCTTCCTCCTCCTCCTCCTCCTCCTCCTCCTTTCCTTCTTCTCCCCTACCATATCCTTATATATGGGTGCTCTGTCCATAGGAATATGATTGTTAGTCATTTATATTTTTAAATTTTTTAATTTATGGAATAAAACAAGTATTTCCATAACATAGTATAATAAAAGAGAAGACTGAACATTAAACTACAAATACATAATATATAATCTACTATTCCTTTTAAATATATAATAAAGTCATCTCATAATTTTTTTCTATTTTTTTCTTCCTTCTCTCACCTAAGAGATGAGTACCATTGAATATAATTAGGTATGTGTGTGTATATACACACACATATGTAAAATTATTCCATACAACTATTTATCAGTTCTTTCTCTAGATACAGAAAGTATCTTTCTTAATATGTCCTTTATAGTTAATTTGAGTAAACATATTTGGGGATTTGGAAGCTAAAGTAGTTTTTATCTAAATTTTTATATATTTATGTATTATTTTCAAAAGGGTGGGATGATTTACTTTTTGTCCTGCACAGTTTTCATTTATGACTTCATGAAATATAGCTCTGGAAAAACAGACTTTACAAAAAGCCCATTGTGTTTCAAGTAGAGTTATCTTTAAACTGAAACCACTCTGGCTTTCACTGAATGGTCAATAATAGACCCCAGTTCAAGCATTTTTAGCTCCTTTTTTAGGATGTGTGTGGATATATGTGTGTGTATGTATGTATGTATGTACATATGTATAGGTATAGGTATACACACACACATACTTTTAACTTGATGTTAAAGTTGGGCTCTGCTCCTGGAGTGGTAGGGGCACTCTCCCAAGCTTCAGGTTTTTTTTCTACTGCTATTTTCAGAGCTAGTTCTAGGGGTCTGTTAGTTTTTAGTGCTTCCAAGGTAATGTTATCAAAGAAGAGATGTGGTAACTGTTATTCTGATCTGTGCTCTGGTCTAACAGTTAGCATTCCTTTGGCCCTGGAAGTGTGACTAGGGTCTCTGTTCTCCTACTGCTACAAACACTAGTACTCCTTTTTTGCCATGGAAATGAGAACCAAAGGTACATAAATGCAATGCAACAGAGTCCTGCACCCAGGCCCAGCAAAGGACCCTTGTAATCTCTTTCTGATCCATTGTTCAACCCTTTACTGCTCCTGTTCTGAAAGATCCCAAAATTTCAGCTGCTTTTATTGTGGTCATTTCCAAGGCTTTCTACTGACGAAAACTTTTGTAAAAAATTTGGTAAACTATTGAGAGAAATTTTGTTTTTATCTTTGTATCTTCCATTCCTTATGCTGTGACTTCTCTATCATAAACTCTCAATAAATGTTTATTGAATTAAATTGCGGTAAAGATCCTCCAAAGCCAGCATATATTTTTATACACAATACTTTCAATGGAAAACTCTGAATACAAGAAAATGGCAAAGATTATGCTGGGAAATATGTTTCAGTTTTAAGAATGAAAGTGACCAAAATTCTATATATTATTGCCATTTATATACTACGAGTCCTTTTTTACAAAAAGAGAGACAGGTGTTAGAGAGGATATGGCAATCAAAATACAAAATCATATATACAAACACATACATACACATCAAATTAGCTACATCTTAGGAAAAAGCTGGTTTATGATGGTAGAAGAAAAGGCTAAAGATGAGATGACATTGTATACAATTTCTACAACTTCAATCAAACCTAATAAAAAAAACATTGATGGGGTGGCTAGGTGGCACAGTGAATAGAGCACTAGCCCTGGAGTCAGGAGGACCTGAGTTCAAATCCAGCCTCAGACACTTAACACAAAAAACTAGCCGTGTGACCTTGGGCAAGTCACTTAACCCCAATTGCTCTCCAAAAAAGCAAAAAATAAAAATAAAAACCAAGAAAAACATTGATGCTAAAAATTAGAAAATGGAAAAATACAAGGATATTAATATTCATTATCGCTATTTGCTGTAGGAGTCTAAGGAATCTAAACCAATGTCTACAATCAAAGCAAGGGATACCAAGAATTTTTTTAAGCCTTGGCCTGGAATGGTAGGTAAAGAGGATTTCTAATCATAAACCCTGGAAGTTGCCAAAGGGTGAGTGAGCTCCTGTCTAGTCAGGCTAATAAACAAGCAATGATGAGAGCCAGTAGGTATGGAGTTTTCTGTGGTCATTCACATAACTAGAAAAGAATTCAGTTAGAGATGACTAAAACAACACTATTCTTAGTTCTTGGCTAGAATTAGGAGATTTATATTAGGCAGCAGCTTTGTATTTCTTTCACCCTAAAGCAGAAGCTAGAAAGAAAAAAGCTCCATTCTGAGAATAGGAGTTTGGGGATTTGAGACAGTTGCAATTTCTGAGATATCCGTGTCTGTCGCTTCAAATTTATTGTTCAAATTCAATTAAATTGCTCACTTACTCATTGCACAAAGATTTTTCATAAACAAAACACAGCTAGAAAGGAAACAGGAGTGGCCAAGTAGATAGGGGCAGAAGTCAAACGAATGAGTTGTACTCCTGGGGAAAAAAAGGAATTGTGGGGATAAGCGTTGGGTTTGAAGGAAACCTACCTTTATCTATGGTCTTGATTCCTCACTGAAGACTCATACAAGAAACTAGCTCTTTCCAGTAGTATTAGAATTGGTTTCAGAATGTGAGAGACCTAGGGGAGGCTAGATGGCACAGTGAGTAAAGTACCAGCCCTGGAGTTAGGAGGACCTGAGTTCAAATCTTGCCTCAGACATGTAACACAAAAAACTAGCTGTAATACCTTGGGCAAGTCATTTAACCCTAATTGCCCTACCTTTTCCCTCCCTCCCCACTCCTCTCCCACAAAACAAACAAAACAGAATGTGAGAGTCTAGCTCGGATTCAGTGACTCTAATAAAACTAAGCAGTAGCAGGAAGGATTATGTATAAAGGAGAGGGGAAACAGATAAAAGAAACAGAATGGTATCAAACCGATATGCCCAATTTTAGCAGATACACTTCCTGTCCATGATCATTCTACATAAAATGATTCCTATGAAGAACCATAGCTGAACTGAACTGCTTATTAACTCATCCTCAGAACCTCTTGCCTCCATCTCTATCTTATCTGTATGGAGCAACCTGCAGAACACATTAAAAGCTAAAATAAGATACCAAAGTATCAGGTTCAAACAGTCGTTTGCAAGCGTACACACACACACACACACACACACACACACACACACACACACAACTACTTTACTAAGAACTTTGTGATCCTAAGTCATGAATTCTTTGATCTCTCCTGTTCATATCTCAAAACTTTTTTGTCCTAATCCCTCTTCTTTCTCTTCCCTCCTTTCTTAAAGGCCTTTATTCCATTTCCTTCCATCTCTCTCAGGAAGCTGCCCCCCTCTCCTATTCAATCCCCTCCATTTACTAGGGTTTTCCTCTACAGTCACTATAAACATATTTAGGAAGAAAGAGAAAAAAGGAAGGAAAAAGGAAGAAAAAACAGAAAGACAAGAATGGAGGGAAAGAAGATTTCCCTTCACTCTGCTCTCCCCTTACACTATTATCTATAGCTCTTTTTCTCTTTACCACCAAGCTACTTGAAAAAGTAGTCTATACTCATTGTCTATACTTCTTTAGCACCCATTAATTCCCCAATTCCTTTCAACATTCCTTCCATTCCTATTACTCTAATAAAATTGTTCTCTCCATGTTTACTAGTGACTTTCTAATTATCAAATGGTCTAACATTGATTTCTGCTCGTTCTTCTCCTATCTGCCACAGCAATTCTTATTCTTTACTATGTCATGGTTTTTTTTCTTTATCCTTTCCCCAAAGTGTTAGTGTCCCCCAGTGTTCTGTATTTGATCTTCAACTTCTATTGCTATTGCTAAGGTATAGATCTGGTATATCTGTCACTCCCCCAACCAAAAAGTTTAAGTAGCTTCTTGCTGCAATTGGGATAAAATATTAACTCTTCTGTACTTTAAGCCTTTCCTAACAGGAATCCAGCCATTATGGTATGATGAAATTTATATATTTGATATTCCTAGTACACAATATTCCATCTCTGGTCTCATTCTCTTTGCAAAGGCTATCTCTCTCTCTCATGCCTAGATTTGCCCTCCCTCCTCTTTCGTTTCTCATGAAACCCCTACTTCCCTTCAAGGATCAGCTCATCCTTTCCGCTCACCTTGACACCACCCCACGTCATACTTTTATCATCCCTCTTTGTTAGAATTCTATGACTGTTGTTAATTGCCTCCAAACTGTTTCTCTCCCTCCAAAGTCTCTCCTATCTCCAATACTTCTTTTAGACAACCACCAAAATAATCTTCCTCAGGCAATATTCTTGACCATTGCACAAAAGACTCTGCACAAAGAGATTCACTGGATCCCCTTATACCTTATAAGACAAAATGCAAGTTCTTTAGACTGAAATTTAAGTCCCTCCATGATCTCAGGCCAAGATACCTTTTCAACTTTATTTCAAGTTAGTCTCCTTCACATACTCTAGGTTCCAGGCTAGAAATCAATTCTCCCCTTATCATGCACTCTCCTAAATTTATATATTTAAAGCTGGCTAACCTCCAAGTCTAGAACACAGTCCCTTTACATATCTGCCTGATGTACTTCCTTCAAGCTTCAGCTCAAGTACAAATTCATCCTTGAAGATGTCTCTCATTCCCCAGGTCAAAGTAATTGCTCTTTCCTCAAATTTCCTCACAATACTTGGTCTGAATCTCTGATCTGCTATGATTACATTCTACCTTGCATCATATTTATGGCATCCAAGTCACTCTGACCCTTATTGTATGAAGACCAATTAGGTTATATTTCCCCCTTTTCCTGTAAAGTTTTCTAGAACATTTAGGGGGACTAAAGGGTGTCTAGGCTCTCTGAAATTGGTTCCAGTTCTGACAAATGGTGCTTGCCCAATTTTAGGATGTTCCCTGCATTGTAGTTCCATATAACCATTAAAAGTCAGATTAACTGTTGCTCAGAAATATTTACTTCAGAAATTTATATTCACAAATATACAAACTCACTCCTCCCAACACATAGGAGGAATAATTCTACTTCTCTCCCTGTATCTCCTCCATCTCTAGGGAAGAGATCAGGTTCATAGCTTCGTTCAGTTCCCATACAGCACAGTTCCAGTTCCAAGTACAAACTCCTCTTGGACTCACACCCCAGGAACGTTTGCTTCTCAGGGATTACATGCCAGACTTTATGGTTGCACAATCCTGTCTGCAATCCTGGATCAAAGGTCATCATGACACAACCTCCAAGGTTCCATGAGGATAACCTCAAGTACTTGAAAGTAAGGACAAACAACACAGAATAGAAATGAACACAGACACCCCCAACCACTTTATCTGAGTCAAGGTAAAAAGGAGGGAGCAGGAGAACAATCCTTTCTTTCTCACCAATTCATGATGCCTATACTGTGAGTGAATGGAGGTCTGGACTGAACTGAATGTAGCAGATAAAAGTCACCGAGAAGAGGTCAACAAAAAGGGATGACAGGAAAGATGAGTGATCGGCTGAGTATCACTAATTATCAGAACCCAGGCAGCCAGTCAAAAGAGGCCACCTTCATCAAAGTGGTGGTGGATGCAGAGGATTACATGGCACGCAATCTGGACATGCTCCAAAGACCGCTCAAGAGTACTTCCATGTTAGAAGAGCTAGGCTTGCCCAGGCTACACTAATATTTTATACATGTCATAAACTCCTATTAGATGTTAACAAGGGACTAGTCAATAAGAGTGAGTTAACTACTAAAATATCCCTTCCTAGAAGTTCACAGCAGTTCTTGACTCAATCATAAGTGGGCAAGAGAAAGATTGATTTGTCTGCTTAATTCTTCAATTAAATAAGTTCTGTTTCAACTTTCAACCAAAAGACTTTTCTTCATTATGAAGTAAGCAGGCAGGAAAATGTCACTGAATCCTTGTGAGTGAGTTCTAAGGAGAGAGCTGGGCCCATCATATACTTCCTGAAGCAAAGTCACCAAAAATCCATAGGGCAAGGGTCTCCTAGACTGGGTTCTTATTGGTCAACCCCCCCCCCATTATACAGACTGCAATTTCCTGTGGACAGGAGTCATGCACCTTTACAATTCTGTATACAGAGTGATGCTAGTGCCTTGCATTTAGTACAAATTTAATATTTATTTAATTGAATTTAACTTATTCTAGGAACTTGAGTTAATTATCAATATGTTCTTCTCCCTCTTCAAATGACTGACTGAAAGTTCAGAAAGGGAAATGGAAGAATTCACTATGTTCACTGAATAGATATTTCCCAAGTACAAACTTACCTATAACTTGCCTCTTCATCATGCTTCCAGCTGTCATATAACTGCCATTCCAGACAAAGTGCTTGGCGAAATATTTCTTTGGATATGCCTTGAAGAAACTAAGCAAAAAAGAGACACAGAGAAGCAATTCTCAAACATTTTGGCCTCAGAATCCCTTTCTACTCTTAAAAATGACTGAAGTCCCCCTCTCAAAGAGCTTTGTTTATGTGGGTTATGGTGATTACCATTTTCAGTATTAGAAATTAAAACATCTTAGTATTATAATAAAAATAGTTTTGCCCTTATGAACTCCTTAAAAAAATGTTTTAGGGGATTCCCTCAAGTCTTCAGAACACACTCTGAGACCTGTTGGAATAGGGAAAAGAACAACAGATTTAGAATTCCTATCTTCATAAGTGGGCTGATCTTCTGTTCTAGACCCTAATTTCATGGCTGAACTAGATGGTCTCTGAATTCTCTCCCAGTTCTAATTCTGTGATCCTTATCATGCAATTAGTTAAACACTAGAGAAGAGCCCTGGGAAATAAGAGAAGCCAGTGTATACGAAAGGAAAGAAACAATTTTTGGTCTTTAACTGAATGAAATTCTCAAGAAATCGCCCCATTTCTGTCCATTTAAATGTTTTAAAATGTTATATTCTGGGAGATATAGGATATATTCCCTTATGCAGTCATAAAACTTATGGATGCTAGTAAAAATGTTCAATAAGTATAGAAAAGCATTGTATTTGAAATAAATTAACATGTAAACATCTAGCAGCTGTACATGACAGAAGAGATGGAGCTGACTTTGTCCCTGCCTGGCAGGGACAGCCTTATTTAAAAAAAAAAAAAGCTTTTATGACAGATTTTCTCATTTTTTGTGGATAAGATGGAAATATATAGGCTGCCTGATAATATAATTGAGTAGAAACAATACTGGTCAAATGGTCACACTCAAAGAGTAGTTATTAATGGATCAATGTCAACTTGTAAAGAAGTCTGTAGTAAAAGGTTCCTGGCATCTACCCCCATTTCTGTCATTTCTACTATAATGTAACATATGTGTTCCTCAAAAATCACCTCACTATAAGTAATCATGTGATAAAACACAAGGCTTATGGAAAAATTAGTATTAGGAACACAGCATTTAAAAACCTTGAAAGTGACATATAAAAAAGTTGGGAACTTAATTAAAATGGTAGGAGAGTTTTATGCATGTTAAATGGTTAAGAAAAACACATAAGTAGTATAAGAAATAGTAGTGTAGGGCAGTCTCAGGCTGCTGGTTTCCTGACTTCCATGGACCAGGTTGTTAAAGTGGAAGGCATTATCAAAAGGGCTACCTCAGTGGGCTGCTACAATGGGATGCAGGAGCCAGGGGCCTCAGTCACATCAGAAGGTAAAAGGCAGAGGGGAAGAGGTATCTGGGTTCTAACAAGCCCTCCTATACTAACGGTTCCTACTACACCAAAAGGTATACAATAAACATCACATTTGACCTTGAAAAAGGCAAAGGTTACTTGTGGAGGTAGGCATCAAAAGGTTTGCACCTGGTGAGTTAGTGAACTCATGAAGTTCCCTGAATTGTTTCTCCTGGACGAAACTGGATGGGAACTGACATGAAAGCATTATGCTCAAATTGTTCTCTAATATATTAGTCATGTTGCAAATAAATTTGTTTTCAAAATGAGTATTATAGCAGAACTGACTATATTTTTATCAATGACTTGTAAAAAGGCATAGAAGTATGTCAGATTTAAAGATGATACAAATCTGGAAGGGATAATAAATATAGTAGATGACTCTCAGTGTATAAAAACATCTCAGCTGGTTAGAACACTGAGGATAAGGTTAGGAACCAGACTCATGACTTTATTAGTACAGAGAAGTCCCAGGTGAGGCTTCTCTATTAAGGTAGACTGGCATCTTTTCTGAAACCTACAGTCTTAGAGAATTGCCTAGAGTACTGTGAAGTTAAGTGGGTTATTCAGGGTCACACAGCCAGTATGATGCCAGTGGTACTTGAATCCAGTTGTTCCTGGTTTTGAGGATGGCTTTCTATCTCCTGAGCCATGCTTCCTAAAACACTGGGCCAAATCAAATACATAAAATTTAAATGTCAGATCTTACAATTGGGTTCAAAAAGGCAGCTTCACAAGTACAAGATCATGGAAGCATGACTAGATAGCAATTAAAAAAAAACGATTTGCTGTTTTGGTGGATTACAAACTCAATATGAGTCAGCAACTTAACATAACAATGCCAACAACAGCAGCAACAACAACAAAACTAATATAATCTGGGGCTGCACTGAGACATAATATCCAAGACTAGAGAAGCGACTCAATATACTCTGCACTGGTCAAACCGTATCTGAATATTTTAATACAACACATATTCAAAAAGACATTCAGAAGCTGGAGAGTGTTCAGAAAATAACCAGGAGAGTAAATGTCTTTAAGATTATGCCATATGAGGATCAACTGAAGGAACTGGGAACATTTCACCCAGAAAAGAGAAATGTAGTAGAAATGTAATGGCTATCTTCAATTATGCGAAAGTTTGTCATAGGAAAGAAAGATTAGACTTATTCTACTTGTTTTCAGAAGCAGCAGCAATTATTAAGGGTTGCCAAGAGGCAGGTTGAGGGTAGGTGTTAGGAAAACGTCATAAAAAATCAGTATTATCCCAAAGTGGGAGAGGGCTGCCTCAGATAGGTTTCCCCTCATTGGCATTCTTCAAAGACCAATTGTAGAGATCACTATAGATGAGATTTGTGTTTGGGTTTTGTTGGATCTAGATGGTCTCTGAGATCCCTTCCAATTTCTGAAATTCTGTGTTTTGTGATATAGTAATTAAGCATTTTATTTTCATTACCAATTTTTACTTGTTACATATTTTGTATTAGATGCAATTAGGTGGCAAAGTGGATAGAGTGCTGGGTCTGAGACTTAAAGATCTGAGTTTAAATATGACCTCAGATACCTCCTAGATAGGTTATCCTGGGCAAGTCACTTAACCTCTGCCTGCTTTAGTTTCTTCAACTGCAAAATGAATATAATAACAGCTATACTTAGCTGCTAGGATTATTTTGAGGACCAAATAAAAGAATATTTGTAAAGTGCTTTGCAAACCTTAAAGCACTACAAAATTGCTAGCTATTATTATGCTTTATCTTAATTAAAAGTTATATATTATAGGAGAATGTGTGATCTCTGAATTAGTTCGCTAAACCTATGTAAATTAAAGCCTGCTTGTTCTTATCGTAAGATGATAGTTCAAAGGCTATCTTCATTTCATGGCTAGTGACTAGAAGATTTTTAAAAACAGCCTCTGAAATCCTGTCCCTGAACCTACAACCTTGCGCTGTGATAGGAAAAAGACACAGAAAAAAATATCTTAACTGATGCTAATAATGGACTTTTAACCTCAGAGATTACAATGCTTGAATTACTCTCATAAAATCACAGGATTTTGTAGAAAGCCAGCTAGAAGTTTTCACCATTGAAAGGAATAATTGAAAAAAAATTAAAATGCTAAGTTTCAACACTGAAATTCTAAGATGATTTAGTTTATATGCTTATGTAAAAATCCTTAATTCCATTCAAATGTTCATTTTGCACAAATGGTTGCGTTGTTTCAATTACAATGAATAAATACCTAATGATGCGCTGAAATCTCAAAAACTGTGTGCCTTTAAGATACAAATACCTAGGCTCGGGCAATTAACACTCAGGAAGGTAAGGTAAAGACATCAACTTGCTACTGAGAAATATAAAGGTTGAAGACATTGTTAATAAGCCACTTTCAGAAGTGATAAAATAGATTTTTTTTTTTAAAAAAAGCCTGTTAGAAAGCTCTCAGTTTGTGTTGCCAGACACATTTTAATGCTGGCTTTGGGGGAAATGTAATTCTTCTGCATAACATGCTGTGAGTCACCTTAAAATATTACATTAGCACCAAGAAATGATTTTCTTCTACATTTATATATTTTAGTAAGCTTTCTACAGTTATGAAATATTAATAGCAGTAATTTCAGTTCACCCTGAGTGACCGAAAACTATCAAGCCCTCTTCCCCAAACTAATGGCACGCAGCTTTCAAATGAAGAGGGGGTATCTCCATTCATTAACCTTCTGTCCTTGTTCTTTTTCTGCAACTTTTTAATGAAGTGTGAGATGTCATTCATGTAACTATGACAAACCATAGATGTCTGGATTGTATTGCTACAATCATCACAGATCCCACTGAGGAATTCTGACCTTCTCTACTGGAAACTAAGATACTGAGCCCTTGACACCTCTCTCTGTTGACCCAGCTAGTGAAAGGGCTCAAATTGCAGAGACAGTGACTCTCTTAAGTCTTTGAGGACTAGGGAGAAAACCAGCACCCATCAGGGTAACCTGGAACACTGCAGGTTCTTGATGAATTGAACTGAAATAAAAACATATTACACTCTTCCCTCCAGTCCTGTGAAATATTTTCTTGTTTTTCTGTGGTCCAATATCTGAAGCAGGTAGCAGGATAGCTATGACTAGACCCAATCTTTGGACACAGCCCTGTTCTTAGGAACTTCCCTAGACTCCATCAGTGGGAAATGCATGAGCATGAAGAGGCAAACCTCCAGCATATATGATGAATAATCATAATAAACACTGACTGAAAAGCCATAATTGCCCACCTACCTACAAGATCTAGAAAGAGCTATCAGTCCCATGAGTTAGGCTTCTGTAGAACATGAATAGGAGTCATACAAAATAATGCTAGAAAGCTAAGAGTCAGATTAAAGAGAGTCTCAAATGCCTAGCTAAGGAACATGTATTTTATCCCATATATACCAGGAAGGAACAAAAGAAACTCTCCGGAGGTATGACATCAATTAGTCAATCAATAAGCATTTGTTAAATACCTACTATATTGTATAAGCATTTGAAATACAAAGATATGAAACTGTAAGTTATCTCTGGCCTTACAAGCTTACATTCTCTAATGGGCCAAGTTTGTATGGAGCCTTAGCTTCGTGTAGGATGGCCTACAGCATTTTATGAGTGCCCTCAGACACCCAGGACGCCCAATAAGGTTAGAGTAGGTTATAAATATGGATTCATAATCAGGATTAAGCCCAGGAAGAGAAATAAATAATTAAAACACAAGTGGGGCAAATTTTGGTAGAGGGAGAAAGGAGGACATTGTGGAGGATGGGCACAAGGAGTACTCAGCTATGCATAAATAAATCCATGGGGTGGGGTGGGGCGTGAAATTTGGAAGGAAGAAAGCACCAGCTCAGATAGTAGGCTAATTTAGTGATGGGGCAAAGAAAAGAACAGCTGAGGAAGTACAAAGGACAGTCTCACTGAAAATATACTCGTGTCAAGAAGAATATCTAACCTGTCCCCCAAAGTGCTTTACATGAGTATTTATGCATTATTTGTTCTGTGAAGTTTGGATTCAGTCAAAGGGTCAAACTTGAGGATCTAGTGGGCCACATGTGGAGGCCACAGGTTCCCTATCCATGGTCTAGTGATTTAAAATAGTCTAAAGCAATATTGATTAATATGGCTGACATATATTATAGTTTCCCTATTTTTCTCTTTTGATTAAATCTATCTTAGCTTTAACTTTGTCTGAGATCATGATTACTACCAGTTTTTTTCTAATAAATTGTACTCCTGACCTTTATTTTTATGTTTGTGTGCATCTCTTATTTCCTATCCCTCCTAACTCCTCTACTTGACTTCTACCCCATAACTTGGCCCCATTACTTAATTTACCCCACCAAAGAACCCTCTCTTATCCTTATCCCCCTACCCTTTCTCCTAGACCTCTAAATTCTGTCTAAATTTAGAAGACTTTTATAGCCCTCCAAATATATTTGTTATTCTCTCTTTATCCCATTCCTGATAACATAGACATTCAAAATTTCAATATGTTCAATAGGATTCAAATATTCAATAAGGTCTCAGTTCCCACCTTGCTGTTGTCCATCTCATAATAAGAGAGCCCATGCCTCATAATCTCAGAGGCTGGAACTATTTAGGAAAAACTGTCGGATAGTGAATACAACAGAAAAAAGTTTGAAAGAATTAGGAATAAGTGTCTCCTCCCTGCTCCCTATTCACTAAGCTATCCATCCAGGATGATGTGGACAAACTGGAATTAAGACAGATCCCTCTCTGATGATGGAGGGAGTTTCAGAGAATTCTTAAGACATATTAGAAGTCCAGCAAGTCACAGCTTGCCAAACCTCAAGAGATAATGGGGCCAAGCTAGATCTCACATACTTTCTCTGGTATAAGCAAGCTTCACTAAATCAAAACATCAATTTTGTCAAAGAACTAATTGGTTAAGTCTCAGGTTCAAGAGCACCTTCCTCAGCATCACTAGAACAACCCAAGAAACCTTTGTAGAATTAATAATTTACCATATCCCTGACCCTCCCTTTTTTGTTTGTAGTCATAGCATGACTATGGCAAAGAATGTGGAATGAGGGCATTATAGGAGGCAGGTGGGAGCAGGTGTCCTACATAAGCTACTGGGCTTTTCGTGGGAACTCAGACAACCTAGAGTACTGAGCACTGGCTTTGTATCTGACCTCTTTGATTAAACTTCTTTATCTTCCCTTGTTATATGATCCTGTTGCTTCCTAGACCTGACTCCAGGTTCAGACCTGCTTGAGATCATTAGTTATTTTGGATAGAATCCTCGACATCCTTACGGGCCAGGTAAGGGCAGAGGAAGAAAAGTAGTCTTGATAATACTGGGCAACAAAACCAAAACAAAAGGACTACATTTTTTCCCTTGTTACATTCATAAAAATAAACAAAATTTACAGTATTCTTGTGCTGATTTCAAATATGGCTCTAAATTTTTGTCTATCATTCATACTTTTCAGAGGAATCACAATTTTATATTTTTATTTTTTTTTACTGGAGGAAAGGAACAAATGTTAATTAAACACCTATAATATGCCAAGCACTGTTTTAAGCTCTTTTTAAATATTATTTCATTTGATCTTTTCAACGACCTGTGAGGTAGGTACTACTATTATCCCTATTTTACAGTTGAGGAAACTGAGGCAGATAATGGTTGAGTGACTTGCCCAGAGTCACAAAGTTAGGAAGTGTCTGAGGCTAATTTAAACTCAGATGCTATAGCACTCCATCTATTGGGTCACCTCACTACCCATTTAACCTATATAAAATTTAGCTTTTGAAAATTTCAAATGTATTTCATCTGTGGAACATCCCTCTTCTACCTCCAACATTACTGGACTTCACTTATCCTGATATTAATTTCCTATTGCAAAGATTGATGAAATAATTTCCTTTAACTCTTAGGTCTACCAAGAGGAAGTGTGAGTGTGAATATAAGACAATGAAGCTTGAGTGACATGTTAAATCCCATAACTTTATAGGCTTTGAAAAAGTCATAAATAATTTCTTTATAATAAAAGTGTTTGATCCCTTTAAAAATCTTAATAAAGCAAATCCTTCATCTTCATCCAACTGACCTTCAAAATATTTAGCCTTCATCATGCCTTGAAACCCACAAACATTCCCATTTGATCTTAGCCTTACTGATTCTTGGAAATTTTTTTTGGAAATTATTTTTATTAAACCAAACTTAACATGCACTTTTTTCAGAGCCACAACTTAGGATCTTGGCAAAATGTCTAAGATAAGTGAATGTTGAAATGAACTGTCACAGAGCCAGTGCATGTCAAAGGTATAACCTGAGCCCAAGTCTTCCTGTCTCCAAGTCTGGCTCCCTATCTAAGATAAACTAACACCTCTCTATTTAATTTACAATGGAGGCAAGAAAACTTTCTGGAATAACCACATTTTTCTTTCTGTTAAAGCCAGTCTTTCTGATGCAGTGATTTTCCTTGTCTTGGGTGCCTGATTTGCAGATATATCATTAATATTTGGTAGACTGAATTGAAAGCAATATAAAAGAGGAGTCACTTTCAGATTCCTACCCCTGTTCCAACAAGACTCTTCAAACTTTGTACTTTTCAAGAGAAGCTCATTTTTTTAAACATACTTTGGTGCTCTCTTGAAGGATGTCTCAATATTTTCGGCTGGCAGCTAAAAGTTAACTTGATTTGTGGATGTTAGGATCTTAAGCAGGGCCACTTGAGGTCTATCTGAATTGCTAAATTAATATCTAAAGACAAAAATATTATTTCAGATGGGGACTCATCACCCTGCTTATCTCTTAGCAAATTTTTCATGCTGAGCTTCATCATTACAGACCAGAGAATCAGATACATTTTCTCCATCCAAATACCAAATTCCTGATGGTATCAGCACAAGAAGTTCTTCATTGTGTAAAATAATTCTTACAGATGATGTTAGATTTAAATACTGTAGAGTATGTTTAGACTTGAATACAATCTCTAATATTTCTAAACAAAAAATAGTAACCTATTGAAACACTTTCTTTTCTTCAAATCATAGGAACTATAAAAGTACTGTGACAAAATTAATATATTTAGTCAAAAAGTAATCTAACAAGTGATATAGCAAAAGTGAGGGGCCCAAACTTTTTTCATCATCACCTATTTTCACCCTAAAAAAATTAAAATGTTTTCTTAACTAGAGAAATAATATTTCATCTCTCAAATTTAAAAGTTAGTTTATTTCATGCATAATAAAAACTATTCAGAGATGGTCATACTTAAGTAATGAACAACATTTACAAGGTACAAAACATTTGCAAAAAAAAAACCCAGGACTAGAAACAATAAACATGTTTAGCAAATATTGCCATGCACAATAATTATGTAAATACTACCAGGCATACAACTAACAGAAAAGTTGGTTACATATTGAGAGTTTCACTGAGTGGTAGGTTTACATGAATACATATAAACATGAACCATCCATCACAATACATAGAAAGGGAACTTCACACAGCCTGTTATAGGGTTCTCACTACTCTCCAAACTTTGTAGCACGCTTGAACAAACTAACCTTTAATATCATCTCATACTTGAATAATTTATAGCAAGATTCATATGTCACTCAATAATGGTAGGTGATAAAAAATTATTTGCATTTTAATTAAAATTTATATGTTTATAAAATATGAATAATGTAACAAAATACTTGCTAAAAAGTACAGCTTTTGCTATGTATATTTACTATAGCAGTTACTTCAATACTATTTCAATTCACTGCCACATTCAGGTTCCTAGAACTTTCTTTGAGTTCAATGTCAATTCACCCACACTAATGAGTCCTCATTTTTCTCTGAACCTCTCCCAACTTGAATTAATGTGACATAACAGCAATGTAAAAAGAAATATATTTAAAGTAGAATTAAAAGTACATACCAATGAATATGAATCAAGGAACCAATATTCATTGCACAAACTACAACCTCAAAAAATTTAGGCAACTGAAGTTTTAAGTCTTGAATCTGCTTCCCATGATAATTTATTAATCAAAAAGGTAAACTCATATGGAAAAGTAGGTTTACACACCTGTACTTTCTGCATGCTGCTATATCTGCATGTCAGAGTGGGGGAAAGGGGAGGATAAATTGGTATTAGTGACTTGCTCATAAATCAAACTCAGGAGCCCCAGAACCTGAAAGTCATTATATCTCACTGCTTTTATCTGTGAAGCACTAAAATCAATGAAGCCATGCTCCTGTATGTGTTCAAATTTAAGATATTAAATATAAAGAATCAAGAGATTTTACATATAATGTGAAATGATGTAACATAACATAATATATTTAATATAAAACCAAAAGCTATTCCCCAACAGATAAGTGATTAATATAAAAAAACAATTCTCAAAAGAATTGCAAACTATTAACAACTATATGAAAGAATGCTCCAAACACTATAACAAAAATAAATATAACTCAAAACAACTCTAATACTTCACTTCACACCTAGCAGAATGATCATTGTAGTTTTATAGTTGTCCTTATAATGGTACTCTGTATTTTCAGTTACGTTCATTAATCATAGCTAGAATTTCATATAGCACTATAAGGTTTACAAAAAAACATTGCAAATATTACTTCATTTTATCTTCATGATAACCCTGGGAGGCAGATGTCCTATTATCCAGTTTTACAACTGAGGAAACTGAAGAAGGTAGAGGATAAATGACTTGTCCAATATCAGACAACTAGTAAATATATATGGCTGGATTTGAACTCAGAACCTCCTGACTCCAGATCCAGAACTCTATCCACTGTATCACTTAGCTGGTAAAAATGACAAAAGATGTTAGAAGGATTTTAGAAAGACAAGCAAAATAACACAATGTTAATGGAGTAGTCAATTAGCATAGCTATTCTGGAAAGCAATTTGGAATTTGGCAAACAAAGTGACCAAAATGTCCATAACCTTTGACTCAGAGATTTCGTTGCTAGGTATACACCCCAAAGACATCTTCGAGAAATAGAAACACTCCATAGGCACCAGAATATTTATAGCACCATTTCTTCATGGCAGCAAAGAACTGGAATTAAAGTAGATGTCCATGAATTTGGGAACGACTAACCAAATTGTAGTATATGAATGTAATGGATATTACATATATTACATATAAGAAACGACAAGCATGATGAATACAGAGAAGCATATCAAGATTTATACGAACTAATGCAAACTAAGAAGAGCCAAGAAAACAATATACCCAATAACTACAACAATGTAAATAAGAGGAACCACCAAAAATAATCAAAACTAAATGAAGGAGTCCTACGAGTCCTACCAAATTGTTTTATTTAGTTAGTTAGTTAGTTTTAGTTTCCAACATTCACTTCCACAAGATTTTGAGTTTCAAATGTTCTCCCCAATCTCTCCCATCCTCCCACCCCCAGATGGCACACATTCTGATTACCCCTTCCCCCAATCTGCCCTCCTTTCTATCATCCCCCTTCTATTATTCCCTTCTTTTTTCTGTTTCCCAGTAGGGCATTATAGATTTCTCTGCCCCATTGCCTGTATCTTATTTTCCAGTTGCAAGTAAAAACAAATTTTAACATTTGTTTTTAAAACATTGAGTTCCAAATTATCTCCCTTCCTCCCTCTCCACCCACCCTCATTGAGAAGGCAAGTAATTCGATATATGTTATACATGTATAGTCATGCAAAGCACTTCCATAACAGTCATGTATTGAAAGACTAACTGTATTTTCCTCCATTCTATCCCACGAATCCCATTTATTCTATTCTCTTTTTTGATCCTGTCTTCATGAAGTGTTTGCTTCTGATTACTCCCTCCCCCAATCTGCCCTCCTTTCTGTCATCCCCACCCTTCTTTTATTCCCTTCTCCCCTACTTTCCTGTAGAGTAAAACAGATTTCCATACCCAGTTGAGTGTGTATTTTATTCCTTCCTTAAGCCAAATCTGAGGAGAGTAAAGTTCACTCGTTCCCTCTCACCCTCACCCTCCTCCCCTCCTTGCTTCTTTTGTATGAGATAATTTATCCCATTCTACCTCTCTGTTTCTCCCTCTCCCAGCCTCTCTAACCCCTTAATTGTATTTTTAGATATCATCCCTTCATATTTAGTTCACTACGTGCCCTCTGTGTATAAACATATATGTGTAAACATATATACCCTCTGTCTATAAATGTGTGTATACTCTCCAACTGCCCTAATATTGAAGAAGGTTACAGTTCAACCTTAATAAACCTCTTATGATTTTTTGGCTTTCCTGTCCTGTTTACCTTTTCAGTTCTATTGATTCTTCTATTTGAAAGTCAAATTTTCTATTCAGCTCTGTTCTTTTAATCAAGCATGCTTGAAACTTCTTTATTTCACTGAATGCCCATTTTCCCCACCTGAAGGATTATACTCAGTTTTGCTGGGTAGGTGATTCTTGGTTTTAATCCTAGCTCCTTTGATCTCCAGAATATTGTATTCCAAGCCCTCAGAACCCTTAATGTAGAAGCTGCTAAATCTTGTGTTATCCTGACTGTGTTTCCACCATTCTTGAATTGTTTCTTTCTGGCTGCTTGCAACTTCTTCTTCTTGACCTGGAAACTCTGAAATTTGGCTACAATATTCTTAGAAGTTTTTCCTTTGGGATCTCTTTCAAGAGGTGATTGGTGAATTCTTTCAATTTCAATTTTGCCTTCTGGTTCTAGAATATCAAGGTAGTTTTCCATGATAGTCTCTTGAAAGATGATGTCTAGGCTCTTTTTTTTAATCGTGGCTTTCAGGTAGTCCAATTATATTTTTAAATTATCTCTCCTGGATCTATTTTTCAGGTCAGTGATTTTCCCAATGAGATATTTCACATTTGTCTTCTATTTTTTATTATTATTTTGGGTTTCTTTTATTGTTTCTTGATTTCTTAGAAAGTCAATAACTTCCATTTGCTCCACTATAATTTTTAAGGAATTATTTTCTTCAGTGAACTTTTGGACCTCCTTTTCTACTTGGTCAATTCTATTTTTAAAGTAATTTTGCTCCTCATTGGCTTTCTGGACTTCTTTTGACATTTGAGTTAGTCTATTTTTAAGGTGTTATTTTCTTTTCTTCAGTACTTTTCTGGGATCTCCTTTACCAAGCTGTTGACTTGTTTTTCATGATTTTCCTCTATCACTCTAATTTCTCTTCCCAATTTTTCCTCCATTTCTCTTATTTGATTTTCAAAATCCTTTTTGAGTTCTTCCATGGCCTGTGACTAATTCATATTTTTCTTGGAGGCTTTGGATATAGAAGCTTTGACTTTGTTTTCTTCTGATTGTATGTTTTAATCTTCCTTGTCCCCAAAGAAAGACTCTATAGTCTGATTTTTTTCCTGCTATTTGTTCATTTTCCCAGTCAATTACTTGACTTTTTCATTCTTTGTTAAAGTATGGCTCTGCGTCCAGTGTGGAGAGTGTACTGTTTCAAGCTTCAGGTGTTTGTACAGTTCTCAGAGATACTTCTCCGGACCTGTAAATTTTCAGTTTTTCAAAGGTAATATGATCAAAGGAGAGGTGTTTACTCCTCTCCTGCCTGTGTTCTGGTCTATTAGTAACCACAAGCACTCTTTTTTACCTTGGGACTATGAGGAGTATTCCCTCTCCCCCACTGTCACAAGCTCCACCACACAAGGGCTCTTCCTCACTCCAGGACCTCTACCCAGGACTTCCACTCAGATCTAAGCATGGGCAAAGCAAGTGAATCCTGCCTCAGTGCTAGCAAAGAGATGCCCGCAATCCCTCTTGATCCACTGCTCAATTCCCCTACTACCTGTAGGCTGAGAGCTCTGGAAGCAGCTGCTGCCACCCCACCACTTGGGGATGGGTCTGGACCATGTTGCTCTTTCATCCAGGTTTGACAGTCCTTTCCTACTGACCTTCTAAGTTGTCTCTGGCATTTATGGGTTGAGAAATCTGGAAACTGTCATAGCTGCCAGTGATTCAATCCCCTGAGGCCTGCTCTGGTTTGCTGGAGTCCATTCTATGCTGGCTCATTTTGCACTGGACTGTGCTCCTCTTTCAGCCTGGTGCAACACACTTTTCCTGTCAACCTTCCAGGCTTTCTTGGACTAGAAATTTGTTTCACCCTATCATTCTGTGGGTTCTGCTGCTCTATAATTTGTGTAGAGTCTTTTATTTACAGGGGAGAAGATCTCAAGCAAGTCCTTGCGTTTATTCTGCAATTTTTAGGACACAAATATAGCCCTGATACCTAAACCAGGAAGAGCAAAAACAGAGAAAGAAAGAAATTTCCCTAATTAATATTGATGCAAAACTTTTAAATAAAATATTAGTAAGGAGATCATATCACAAAGATCATATATTATGACCAGGTGGAATCTATCCCAGGAATGCAGGGCTTGTTCAATATTAGGAAAACTACTAGTATAAATGACCATAAAAAGAGCATAAATCCTATGATTTTGAACCTACAAATGTATTCTGATGTTTAAAAAGTTAATTTAAGATATAATATGGATAGCAACAAAATAGGCAGGAGACAAACAAACCATTAATATGTCTTCTTAACTCTCTACAGAACTATTCTAGGAAAATATCATCCTAATTTCATCATTTCATACAACTGTAGGAACACAAAGAAGCAAAATATTAACTAAAATTAAGAAGCTAATTCCAAATACCAATCTAATATCAGGGACTAATGGGAAGTGCCTCCTTTCTGAGAAGCAGAAGCATAGTTTCTGATTAAAGTAAAAACCTAATATGCTATTGCTGCTCTATCCTTGAATCTATTCCTCTTCACCTTTTTGTGTTATGCTCTAATTTTCAGAAATGCTTAGGTACATTTTCCAATTTTGTGCAGTCTCATTTTTGCATTTACCTTCCTAGAAATGGGATGGGGCAAGAGGAATAACCTGGCTGCCATACTGAGTCAGTTAGCCTCCAACAGTTTTGCTGACATCAGCTGCTATTGGTGAACTCCATGAACAGTTTTCTGACATATACTAAACTCTCCAGAACAACTCTATGGCACATAGCTAAGAGAAGATTTTCCCAGTACGAAAATGTCATCCTGTCACATCATGATAAGAGATGGAATATCTGCTCTAACAATTGTCTATTCATGATGAATTTCACAGACAGAAAACAAAAACATGAAATACAGGAGAAAATGAGCACTTGAGGAAAAATAATGTGTTCTGCTTCAGGAAGGACAAACTGAAGGAGAAATCACACCTCCATATTGTACTCAGCAAGACAAAGTGTTTTTGACTACACATCCTATGAAGGGCCTCAGAGCATAAGAGAGCTGTCCTTCAGCCCCCATGCCCTCTGGTTGTCACTATCACTCCACTTCTAAAAATTCATTCCTTTGACTGGGAAAGAAACAAAATGCAAAGAGCCAATGTTAATTAGAATTTTGTTATGAAAGCACTTCAGATATCTACTTTTTTTCTAAAATTAAAATATATTTTGAATCATGAAGAAATGAAAGAAGATTAGGAAATTTCTGATATTTCTATCCATTTGAATGAAGGAATTCTTATTTTTTATAAATCTATATAGGTAGATTGGCACAACTGCATGATATTGATGATTTTAGAGTTAAAGATCACAGTTGAGATTGGTCCTGAACAGACATGATTAGCATCTTAGCTTGTGGAACAGAAATATAACTGTTAAGATTATTCCATAAATATAATATATTCATCATTTAGTACTTTGATGAATAAATGGCCTTATCCATGGGAGTTTGCAGAATCTAATGGACAGCACAAACAATCTATTCCAATTCATACTTTATGAAGAATCCCTTCTACCTACAACACTTTCACAAAAAATGGTCATCTAGCTTCAACTTGAAAAACAGTCAACCACTTAAGTTTACAACCCATCCATCTCCTTACATGCAGAATTATTTTTGTCCTTGTCCTTTTATATAACTTCTGTAACCCTGGGATGAAACTTGGAGCATTTACATAAGATTCAGCTCACTGATGGAGAGGATGATGACTTGGCTCTGTTTTATTGTTAGGGACTGAGATAAGGAGAAGAGGGACCTGCTTTATTCTTGCTTCAAGTAAAGACAAATATGGTCCCAAACCCTCTTTGTGGAAAAATCTGAAGAGAATGGATTTTGGAAGTCAGATATGTAAGGGAAAGCCAGTTTCCCAGAATGACCTTGATTTCTAACAACTCCCTAGAGACTTCAGGGAGTTTCTCCTTTAGTGGAATCAGAAATTCTCTTGGTCAAGATTAGATATCTTGCTCCTAGCAGAGGTCATTAAGTATGTATATTGTCTGGCATATTCTGATCTGTATCATTTATCTGGTTCTGTTTGCTATGTATTTAGATAAATGAGTACTTACTAATCACAATTACTTAATTACTTATTACTTAGATAAATGATTACTGACTAATCACTATTTGTAATCATCTTTGGTGTTGCTAGAATTTGGTGAAAAGGGGTCAAGCCTTTGAATATAAATTTGGGGCATCCCTTTCTCTTAGTAACCAGAAAAAGTTTGAATGAACGGAAAAAAATGATTTCCCCTAGGTTACAAATATTTAGGGACTAAGACAGATATAATGCTATTCCTATCTATGTTCTCACATAATGAACCTAGGCAATACACACCTTACACTTCAATGGAGGCTAGTGGCTAGTTTTAGGTATTTTAATATTTCATGGATGCCAGTGTTAACTGGCTCTTCATCTCTCACTCTTGCTCTATAACCAACCCACCTTCATTTTGTATAAATAAACTTGGAGATGTTTTAGATCAATTCTTGCCTATAAGCCATCCTTGGAAATACATTACAGTTTGCTCATAACCGCCACACATCTCAGCACTGCCTTTGAAGGAATTGCAATTTTCATTCTTCAATAGAAAAAAACTGTTAAAAATGGATTTTCATGGTAGAGAACAGTCTGCAATCATTGAAAGTTATCAGGATTATTTTGAAGCATTATGGTATTACACATAGTAGACTAGACTTGAAGTCAAGAATATCTGGGTTTGAATCTTATTTCTGACACTAATTAGTTGTGTGTGACCATGGATAAGTCACTTAAATTCTCTAATTTTTCCTCATTTGTAAAATAAGCATATTAATATTTGCAGTTCCTACCTCAGAATATTGTTGTGAGGTCAAAGGAAATAATTTGCAAAAAAATACTCTGAAAACTTAAAAATGTTATATATATAAATATGTTATTATTATTATTATTATCAAAAACACTGTGAGGGCATACCTAAGACGGTGGAAAGCAATAGCTTTTCCAAGCTCCTCCAAGAATTCTGTTGCTAAAAGCTAAAAAGTGAATTTGAATGCATTTAAGAGTGACAGAAGCCATTGGGAGACAGAGTGTGGCAGATTCCCAGCCCAGGAGAGTGCCTACTCAGGTCTGGGCAGGGAGAATGTGAACCACACAGGAGCTGCACCAAGGCAGATCTGAGAGCAGAGTACAGCAGACTGAGAAGAAGCCCCAGCCTGCCAGCAGATTCATTCACTCCAAGGGTGATTTGCAGCTGTCTCACCATAGGACAAAGGATTGTCAGAGCTGGGTAAGAGAAAATGCAAGGCTCAAAGACAGGTCAGCAGCTTCTCCTTGGGCTACCAGCCCACAGCCTGGATGTTTGGAAATTACATACCTTAAATTTCAGAAGTCAAGATGGAAGAATTAAACTTAGTTGCTCTGATCCCCCCTGCCTGACCCAGAAAAGTCCTGAGTTAAATGCCCCACTCAGAATAAAATCCTGAATTAGTTAGGAAGCAGTCTCGGGCTTGGGAGTCATTGAGAAAGGGGGAAGTGAGGAGTCTAAGCCCAGGAGGGTGGAGCCAGCAAACACTAACAACAAAAGCCCAGGTGGGCTTTAACACTACCTGGCCAATCAGCAGACTGCAGCCCTGCCCTGCCGCTGGCCTCCTGCTACTGAGTCGAAGGAGCTGTAGCCCAGAGATACAAAGGTGGAAACCTGAAGGAGCCAGACCAACCCACCCCCATAGATTACTCTGTAAGCCTCAGGGTCACTAAGGGGAAACTTTGAGAGTCCTGGCCTTGGCCTCAGTCTAGTCACCTCAGTCTAGTCACTCAGGCTACAGTTCACAAAGTGAACAACCAAACCCCTACCTCCCAGTCTGAGAAGCTCAATACCTCTGCACCCCAGAAGTAGATAGCCACTTTAAAAATCCAGGACATAGGCAATCACAATGGGCAAGAAGGAAACTACAAAGACTAGGACCATCAAATATTTTTATAATGAGCAAGAACAACCAAATTCAGAAGGCAACATGGACTATATACTGACACTGGAGACCACAGAAGGAAATGTGAATTTGTCTCAAGCCCAAAAAGCATTTTTGGAGGACCTCAAGAGGGATTTTTAAAATGAAATTAGAGAGGTAGGAAATAAATTTAAATCTACAGTGGCCAAATTGGGAAAAAAAAATTTCACTGAAAAAAAACAAATCTTTAAAAAGTAAAATTGGAG
>CM053595.1:160988703-161008235 GCA_028646575.1 Pseudocheirus occidentalis
CATATGAAAAATGCTCTAAATCACTATTGATTTGAGAAATGAAAATTAAAAAAACCTTTGAGGTACCACATCTTACCAGTCAGATTGGCTAAGATGACAAAACAGGAAAATGACAAATGCTGGAGAGGATGTGAAAAAACTGGAACACTAATGCATTGTTGGTGGAGCTGTGAACTGATACAACCATTCTGGAGAGCAATCTGGAACTATGCTCAAAGGGCTATAAATAATTGCATACCTTTTGACCCAGTAATACCACTTTGGGGATTGTACCTGAAGGAGATCATAGAAGTGGGAGGAAAACCCAAATGTACAAAAATATTTATGGCAGCTCTCTTTGTGGTGGCAAAAAACTGGAAATGAAGGGGATGCCCATCATCTGGGGAATGACTAAACAAGTTGTGGTATATGAATGTAATGGAATACTATTGTGCTATAAGAAATGGGGAGGAAATGGTCTTCATATTCACCTGGAGAGGTTTATACGAACTGATGCTAAGTGAGAAGAGCACAACCAGGAAAAATTTGTACACAAACACAGACACATCTTGTGTGTGATGACCAACTTTGATAAACTGGACTCTTCTCAGCAATACACAGTTATAAGACAACTCTATAAGTCTCAGGATGGAAGGAGATATCTACATTCAGAGAAAGATCTAGAAAGAACAGAGTTTAAATGGAGATTGAAGCTATCTACATGCTATAGTTCTTTTTCGTGTTTGGTTCTTTTTTTCCCGTTGTTCACTCCATTGGTTACAACCCTTCTATACAACCAGACAAATGTCCAATGTGAAAGTATTTGCAGATCCTGTGCTTGATTTCATGCTGCCATGAGGAGGGGGGGAGAGGGAAGGAAGAAAATTTGCAACTCAAGGGATTGTGGAACTGAATCTTGTAAAAGTAAATAAACAAATCAATTAAAAAAAAACACTGTGCTCAGTTTCCCAAATGTGATCAAGCCAACTTTCCTCCTACCAATTAATGGTCAGTCCCTCTGAATGTCATAACAGACATTTTTGTCTATTCACTTTGTTTCTACAAGTCCTCCTTAGTCCCAGTGCTTTCTTTTTGATACCATCTCCAATTTATCCTGTATATACCTTGTTTATAAAGAGTTAGTGGTTTGCATGTTGTTTCACCACTAGATTATGAGCTTCCTGAGAGTGGGGATTGTTTGTTGCCTTTATTCGTACCCCATCAGCACAATGCCTGGCATATAGCAGGCATTTAATAAATGCTCATTGAATTGACTTGACTTTTTGTTTTTTGGGTTTTTTTCTGAATAGACTAAAAGGCTGATCTCTTTTGAATAATCATTACCTAACCAAATAGACTGGAGCTGGAGCTTCACTGTGTAGAATTGATGGAAAATCTGTTCCATTTCCCATTTATTTGTACTCTTTCCAGTTTCATCAATAAATGCTTTCAGTATGTTCTGGGTTAGTTGGTCCTCTTGCCAATTCTTTTTATAGGCTTTGTAGACATTTAATAAATATTTAATTAAGACTTGCCATGTGGAAAGCACTAAACTAGTCATAGTGGATCATAAAATATTATAGTTGGAAGGCACCTCAGAGACCAATACCTGAAAAGAATACCCTTCTACAACATCCCTTACAAGTCATCATGAAGCCTTTGCTTCACGTCCAGTGAAAAAGAACTTATACTTTCAGAGGCAGGCCTTTACCCTTTTAGATAACACTAAATGTAAGGAAATTTTTTTCTTTATGTTGAATTGAAATTTATTTCTCTGCAATTTTCACTTATTGCTCCTAGTTCTGCCCTACAGTACAAGCAGCAGAACAAAGTCTAATCTCTCTTCCACATGACAGCTCTTCATATACTTGAAGGTAGTGATTATGTCTTCCTTAAGTCACTTCGTTTTCAAGTTTCTTTAAAATATGCTCCTATGGCAGTGAGTTGAGAAGACTTAGGAGAGGCATTTTAGCAGCCTTCAAGTTCTTAAAGGGCTGTCATGAGAGAAAGGGATTAGACTTTCTGGACCTTTAAAGGCAGAATTAAATACAATGTTAGCAAGTTTTATATAGGTAGATCGTGGTACAATGTAAAGGGAAGCGTTGTAACAATTTAAGGTGTATAAAGAGTGGAAAAGGCTGTCTCAAGAGGGAATTGGGATTCCTTTATTAGATGTGTTAAAATGAAGGCTAGATAACCACTTTGGGGAGATAATATATTGATCATTTGATTTATCAAATGGTCTTATTATGACCTTCAGGATAAAATATATAATCTACTTCTTGGCTTTGAAAATTCTTTATAGCCTGGACCTTTCCTACCTTATCCCTCTTCTCACACCTTAGTTCCCTTTATGTACACTGGAATTCAGTGACAATGGCTTACTTGCTATTCCTTGTATATGATACTCCATCTCTCAGTGTTGGCCATTTTCACTGGCTAACTCCTATATCTAGTACTCTCTTCCCCTTCATCTCCATGCCTTGCTCTCCTGGCTGAATGGTTGGATGGATTTGAGTGAGGAAAGACTTAAGGTGGGCATATCTACCATAGTGCCATTGCAATGGTCCATGCCTGAAGTGATAAGGACCTGCACCAGGGTGCCAGCAGTGTCAGAGGAGAGTAAGGGGCATATTCCAGAGATGTTGCAAAAGTGAAATTGATAGGCCATGGCAACAGATTGGAAATTGGGCAGGTGGGGGACAAGATAAAGATAATGAGGAGTCAATGATGACACCTAGTTTATGAGACCTTGAACATAAATAGAAGAATTCACAAGAACAATAACAACAGAAGGAAATATAACCTCCAGATCTAATAAATGAGTTCAGGAATCTGTAAATAAATAGTACAAAATGAAGGAAAATGATCCAACACTCAATGAGACCTAGGACTCTGTAGAATTTGAGAACGTGGAGCCAAAACACATCACTCCAGAGTGGCTCAAAAGAGAAATGAGAATTTCTCTCATTTGCTCATAAAAGAGCAGAATTTATATCCTACACACTCACACACACACACACACACACACACACACACAAATAATGAGCAGAATAGAGAAACATGAATCTGCCTTTAGACAGAAGCAAAAGTGGTATATTTGTGATATTCAGAATGTCTAGCTATCCTACTAAATATTGCTAGTCTAGGGAAATTAATGTTCTGGTTGGAATTGTATCCCAAAGTCTGTATGAGGTTCTCCTTATCTGTGAAGATTACTAAATGATCTTTAATTGCTTGATGGGTAGATTTGATGAGAGCTTGGGAGAAGGGAAAACCTGGTCATTTAGTTTCCATCTTCTTTGAGAGAAGACATTTGATTCTAGACTCTCTTTGGGGCCCTGAAGGGAAAGAATGATTCTAGAGGAGTTGTCACCTCAATCATGTTTCTATCCGTAGCTTAGAGACTTAAGGGAATTTCCCCTTGGGTAAGATCTAGGGTTCTATTTTTAGTTGAGCTAGGATATTTTACTCCCAATGGTTATTCATTCACTCTTTGTGTTGTTTAGTATATGTTCTTTACAATATACCTTATCTGACTTGTGTTATTGGCTTGGATAAATGCATTTGCCAATTGCTGTGTGAGTTCATTGTGGAACTGGCATTTGGTGGGAAGCTTGGGATATATAGCTTGGGATAGGCTTTCCCTATTAAGGGAAAGAAATCAGGAGCTCAATTTGAACCTGATTCACGTGTACACTCACTCTCTCTCTCTCTCTCTCTCTCTCTCTCTCTCTCTCTCTCTCTCTCTCTCTCTCCTCTTCTCTTTCTCCCCCTCCCTCTCTCCCTTTCATCCTCCCTCTCTCCTTTCCTTCCTCTCTCTCTCCCTCTCTCCTCTAGAGAGAAGAGAGTGGCTACTCTCTGATAGCAACCATTCGCTCTCTTCCTAGCAGAAAGTTTCCCTTGAAGAAGACAGTGGGCAGAGAAGACTCTAGTGTATGTCTTCCTGCTTCCTTTTGAGTTACATTTGGATAGACTCAAGTGTACATATATAAACTGCATAGGCAAAACACAACCACACCCATTTACAACAGTTTTTAAGTTTTCAAATGCAAAAAGTGTAGACATGATAGAAATAATCTGTAAATTTCCCTGTAATCAATGATGAATGATCTTCTCCAGCACGATACAGCTAACATATTTATTACTTATTTAGGGGTGAGAAAAGAGATGTATATTCTGCCCCCCTAACAAGTGTTTTAGGAAGTTATATTGGACAAAAATCAAATAGGACTGTAGGGATTACACAGATGACATGAACTTCACTGTTTTTCTTAGCACATGCTTTACAGCTATGCATGGCTACCATAATGGTAGCCATTTTCTATTATGAAGTGTGCCTTGCATGTGAACTTTTGGCACTGTAGCAGCAGCAGCAGCAGCTACAGTGTAAACAATAAAATTGGCTCCTGTGATGACTGCCTTAAGCTTATAGAAAATACAGCATGTCACTATAATAATTATTTAGAGAAGTGAAATGACCTGAGTCACTCATCAAAATATGTTCTTCTTCTGTCACCAACCCAGTCAATGTCTATGCATACCCAATGTAGGCAATTTTCCTAAAAGCTGTGTCTACCTACTTACCACCAGAGGGCACTTACCTACAAACACCTGGACGATATACCTTAAGTGTTAAGCAATTGAAACCCACTGCTGCCCTAGAGGTATCTAGGAGGTGAAATGGAATATCATTTGAAATACTTTCTCTCTCTCTCTCTCTCTCTCTCTCTCTCTCTCTCTCTCTCTCTCTCTCTCTCTCTCTCTCTCCCCAACATTTGGCCATTAACAACTTCAATCATTCCCATGATTTTATCAGTAACCTCATTTTCACTTTCAAGTTGCCAAACATGCACATTTACAGCTATGTGCAATAGAGAAAAAAAAAAAATGAAAGGCGTGATGCACACAAGTTTGTGGAGCTGCTAGTATCCTACTAGATGCTTCACTGGTCTTGTTCACCCTAATGATACAAAGAGCTTTTCCCACATTGGCTGCAAATTTTCATTGTTTGCCTTTAAAACTCAAAAAGTATAACAAAAGTCCTTCGGGCTCTAAGGTGATATACTCTGAGACCTCAGCAGTCTCGATGTCTTCCAATAGCACCAACTAAATTCCTAGCAACCTCTCCCTTAGTCTTCAGGGGATAGCAAAGGTAGAAAGGTTTACAGCAATATACAATATAACATCTTTGCATCACCATCTGATACAGTGGGAAATGAAATTCAGGCTAAAAATGTTTTAAGAATTATATTTGTTAGGGGCGGCTAGGTGGCGCAGTGCATAGAGCACCAGCCCTGGAGTCAGGAGTACCTGAGTTCAAATCCGGCCTCAGACACTTAACACACACACACCAAAAAACTAGCCGTGTGACCTTGGGCAAGTCACTTAACCCCAACTGCCCTCCAAAAAGCAAAAAAAAAAAAAAAAAGAATTATATTTGTTGCACAGTATTTATGATACTGTAGATTTCATGTGTTACGAAAGGTGAATGTTGTAAGAAATCAATGTCTTGTTTTTCTTAATTGAGATGTTAGCACAAAAGGTCACAGAATTCTAAGGAATTACTAGCAAAAAAAATATTTTACATGTTTGTTCAGTCATGTTCTACTTTTTGTTGACCCCATTTGGAATTTTCTTGGCAAAGATACTGGAGTGGTTTGCCTTTTCATTCTCTAGCTCATTTTATAGATGAGAAAACTCAGGCAAACAGGGTTAAGTGACTTGTGAGTGTCACACAGCTAGTAAGTGCTTAAGGCCAGACTGAACTCAGGTCTTCCTGACTCCAAGTCAGGAGCTCTTATCTACTATACTACCTAGCTGCCAACTGTACCAGTTCTATTTTGTACACTGCATTTTATGGGTTATTTCATGGTATTGTGCTAGGAAAAGTGTGTATTATCAAAATTAATGTTTTGTTATAAAGAACTATATGCAGAAAAGCATATTTTTAGGAATCTCTAGTAAAATAATTTTTTGGTGGTCACAGGAACTTAACCCCCTATTTCCCACAGGTTCAATGTATCAATATCTTCATTTTCTTACTTTAGTGCAATTTTCTACAAATGTTACCTCTACAACAGTTGAGGATTGAATATATATGTGTGTATGTATGTATAGACACATATATTCTCCACTCCATGATGGGCTTTCCTCTCTGGTCACAACCAAACACATTTTCAGGACTCAGTTATTCAGCATACTGTGATTACATTACTTATTGAAAAGAATAAAAAAGAAAACAGGATAATTAGGGGAATGTGGTGTTACTTGTCTCTAGACATCTCTCAAATTTTTCTACTTGCCATCCCAGTTCTTCAGGTATGGTGAGGGAAAATTCTTGAACCACATGTATCTTCAGAATTCAGATAAGGAATAGTGGGTAAGTGTGTGTTGGACACCAAATTTAGTTCATAAATTTTGGTGAGGAAATCAGGGGAAGAGCAATATACTAGCAGTCTTACCCTCAATCTCACCAGCTGGGTTGGGAGTCATGAAGTTGTTGGTCCTGGGACTTGGAATCAATATGGATCACCTCTGAAGCACAGAACTCTAATAGTAACAGCAGACCATTAGAGTCTTTAGTCATAGCCACAGCAGTGACAGTTTTTAATTAGAAGCCTGGTTGCCTTGTCACCTTATGGAAGCCTAGAAGTCTCAAACCAATGGCAATGGTCTCTCGGTCTCTAAGGTATTCATCCCAACAAGGAAGTTCAAATACCAAAGACAACTTCTATTCACCTACAAGAAGATCAGCAAATCCAAAACTCAAGAGAAGAATAAGGGTAAAAGGGGCAGACAGTCTTGGATAACAACACACAGATCTCATGGCCCCCTAATAATATTTCACGAACTATAAGAGAAAATGCTATGGGTACAAGTTACACTCTATCACTAAATCTCTTCTTTGTTCTTCTATCATTCACACTTTGCCAGTGCTCAACCTTGTCTTGCTCAACCTTTACTTTTTTGGAAGAAGTCACACTACCAATTGATATTATCTAATCGTAACTGGGCCATCACTATGGTAAGGTAACCTACTGCCAACCAATGGCATTATCCTTTCCTATTGGGTAAGAAAAAGTGTTCACATTTTGCAAAGAGATCACCAGGTGTTAATGACAGGCTAATACTTTAATACCTTATCATCTGTGATTGCATCAACTAGGCTGACAAGAATCCAAATCCCTTACAAAAGTATCAAAAGCCATAGAAGTTAGAAGATTACTAGTAATTTTTGAAAAAGCAGTTTGGGTAGGTTATTGTGTCAAATGCCTGATTGTAAGAGTTTAAGAAGGGAATAGGTTGTTAAGAAATGGAGGCACCAAGTTAAAATTGTTTTTTCTAGGAGTTTGTTAGAGAATATAATGAAATATAACATTATAGCTTGAAAGTTTGGCAGAGTCAAGTGGAGGCAAGGTCATATAATAGGGATTTGGAGATGGAATTAAAAGGTTATTGTGGAAACCATATTGGAGAATCAGAGAAGCATGAAAATATTGTCTTGCCACAGTAGGGATCTAGTTAACATTAGATAAAATCAACTGGTAATAGACTCAGTCAACATAATTATGTGACTTCCTTAAATAACAACCCTTCTCTCTTCAAGGATGCTCTCAATCCCTGCTCAACGGTTAATTATGTGCAAAGCTGTGCCTTGGAGGGAGAAAGTATTATGGCATTCATTTCTGTGTTCATTATACCACATAACTCTTCCCCTCCAGTAGCTTGTGGCTGGGTTCTCTTTCCTCTATTAATAATATAATAGCTCATATTTAGATAGAACTTTATGACTCACAAAATATCTTAATCAGAATAAGCTCATAAGGTATTATTGCTTCCTTTTTTACAGATAAGGAAACTGAGGGCTAGAAAGTGACTTGGTCTTAGATCAAATAGTTATTAAGGGTCAGCACCTGGATCTAAACCTAAATTGTCTCACTCTAAGTTCAACATTCTTTTCTCTGCACTAGCTCTGTGATTTCTTTTGGTTCATGGGTAACAGTGTGTGTGTGTGTGTGTGTGTGTGTGTGTGTGTGTGTGCTCCCAATAGATCAGATTTTTCTCTATTTGCCTACATATATCTATATAGGGCGAACAGGATTTGGAGCCAGGTCCTGAGTTGAGGTTACTGGTTTCTAATCCTAATTATGTTATAAACTGACTGGATGACTTTAAGTCACTTCTCTCTGGGCTTCAGCTTCCTCATTTGTAAAAGAAAGGAGTTGGATTAGGTGATCTTTAAGGTCCCCTTCAGATTTTATGTGACAATATTCTACAATGCCATTTTGTTTGATAAATAGTCATTTCCTTTGGCAGTTTCCTGTTCTAGTCTCTATCTGTTCTATTTGGCAGAGCACCATGTATGAGGGGACATGAGAGAAGTATAATGGAAAGAAGACATTCTGAACCCAAGTACAGATCTTTGAAATGTATCAACATTGCATCTTATATTCACTAGAACAGTTCTTGTAAATTGCTTCCATAATCCTGACAAGATTGCTACTAGAAACCAGCATCCTAGAATCTGTGCTAGGATCTTCTGAAGCTATTTTTCATTGGTGCAAGTAGAGAAAAAAAAAAGATATTATCTAAGGTGGGCTAATTAATAAAGATTTTTGTCTGAAGGGTGGAGACAATCCTAGATACACTGAGGACACTGAAGGTTGATAATGATTCCAGCTGTTAGTTCAACAAATCTAACTAAATGTGACAGAGTTGAACTCCATACCTGTAGAAGACTGATGACAAACACAAACATAAAGTTTTACTTTGGTTGGAATATGTAGTAATGGAAAGATAGATGTTATAAAAGTTCTACTATGGTCCTTTAGAAAAGAAAATATGTGTGAATTTATATATATACTATTTTTTTTACCTCCACAGACATGTCAAGTACTACAACTTGTTTTACTCTGGTCCTTGTTGTTCCTTCACTGATACTGATTCCAAAGTGTCTCATAGAACAAACAATATTTAAGCTTAACACATTAGACATCTTCCTTTCTGTTTCTACAAAGCAAGTCAAGGTTCATTGGAAGGAATACTTGCTACTTTTATGATCTTTATCAAGAACTCTTCTCTGGGTCATTAATTTGTTACCTAAAATGGGGGAGGCTGTTGAATAAAATAGTCTCTGAGATTGTTTTTTCCTAATAGCAAAGTTGAAAGATTCTCTGAGAGTTTATGATGAAAAGTGACTGCAGGTGAGATAGCACTCATTTAAGAGAATATGATTGTAGAACCCTATCACTGTCTAACAAAAGGAACAACAGAAATTAGATACAATACTTTAGCACCACAGACTCTTGACAGGCCTAGCCAGGATCATAAGTGTAAGTAGCAGAATTGCTATAGCTAGATAAGGAATTGAGGAATGAAGATAATAGAGGAAGAGGAAGAAGAAGAGGCAGGGGAAGGGAGAGGAAGAGGAAAAGGGAGAGGGAGAGGGAGGAGACAGAGAGGGAGAGGAAATCAGGACAACTTATACTATATAGGGAAGGAAATCTTTAGGATCTCCAGATGTAAAGAATAAGTGTCCTAGTAAAGTTTAAAATGAGGGCAGATAAAGAAGAGGGGAATCTAAGGGAATAACTAAAGAGAACTGTATCAAGGGTTTGGTTGAGGGCAAGGCCAAGTTTCCAAGGCCTCTAGGTAAAGGAAAAACAAGCAAATGCTAGTTGGGATAAATAGCTTGAAGCCCAAAGGGCAGAATTCTTAAAACAAAGGTTAGCCAGCCAACAAGTTTTCATTAAGTGCTTTCTCTGTGTTACCATTATGCTAAGTTCTAGACATACCTAGAAGTATGCTGCTCCCTCAGTTCAGTGACCAGAAAAGAGCTAAACTGGGTTAGATATATCTAAGTCCAGGAGGCAGGACATGAAGAGATGAAGAAAGGCCATATATGGGTGAAGTACCTGCTCTCTAGGCTAAAAGAAGTCCAGAGTTGGGGAAAGAGATTCTAAAAGAGATTAAATTGATAACTAAATTTTTTCCAATGTGAATTCATTGTCGACACTGAAATTTTTTGGTAATATTTACAGGATGAGACAAAATCCAAAGGAGAAATGTGGGGTCTAAGAAAGAAAAGATATAGTTCCCCCAAATGTATCTAGGAAATGGGCAGATGACTGAACTTATCCACCACGATAATTATTCTGTTACTGATAATTGTTACCAGTACGTGTTGTACTTCTACTATATATTTTATTTTACTGTGACTTTCAAGGAATCATACAGGACAGGTCATTGAACCTAACCACCACCTGCCATGAGTCCATTTTAATGTCTCCAAAATTTCATCCAGCCTGAATCAGAAAACCTGAAGTGACAGGAAACCCATTATTCATTTACTAGTGAGTGGCTCTAGTTATTGGAAAATTTCTTCTTATTTTGCACTGAAATGGTACTAAGGAAAGAGCTATGACTTTAGAGTCAGAGAAGGTGGGTTCAAATACTGGCTCTGTCACTTCACTGTGACCTTGGATAATTCACCTGAGCTTCCTGGGCTCCAGTTTCCTCATTTGTCAGTTGAGCAGGTTGGAATGGATAACCTGCAAGGTCTCTTTGAGCTCTATGAGTCTATGAAATCTGTAGTACTACCACCTGTTTTCCAGCAGCACTTTACAATAATTTCTTCTTAAAATACCTAGGGAATTAGTGGTATATCATGTCAGGGATCAGGAACAAAGGGAAGAAGTTATGGTCTCCATCCTCTCAGGAACTGGGAAATGGCATAACTTCAAAGTGTCAGCAACAGGAAACCAATAGGACATACCAGCATGTCAGCCTGAGTAGGCACAAAGTGAGAAGAGACAATATAGTACTGGCAGAGGTGGTCTTAACTTATGTGGAAGTAGCCCAGAATAGTAGAGAGAGTGACAGACTTTGAATCAGAAAAAAACAATTGCATGATTATGGGCAAGTCACTTAACCGTGTTTTTAGTTCTGTAAAGTGGGAATAATATTAGTTACCTTCTTAGAGTCTGAGATTTTGCACTTATTAAACATTACCTACTAGGTGTTTTTCTTTATACTGGAAATAGATTTTTAAAAAAGGAAAAACCCTGTATATCATCAACACAATATCCTCAGCAGCTGCTATGAATATGCAGGCATGTTTCCAGGTTTTAATTGCAATATATAATAGGCTCTCTTTTTCAAAGATGAAACCAAGATATTTATTCATATACCAGAAAGCCAAATTCACCATGGTAATAAAGAAGTTGGTACATATTATGCAGGGAGCACCACCATCCCCAAGACTTCCCTTTGTCAGGCCTCCCCACAAACAAGCTCCCTTACACAAAAGTCCTCCCTCTCCTATTCATGCTAGTTGTTCTGCCTCACTCTCCTCAGTTCTGTCTTCCTGCTCCACCCATTCAACAAGCTCCTTCCACCATGGGCTCCATGTGACTCAAGCTGTGGACTGGGCCAAAGCTGAAAGCAGGTATTATGGGTCTATTAAGGGGGAGGGAAGATCTTCAAATTCCCTTAACATTATACCCTGTCCTCCAGGAAGAAATATGTAACCACTTAAGTAAATATAAAATATAAGCAAAGTAATGAAGAGGAGGTCTTGTAGCAATGAAGAAATTTAGTCCAGAGGAAATTGAGTATGTGATTTCAGTAATACAAGAACTTTCCAAAGATGGTAGAGAGAGGACAGAAAGTTGCCTGAGCTCCCCCCAGTTTCCCTTGGAAATAATATTAAATCAAGGTTCTAAAAGAATTATGGAGTGACAGAATCCACAAAAAAAAAAAAACAGAATGAAACAATTTTCCAGCCCAAGATAACATAAAATGACTTCAAGAAAGGTCTGTCTCACTTGGGTAAAAGGGGAGTGTCTGGGCAAGACAGCAGGAGAGTTCTTAGTCACAGCACAGATCAGCAAATGAGACCCTGCAGTACAGGCTCAGCAGGTCAGCTGTGAGGCCTCCAACCCAGGAATCTTGGGCACAACAAGCTAGCACAGTGGGCAAGCCACCAGCCCCAGAGGACCAGGCACAGAAAATCAATTGTCACTAGCCCCTGTGCCCTGGCCCCAATGCAAGAAGCTTTGTCTCCTGTACCTCAGTACAGTGCTTCCTGTACCCCAAGAGTAGAGCTCAACGTTTTAAAATGATCAAAAAACAAAAAATAGCCCTGACCATAAAAAACTACCATGGTTACAGGGAAGATCCAGACACAAATTCAGAAAAAAAAATGTCAAAACACGTACATGCAAAGTCTAAAAGAGGACTATGAATTGGTCTCAAGCAATACAAGAGATAATTGAAAAAAATCATTCCTGAAAAATTAGAATTGGACAAACAGAAGCTAATGACTCAATGACAAACCAAGAAATTATAAAACAAAACCAAAAGAATGAAAAAAAAAATAGGTGGCACAGTATATAGAGCACCAGCCCTGGAATCAAGTGGACCTGAGTTCAAATCCAGCCTCAGACACTTAACACTTACTAGCTGTGTGACCTTGGGCAAGTCACTTAACCCCAAATGCCCCTCAAAAAAATAGAAGACAATATGCAGGAGAAATAATTTTAAAATTATTGGGCTATCTGAAGGCTTTGATCAAAAAAAGAGCCTAGATGTCATCTTTCAAGAAATTAACAAGGAAAACTGCCATGATATTCTAGAACCAGATGGGAAAATAGAAATTGAAAGACTACACCAATAACCTCCTGAAAGAAATCCAAAACTGAAAACTCCAAGACATTTTAGTCAAATTGCAGAATTACTAGACCAAAGAGAAAATATTTCAAGCTGCCAGAAAGAAACAATTCAAATATCAAGGAGTCACAGTTAGGATTACATAGGACTTAGCAGTTTTTACATTAAAGGATCAGAGGGCTTGGAGTATAATATTCTGGAAGGCAAAAGGGTTTGGATTACAACCAAGAATCAACTACCCAACAAAAGTGAGTGTAATCAGAAGTAGGTGACGATTCAAGACAACCCAAGTGAGCCCCTTCCTCCCCCAGGGGGCTGTGCCCAGTTCCCCAAGGGTGTCCAGCTGAGAGGTGGGTACACTGAGAAGGAAGTGGAGAGAACAAAGACCAACTCTGCCTCAGAGTGGAGGCTCCCTGAGTCCCCTAAGGAGCAAGGCCAAATCTTGGGGGTTTAAACTGCCATAGCTGCCTCAGAGTAGAGTGGGCTACTTTGGCAGAATATGGAGTGATAAAGATATTGAAGCAGAGTTGGAAGAAGAAATCAAAGTTGAATTGGATAAAATCAATGTTTCATCTTTGGAGATAAAAGCTAAGATGGACTCACCATCCGAAGCTGGTAGTGAGAGTGATCGAGAAGACTTGCCTGAATCAGTTCTTTACTGTATTTGCGTCATAAAGAATCAGAGTAAAAATGCTGAAAATCTTGTTCTCCAGGATGTGAAAGAAACCAACATTTCAAAAATTATTTGAAATAGAAAAAGAATTAAAGATAAAATCAACCTATGATAAAATTCCTAATTCTCCTCAACCATCTTTGTAACATACCTGTTGATTACTCTTTCTTCAGGTGATACTGACACAATAAGTTTCAGATACTACGAAGTTGAGGAAAGATGTTGACAATCTTTAGTGGCATGCAAGGACAAATAGTGGGTATTGGTGAACCAGGAAAATGAAAAGTTCAGAACTCAACAAGTGAGAGATGAAAAACAGCTGCAAGAGGAAGAAGTAAAGAAACACTGCTGGATGAAGCAATTTGAAGTGGAAAAGAAAAAAATAGAGAATATTCATAAGCAAGAGGAAGAGAAATGTTGAACTGCAGCAATAATAAAAATTGTGGGAAGAGAATTTAAAGGAACATTAGGAGTTCATCAGAAGAATACAGTTACAAATGGAGGATGAAAGAAGAGGCTTGAAAGATCTAAAGGAAAAGGAAAAACATGTGGCAGATCTGCAGCATAACGCAGTCATAAAAATCCAGGCTAGGTATCAAACATTTATAGCTTATTAAAAATGCAGATCAATTCTTTTTTAAAAAAGCAGTTAAAGAACAAAAAGAAGAAAGAAATGCTTGAAAAATAAAAAACAAGAATGGAAAGAAATAGAAGGATGAAGAAAGAAAGAAAACATGGAAGAGAACCTGAAAAGATAAGAAGAAATAAAAAGTCAAAAACAAAAAGAACAAGAGAAAAAGCAAGAGGAATAAGAAAAAAAGAGGACATTTTTGAAACTTATTTTAAAAAGCAAGAGTTAATGGAAGAAGCAAAAAAAGAGACAGAGTGATAAGAGCTATCTAGAGAATGATAATGAAAAAAGAAAACCAAACAAAAGGGAGAAAATCTGGTGATGAAAAAAGAAAATAAAAAAATTAAAGATTAGGTCAAAGAATTATTAGTGAAAAAAGAAAATTTAAAACTAAAAAAAGAAAATATACCCGAAGAGACTTCAGTGACATTTTTTAAAAGAAAAAAGATATGTCCATAAAACCATTAATGGAAAAAGAAGATATAACCAAACAGACAGCACCAGAAAAAATGAATTAAAAAAATAAATATAGCTGAACAGGAACCTATGCAAAATTAAAGTAAGAACCACTGGGGAAAACATATCAAGACAATTAATCATGACAGAATGTTTGAGACAGAATGAAAATTGAACATCAAGAGATGGATTAATTACAAAATGAAAAGAAACCAAATAAAGGTCTAGCCAAAAATTTCATTAAATCACAAAAGAACAAGTTTAAAGAAAATGTGACAAACTACCTAGAGTTAGAAGAGGAAAGCGAAAAAGGAAGTTCAGTAAGTGAAAACAAGGGAACTGAATGTCAAGAAGCCAGAGAGGATGAGGGACTGAGAAACAGTCCAGAACAGAATAGAAACAGAGTCAGGACGAAGAAGGGGAAAAGGAAAGTCATGAAAAGGAAGATCACTTTAGAGTTTCATTAAACCACATGTTTTCACTCCCAAAAGCAGAAAGTAATGAAAAGGTGTGAATGTGACAAAGACAAAGAAAGTGATCCACAAGCTATTGATAATGATGAAAGTCAGAAAAAAATATTCTGACAGATGGTGAAACTATAATTCTTAACACCTCTGATATTGTTCTAAATGTGAAAAGTAATTTATGCAAGAAAAAATCTGTTATCTTTATGCCAACATCTTTTGACTGCACAGGTGACTCTGATAAAAGCTCATCAGTGTCTGAAGAAACCACAAATGCTCCATTTGTTATGAGTGAAATACCAAGGGAGTTTTGTAGACATGGAGGAGAAAGTAAAAGCATGTCTACTCATTCTCTAAGTAAGATAATAGTTTCAGCTTTAGTTTAAGAAAAGAGACTAGTTTAGATAAAGACCTGCAGGCCCTGGCTTGAAATCTTTGGGGAAAACCAAAGAAAGAAAATTAGTTTAAAAAAAAAAACAGACCTAAGAAGTGCTCAGTCAGCAAGCTGCTTCCTCTGACTGCAGTAGTACACCATCAAGATGACCTGTGGAGAACCTTACAACAGGTTACAAAAGCAACATTTCGGAATTTGCCAGGTTGTAGTCTCTGCTCATTGTTAGACTGTATAAGTCTTTGATTCCCAACTCTCAGGTGTTGTGGATAAACTGCTCTGGAAGGACTGAATAAGTGCAAAAAAATTAAGTATACTGACCTACAGGAAAACCAGGTTCAGGTTATAAATTGTGAGGATTTAGAAAATCCCTCCATCTTTCTTCTTCATGGATTGCATGGTAGTAGTAATCTTTGAAATACTTAAGTTTCTAATAACAAGATCCTCTGAATTGGTGGATTAGAATCTTTGAAATCTCTTCTGCAACTAATTGTGCATCACAGTCAGCTAATGAGCATCAGAAGTCTTCGCAGTGTTCCGGCTATTAGGTACCTGAACTGCTCTTATAATAATCTTACTAAAGTTGAAGGCACTGAAAATTGTGGCTGACTTCAGATTTTGAAGTTACAGGGAAATTACCTAACTAAGCTTCCATCTCTGGAGAATGCAGTTTTGTTTAGAGACTTGCACGTGGATTTCAACACTGGAAATATTCTCCTCGTGCTGACTTTCTTTATTATAGATTCTGTCTCTCAAAACAGTTTGACTGAAATTGTGCCACTCTTTCAATTTGTTTATTTGGAAAAATTGGATATCAGCAACAACTGCCTTTCAGATCTTACAGGTGTCAACAAGGGGTTTGATGCATGTTTTAATCTAGTTGACTTACCATGTATTGGAAAGCCTCTTCTCCAAAAAAGAAATTGGAGGCAGTCTATACTTGAAATCTTACCTACTCTATGAATTCTCAGTGGTGAAACACTAAAATCTGATTCACCTAATCATGAAATCAACGTAACAGAACCAGGCAGTTTTTCAGCAATCTGCTAAACCTAGACATAGGAAGTTAACTTAATAGTTAAAAATATGTTACTGAAAAAAGAAGTATATACTCCTTGGATGCCATAAAGGACTTGTCCTGTTATTTTAATGAGCTGATGAAACTTAGTAGTGAGTACAGAGATGCTGATGAACATGGAGATTTCAGAATTATTGATAGAGATAAAGATTCAAGGATCACAGATATCAATCAGAATAGTGCTCATTTGAAATGAGCAGCTAGTAACAGTCTACAGCAAAACAACCTCTTTATTATCAGAATAAATGAAATTAAACAGGATTTTCTGGAAGCTTCTCAAGAAAGAATTGATCCTGACAACAGTGACTGGATTCATTGCATCTTCCAGACATGAGCACATAAAGAAAATGAATCAAGACAAGAGTCTAAAGGAGGAGAAAAGGCATTACGAGCACCAAAATTCATAACAAGAACAACACTGCCACTAAGCCATTAATTACAAATAAGATGGGAAAGGATTTCTAACATGTTCAGAATGATGTTAAAAATGAAGATTTACAAATGTGATTTTACTTTATAGTGTCACAATACTGATTACATTTTATTGTATGATCTTGGGCAAAAGGTCCCGTTCTAGTATAGATGTATGCTTTTTGGTACAGGTACAGATTTTAAATGACCCAAAACTTTGTATCTCATTGGTTATTTGCAGAGCAGTGCCAATATTTTTTCTCAAATATATTCACCACACTGTAGCAGCAAGCACCCTAGCATACCCAGGATAGCTGCTAGCACTGGTTCTTTGATCTACTATCCTACCTTATAACTCAAAAAAAGGGTTAACCATCTTACTTTAATCAAATATATATCATTTACCTAGTCCGGGGGAAAAGTCAGCACCCAGAACTTCAGGGAAAATGCAAAGAGAAGTTATAAGCAGACAAAAAATATCGACAGAAAAACAGACCAACAGACAAGGCATCCAGCTGTCTGACCATTACATCCATACCTAGTTAGTTACCAGAAAGAGAAGCACCAACATCTGGGTTTTCAAAGCTGGGGGGCTTACTGACTGCCCATAATCTCATCTGGCCAAATCATACAACTCTTCCCATGAGTGAGCCCCAAAGCAAAACCTCACATCAGGGTATAGATAGCCTTCTCCAGGGTCAGAGAACATCACAACCCTCATGACCTACTCCCCAATCACAAAGTAACAAGGTATGGGCATTCCTGAAAACCAAGCCTCCCACCACAGGCTCCATGTGACCATATTTTGCCTTTTAGGGCACAGAGTATATTTTCAAATCATAGAAAGTCCTCAAAGTCATTTAAGCCTTTCAAGGGTGAGGGAAGATCTTCAAATTACAATGACCATTATACATGCTTAAAACAGAGTCATTTTCACTTTCATTATTTAATCATCTGAGGTATTCATTTGGTCATTTCTGTTAATATATAATTGAAGAATAGATGCTATTCAGAGTTTCTTGTAAAACTGTCATGTAAGTTTTTATTCATTTAAAAATAAATGTTCTTTTTGAAAGAAAAAAATGAGCATAATCTTCCAGAGTAAAACATAGGAGACTTTCAAACTTTCCTGATGAAAAAAGCAAAGCTGAAAAGAAAATCTGAACTTCAAATATAAGGCTCAAGAAAAGCACAAATAGGGAATAAAAACACATGGTATTCAATAAGGTTCAATGTTTACATCCCTACATAGGAAGATGATACTTGTAACTCTTAAGAACTGTATCTCTATTAGGGCAATTAGAAGGAATATACTTAGACAATGTGGGTATAAGCCAAATTTGATGTGGTGATAAATATATATCAAGAGGTTAAAAAAACTCTGGAACCACGAGGACCTGAGTTCAAATCGGACCTCAGACACTTGACACTTACTAGCTGTGTGGCCTTGTACAAGTCATTAAATCACATTAATGCCCTGATTTCCTCCTTAAAAAAAAGAAGGTAAAAGGGTATAATTTATATCACACGAAGAAAGATGAAAAACCTATTACAATAGAGGGAAAGAAGGGAGAGGGTAAGCATTGCTTGAACTTTACTCTCATCAGATTTGGCTCAGAGGGAATAACATACACACTCAGGTGGGTAGAGAAATTTATCTTACCCTATAAGGAAGAAAGAGGGGAAAGGGGAAAAAGGGTGACAGAAAGGAGGGCAGAATGAAGGAGGCAGTGGTTAGAAGCAAAACAATGATGAGGAGAGAAATGGTAAAAAGAGAGAAAAGTATGAACAAGGGAAAAATAGGATGGAGGGAAATATAGTTAGTAATCATAACTGTGAATGTGAATGGAATGTAATCTCCCATAAAATGGAAGCAGATAGCAGAATAGATTAAAAACCAGAATCCTACAATATGCTGTTTACAAGAAACACATTTGAAGCAGAGACACACACACAGAGTAAAGGTAAAATGCTGGAGCAGAATATATTATGCTTCAGCTGAAGTTTAAAAAAAAAAAAGCAGATGTAGCAATCCTGATCTCAGACAAAGCAAAAGCACAAATACATCAAATTAAAAGAGAGAAGGAAGGAAACTACATATTGATTGATAAAAGGCACCATAAACAAAATATCAATACTAAACATATATGCACCAAGTGGTATAGAATCTAAATTCTTAGAGAAGTTATGGGAGTTACAGGAAGACATAGACTACTAGTGGGGGACCGCTATCTCCCCATCGAAGAACTACACAAATCTAACCACAAAATAAATGAAAAAAAGTTAAGGAGGTGAATAGAATTTTAGAAAAGTTAAATATGACAGACCTCCAGAGAAAACTGAAAGGGGATACAAAGTAATATATCTTTTTCTCAGCTGTACATGGCACTTACACAAAAATTAACTTTGGAGTAGGCCATAAAAACCTCACATTCAAATGCAGAAAGGCAGACACATTAAATGCATCCTTTTCAGATCATGATGCTATAAAAGTTATGTGTAATAAAGGGCCATGGAAAGATGGATTTAAAATTAATTAGAAACTAAATAATCCTTAAGAATGAGTGGGTTATAGTAATACCACTTGTGGAGCTGTATACCAAAGAGATCACAGAAGTGGGAAAAGGACCCATATGTACAAAAATATTCATTGCAGCTCTCTTTGTGGTGGCAAAAACCTGGAAACTTAGGGATGCCCATCAATTGGGGAATAGCTGAACAAGTTATGGTATATGAATGTAATCGAATACTATTGTGCTATAAGAAATGGGAAGGAG
>CM053595.1:161008335-161021927 GCA_028646575.1 Pseudocheirus occidentalis
CAAAGAGATCACAGAAGTGGGAAAAGGACCCATATGTACAAAAATATTCATTGCAGCTCTCTTTGTGGTGGCAAAAACCTGGAAACTTAGGGATGCCCATCAATTGGGGAATAGCTGAACAAGTTATGGTATATGAATGTAATCGAATACTATTGTGCTATAAGAAATGGGAAGGAGATGGACTTTATAATTACCTGGAGAGGCTTATATGAATTGATGCTAAGAGAGAAGAGCAGAACCAGGAAAAATTTGTACACAGTCACAGATACATCATATGTGTGTACATAGATGTATCATGTGTGTGACGACCAACCTTGATAAACTGGACTCCTCTCAGCAACACACAGTTAAAAGACAACTCTATAAGTCTCAGGATGGAAGGAGATGTCTACATTCAGAGAAAAATCTAGAAAGACCAGAGTTTAAATGGAGACTGAAGCAACACGTGCTATTGTTTTTTCCCATGTTTGGTTTTCTTTTCTTTTTTTTTCCATTATTCACTCCATTGATTATAACACTTCTATACAACTAGACTATTGTACAATGTGAAAGTGTTTGCAGATCCCATATATGATTGTACACCACCATGGGGAGGGGGGAGAAGGGAGGGAAGAAAATCTGAAACTCAACTTATTCTGGAACTGAATCTTGTAAACTAAAAGTAAATGAACAAGTCAATAAATTTAAAAAATTTAAAAATTTAAAAAAAAGAATGAGTGGGTCAAACAACAAAACAGAAACAATCAATAATTTCATCAAAGAGAACAACAATAATGAGACAACATACCAAAACTTATGGGATGCAGCCAAAGCAGTTATTAAGGAAAATTTTTATTTTTTTTTATTTTAACTCTCTAAACACTTACATGAATAAAATAGAGAAAGAGCAGAAAGATGAACTGGGCATGCAACTAACAAAACTAGAAAAAGAACAAATTAAAATTTTTCAATTAAACACCAAATTAGAAATTCTGAATATCAAAAAAAAGAGATTAAGAAAACTGGAATTAAGAAAACCAGCAAGTGCTTCTGATAAAGTCGTCATTTCTCAAATACACAAAAATCTGAGTCAAATTTATAAGAATACAAGTCATTCCCCAATTGAGAAATTTTTAAAAGATATGAACAGGCAGTTTTTATAGGAAGAAATTAAAGCTATCTATAGTCATATAAAAAAAAACTCCAAATCACTGACTGATTAGGGCAGTGGTTGTCAACCTTCCTAATGCTGCAACCCTTTAATACAGTTTCTCATGTTGTGGTGACCCCCAACCATAACATTACTTTTGTTGCTACTTCATAACCTTAATTTTGTTTTCCGATGGTCTTAGTAAGCGACCCCTGCGAAAGTGTCATTCAACCCCCAAAGGGGTTGCAACCCACAGGTTGAGAACGGCTGGATTAGAGAAATGCAGATTAAAACAACTCTGAAGTACTACCTCACACCTAACAGCGTGGCTAATATGACAAAAAGGAAAATAATAAACATTGGATTAGTTCTGGGGAAATTGTAACACTAATACATTGTTGGTGGAGTTGTCAACTGATCCAACCATTGTGGAGTGCAATTTGGAACTATGCCAAAAGGGAAATCAAACTGTGTATAGTCTTGGATCCAGCAATACCACTACTAAGTCTGTATCCCAAAGAGATCATAAGAAAGGAAAAGGACCCATGTATATAAAAATATTTATAACAGCTCTTTACGTAGGGTCAAAGAATTGGAAATTAAGTTGGATGGGTGGCAAAGCCAAGACGGTGGAGTAGAAACAGCACTCTGTGCTGCTCCAGCTTCCACCTCCTCCAATGATGTGTAAAAAAGTAAAAGGTCAGTGCAGAACATGGTTAGTCCAGGGGGAGACAGAAGAGTGCAGTCCAGCTTCTACTCCAGGAACAAGAAGCAGAGAAGGTGTAGTGGCTGCAGCTACTGCTGCATGGTTGCTTCAGAGCCCCTGGCCTGCAGATTATAAGGGGTGACCAAGCAACCATTCAGAGGCTAAGCACTCTTGATCTGACCTGCTTGGATGCGGATCACAGTCTTGGGTGGTGGTCCTGCAGTGTGTGACCAGTGAACCAGAGCATGTGGGGGCTATACAGAGGGCGCCCTCTCTAAAGTTCCTCATGTTGTGGTGACCCCCAACCATAACATTATTTTTGTTGCTCTCATCAGATAGCTCCGGCAGCTGCAAAATCCCCAACAATTTGGGACACAGCTCTCTCCATTCTGGAAGCAGAGTTCTACTGTGGCAAAGAGCTCAAAAGTCAAGTAATTGGCTACCAATGAGCAAGCAATGGAAGCACAAACAGATGAGAGAATCCTTTTATGGGGACAAAAAGGATCAAGGCATGGAACGTGAGGAAGACAGCGAAGTCAAAACACCTGCATCAAAAAGCCTCCAAGAACAATTTGAACTGGTTACAGATCACGGAGGAGCTCAAGAAGGATTTTGAAAATCAAGTAAGATGGGGTGGCTAGGTGGCACAGTGAGTAGAGCACCAGCCGTGGAATCAGGAGGACTTGAGTTCAAATCTGGCCTCAGACACTTGACACATTAACTTAGCTGTGTGACTTTGGGCAAGTCACTTAACCCCAACTGCCCTCCAAAACAGCAAAAAAAAAAAAAAAAATCAAGTGAGAGAAGTGGAAGAAAAATTTGGAAAGGAAATAAGAATGATGCAAGAAAATCATGAAAAGCAAGTCAACAGCCTGCTAAAGAAGACCCAAAAAATGCACTGAAGAAATTAACGCCTTAAAAAATAGACTGAATCAAATGACACAAGAGGCCCAAAAAGCCAATGAGGAGAAGAATGCTTTAAGAAGCCAAAATTGCCAGATGGAAAAGGAATTTCAAAAACATGCTAAAGAGAATAACTCCTTCAAAATTAGATTGGAGCAACTGGAAGCTAATAACTTTACGAGAAATCAAAATATTATAAAACAGATCCAAACAAATGAAAAAATAGAAGGCAATGTGAAATATCTCATTGGAAAAACCACTCACCTGGAAAGTAGATCCGGGAGAGAGTATTTAAAAATTATTACACTACCTGAAAGCCACGATAAAAAAAGGAGCCTAGACACCGTCCTTGAAGAAATTGCCCGATAGTCTAGAACCAGAGGGCAAAATAGAAACTGAAAGAATTCACCAAACACCTCTTGAAAAAGAAAACTCCTAGGAATATTATAACCAAATTCCAGAGCTCCCAGGTCAAGGAGAAAATACTGCAAGCAGTCAGGAAAAAGCAATTTGAATATTGTGGAAACACAATCAGGATAACACAAGACCTAGCAGCTTTTACATTAAAGGATTGAAGGGTTTATAATATATTCCGGAGATCAAAGGAGCTAGGACTAAAACCAAGAATCACCTACCCAGCAAAACTGAGTATAATGCTACAGTGAAAAATATGGTCATTCAAGGAAATAGAGGACTTTCAAACATTCTTGATGAAAAAAACTGAGCTGAACAAAAAAAATCTGACTCTCAAATACAAGAAGCAAGAGAAGCATGAGTTGGTAAATAGGAAAAAGAAATCATAAGAAAGTTATTAAAGTTGAACTACATTCCTACATGGAAAAACAATAATTGTAACTCCTAAGACTTTTCTCAGTATGAGGATAGCTGAAGGGAATATGTGTGTGTGTGTGTGTGTATACATACACACATACATGCATGTATATACAGGAGGATGTATGTGTATATAAATATATATGTGAGTGTGGGCATTTGTATATTCATGTATACATAGAAGGCATAGGATGAACTGAATATGAAGGGATAATATCTAAAAAAATAAAATTAAGAGGTGAGAGAGGAATTTATTGGGAGAAGAAAGTGAGCAATAGATTAGGGTAAATTATCCCAAAAAAAGAGGCAAGAGAAAACTGTTACAATGGAGGGGAAGTGCAGGAAGGTGAAAGAGAATGAGACAACCTGATTTCCATTTAATTTGGCTTAAGAAGGGAATAACATACATATTCAATTGGGCATCTTACCCTACAGGAAAATAGGGAGTAGGGGGATAAGAGGGTGATAGAAGGGAGGGCAAACTGAGGGAGAAGGTAATGAGAAGCAAACATTTTTGAAAAGGGCTAGGGTCAAACGAGAAAACAATAAGTGGGGGTTGAGATAGGACAGAGGGAAATATAGTCTTTCATGATTTAACTACTATGTAAAGAATTTGGGTAATTACACATGTACAATCTATATCAAACTGCTTATCTTCCCAGTGGGGGTGGGGGTGGAGGGAACAAGGGGGGGGGGAATCTAGAACCCAAAGTTTTAAAAACAAATGTTTAAAAATTTGCTTTTTACACGCAACTGGGAAATAAGATATACAGGTACTGGGGTATAGAAATCCATCTTGTCCTACTACAAAGTTAAGGGGGCGTAGGGGGAGGATACAAGAGAGAAAAGATTGGGGGAAGGGGTATTCAGTAGGCTTGCTATGTTGAGGTGGGGGTAGGGGAATGACAGAGACAAAAATTGTAACTCAAAATCTTGTGGAAATGAATGTTGAAAACTAAAAAAAAATAATTAAGAATATTAAAAACTAAATTCCAGGGGCTCTCTATTGTCTCTAATTAAACACTAAAAAAATTTAAAGAAATTAAGAAATTAAGTGTTTGTCCATCAATTGGGGAATGGCTGAACAAGCTGTGGTATATCAATATAATGGAATACTATTGTTCTTTTAAGAAATGATGAGCAGACAGAGTTCAGAAAAGACTTATATAAATGAACTGATGATGCATGAATTGAGCAGAAACAGGAGAATATTGTACACAGTAACAGCAATGCTGTGTGATGATCAACTATAACAGACTTAACTCTTTGAAGCAATACAAAGATCCAAAACAATGCCAAAAGAATCTTAGAAAATACTATTCACATCCAGAGAAAGAACCATGGAGTCTGAATGTAGATTGAAGCATACTATTTTCACTTCTTTTGCTTTTCATGACTTTTCTCTTTTGGTGTTTCTTCTTTCACAATATGATTAATGTGGAAACATATTTACATGATTGAACATGTATAACCTTATCTTGGATTACTTGTCTCTTGGAGGGGGGAATGGGAGGGAGAGAGAGAGAAAACTGGAACTCAAAATTTTATTAAAAATTAATTTTGAAAACTATTTTTACATGTCATTTGAAAAAATAAAATACTATTAAAAAAAAAAACTTTCCAGATGAGCAAATTCCACATACTAATACAGTTTGGCTCCTTTTCTGCAATAAAGTGCAGAATGAAAAATCATCTGGTTAACTACCAAAACATCTAGGTGGTACAATGGATAGAGCACAGGGCCTGGAATCAGACCTTAATTTAAAAAAAAAAAAAAAGACATTTACTATCCGTGTAACTCTGGGCAAGCCACTTAACCCTATTTGGCTCAGTTTCTCATCTGTAAAATGAGCAGGAAAAGCAAATGTCAAAGCACTCCAGTATCATTGCCAAGAAAACCCCAAATGAGACCACAAAGAGTTGAACTCGACTGAACAACATGTATAAGGTACTCTGCAAACTTCAAGTGTACTTAAATGGAGTATATTCTTCTTCATAAATTTTTAAACTGTTTGCAGTGAAGGTTTGTCTCATTTTTATCTCTGTATCCCTGGCATCTAGCACAGTATCTTGCGCATAGGAGGCTCTTAAAGATATTTGTTGATTGACATTACGTCTCCCTTTCCAGCTCTCCCTTAATAGAAAGGAATGGAAAAGGGGGGATCTAACGAGTGATTAAAAAGTTACCAGGAAATCACCAGCTGAAGCTCTTTACTCCTTCGGCTGTAAACAACTAAGTAACTATATGGTTAAGTGTTGAGGCTGGAGTCAGAAAGTCTTAAGTTCAAATTCCGACTCAAACACATATTAGCTGTGTAAGCCTGGCCAAGTTCCTTTACCTCAGTTTCTTCGACTATAAAATGGGCTTAATGAAATGATATCTGTAAAGCTCTTAGCCTGGTACGCTGTAGGAACTTAATAACATTTGTTTTCTTCTATCTTCCCACAGGGATGGGTCATGAATGAGTGGAATGAAGCCGAGACACCTGAAGTACACAAACGTGTCAGAGTTAAAATTAAGGACTGGCTCGGTCCCTGGAGCGTCTATCTTCCCTGCACTCTGGGAAGAGATCCGACCATGCCCTGGGATTGCTAGGTTGCAGAGCAGGCCCATCTGTTGCTGTGGTCTTTGCGGCTCCTCACCCCGCCCCTACCCCGGCTGTAACATCCCTGGGCCCGGCAGCGGGAGTCCAGATGCCACACCTTCCTGTTTCCAATCAGACTCACTTCCGGTGGCAGCCCTCTACCTCTCACACAGCCCCAATGCCCACCGGGCTCCTTTCCAGTCTCGGTACCGAGAGCTGTCCCGGGGTTAGGTTCCCCCGAATCTGACCCTTGGCCACACTGGGCAGTGGGCCACGCACCTGCCTCTCTGATTGGACGCTACCGTACCCGCCCCCAAGTTCGCCCAATGGGCGGGCCTGGTGCCTCTCGAGGATTCCGGAAACACGGGGTACCAGTTGTGGCCGGGGTCCCTAACAGCTGTCCCCGGGCGCTGGCGCCATGAGAGGCCTGGGACCCGGCCTGTCAGCACAAAAGCTCCTTCGGCTGCGACTCCGGTCCCGGCTTCCGACCCGGCCCCGGCTGCGGCGGCTTGGGGCCCCCGGAACGACCCTGGAGCGGGCCATGGATGAACTGTTGGGCCGCACCGTGCCGCAGCCCCAGGCTTACGAGCTGCGGGACAAGACTCCGGCCCCGGCCGAGGGTCAATGCGCTGACTTCATGCGTTTCTACGGCAGCCTGGAGGGCGCGAGTCAGAGAGCCGAACTGCTGAGCCGCCTGGCGCGGGGCTTCGGCGTAGACCAGGGGCAGGTGGCGGAGCATAGCGCGGGCGTGCTGCGCCTAGGGTCGGCGGTGGGGGCCGCGGCCCTGGGGACCCCGCAGGGGCCGGGACCAGGGATCTCTTCGCCGCCCGCCCCTACCCCGCGGGATCCCGGCGCCCTCCTCCACGCGGAGGACCGACTCCGCTACGCTCTCGTGCCGCGCTACCGAGGCCTCTTCCAGCACATCAGCAAGCTGGACGGCGGAGTGCGCTTCCTGGTCCAGTTGCGCGCCGACCTGCTAGAGGCGCAGGCACTGAAGATAGCCGAGGAGCCGCACGTCCGGGTAAGGAAGGACGCCGGCCCCACCTGTCAGTGCCCCGGGCTCAGCACCGCAGCCCTGCGAAAGGGTGTCAAGGTCAAGTCCAGAACCCTGGTTGTTCCTGGACGCGTAGTTCCGGCCCTTTCCCATTATCTTTCCTTCCCCTCTATGTCCGAGACTAGGAGTACACCTCTCCCTCGACCCCTAAGGTATGGGTGGGGATCAATAAACCACAGTTTTTTAAGCACCTCCTTTGTTTCCAGCTTTGTGCTAGGCTCTAGGAAGTGCTAAAACCAAAACTGACACAATCCCTCGGCTGTGACATACCCTGATGCTTCATGTTTCCTTAAAACATACACATTATTTCAGGAGACATAGAACTGAAAAGTGACCCAAGTATATCGTCTGGTTCCTCACAATACAGATAAAGAAATAGATCAGAGAGACTTGAACTTTCACAGTTATTCTTTTTAGATCAGCAGGAGTTGTGCTCAATGTACTGTAACGTAAAGAACAATGACCTGGACTTTTGATCCATCTCTGCCACCAATAAAGGTGGATTAGATAAATCAACAAGCATTTAAATGTTTTTTTCTGTGCCATGTGAAGTCATTTTGTTTTTTCAGTCATATCTGACTCTTTGTAATCCCATTTGGAGTTTTCTTGGCAAAGATAATGAGTGGTTTGCTGTTTCCTTCTGCTCATTTTATAAATGAGGAAGCTGAGGCAAATAAGGTTAAGGGACTTTCCCAGGGTCACACAGCTAGTAAGCCTACTTGTACTGGATTTGTACTCAGGTCTTCCTGATCTAGACATGGAGCTCTGTCCACTGAACCATCTAGCTGTGTGACCTGAATGGTGCTGTTTTACACTAGGGACACAGAGACAAAAAACAAAACATTGTACCTGCAAGAAGTTTATCTGTTGGAAAGAAACAATTTTTACAGATAAAAGTATATATGAAGTAAATTCAGTAAGTATATAAGTAATTTCGAGGAGGTACGAATAAGCAGGAGCCTGGAGGTTGAGGATCCTTGGAGCAGCAGAGGGATTAAGTTGAACAGAGATGAAACTAAGGAAAAGGCAGTGAATGAAGAGGGAGTACATTCCAGGCATGGGGGGAGAACCTGAGCAAAAGTCTGGAGATGTGATCTTTAAAAGCCAGGAAGGATAGCTACCAAACTCGTGATTTTGTTTGGCTAAAGAAGTCTTTACTGGGGAAACTCCTATCAGTGCAGTTCAGTAACTTCTCCACAACTTAGTCATATAGAGTTAGTTGCCTAGATAGAGCACTAGATAGAGAGTTAAAGAAATTGGCCAGGATCCCGTAGACAGTATATCAGATAAGATGCCTAACTCCAGGGTCAGCCCTTTCTGAATACACTATGCCACACTGCTCCTCAAGATACCTGACATTTCCTTGATGGTGGAGGTCCCTGTGGTATAGTAGAACAAGAACAAAGCTTCCAGAAATGAATACCTAGGTGTAACACACCTTGTGTTACACAAGCAGGTTGTATATGACATTAGGCAAGTCACTTAATCTCTCTTAGGCCTTATTTTTTAAACTGTAAATAAGAGAATTAGACTAGATAATTTTTAAGGACCCTCGTAACAGTGTACAATATTGAACTTCATTCTTTGGGATAGAGTCATTCTGATATAATGGAAAGAAAACTGATTTCATATCAAGTAGACTCTGACATGTACTGGCCATGTGACCCAGGGTATATCACTTAACCTCTCAGCACACTAGGAGCTCTTTAAAACTAGAAGTTCTAGAGAAGGTACCAACCTACATTGATAGAGGGAATTTTCCTCATCCGGGAGCAATGGTGGCAGCTAAATAAATACTTGTTAGCTTGAATAACTTTGGTTTTCCTTTCTGGAAAAAGATGACATCACTGAAAACAAAACTACCTGAACTGAGCAGAGCAATTAATTATTATTGAGCTAGTTATGGAGAAACCAGTTGCCTGCACCTTTTGGCCAGCGTGGAATGATGTTAATTTGTAAAGCTCTTGGCAATGTATATTTGATATGTAGCCTATATAACTTTCACCTTTGAGAGTCAGTGTGATGTGATGGAAACAGTGCTAGGTGTCAGGAGGGAGAACTGTTCAGAGTTGAGTCTCTGCCCAGCCACTTATTTTATATATGACCTTAACAAGTCTCTTCACTTTCTGATTCCCAGTTTCTGTAGTAAAATGGGGATATTTTCCCTATCAGTATCACAGGATGTTTGAGGCAAGCAAACAAAAATGATGTCTATATTGCTATTCTTGATCAGGTGCACTTGGCCATTTATTGTTTGTTTATTTATTTTCACTGGAGTAGCAAACTTGCCTTCCTAAGGCATCTTGGTAGTGTGTTGAAAATGTTAGCTGGAGGTTTTTTACCCTAACTTTTCAATTGCCTCCAGATTTTGAGTCCTTTAAAATTTTAAGGAGCCTCTTATAGTGAAGGAGTGGGTATCAGTTACAAAGTGACAAAAATGTATAGTGAGTGACATGTTGAATTGTATTGGGTTTTATATCTGTTCCTAAGACTTAACTTCAGTCTTTCAATTCTTAATCTACATAACAGCTATGATTTCTAATTCTGCCATTGTCAGCTTGTTCCATCATACTCAATTGAGAACTAAAGTCAAAGATAGGTATTAAAAGTTTCTAGCCTACCTTTCATTCAAAGTTGTGCTTTGAGAAAGCAGAACTAGCAGAAAAGGGCTTACAACACCTAAGTAGCTTTTTTGAACCTGCCGCTGTAACCTTGTGCTTGAGTCTCTCCCACAGAAGGTGGTTATTTCTCTGGAATTGTATGGTATTTTTAACTGAAATCAGGAGTCTGTGCCTCAGTTCTCGTTGTTTCTAGGGTTAGAGAGAAATACATATGGCATATTGCCTGGATCTGTACTGATCCTGAGGATACAGTCTGAAACTTGGCTTCTGTATATATGGTATAAATTCATCTTCATAAAATTTGCCTCTTCTGTAAAAATTTATTATATTACTTAAACTCTCTGAGGTATGTTGCTTAAGTTTTCAGCTTAGAAGGAAATACAATGTTATTAAGTTGTCTGCAACTGTAAATCAGTCCTCTCTTGTTCAAAACACTTTACTAACTTTCTAATACCTGGATCTTCAGCAGTCTATCCCCAAACTACATTTCTAGCACTATTTCCCACACTAAATCTGTGTGCCAGCCAGACTGATCAGCTTACTGTCCCCTGAAAATTTTCCTATGAAAAACTCATATACCAGTCAATCTTTTCATTTCCATTTTCCCCTCTCCTAATTAATCCTTCGCATTATTATCAGATTGGTCTTTTTTTTTTTTAATTCAGATAACTAATTGTTCCCTACCAATAAAATTCAGACTCCTTGTCGTGGTACTCAAGGTTGTTGTTATATGTTTCACATTTACCTGGTCTTTCCACATACTTTCCACTCCAGCCTGTTTTGTTCTCCAATGTATGCTTCTCCTCATGATGTTCCCACCTTAGCTTTCCCTTCCATACAAATTCCCTCTCCCTTTCCCCACCAAAAAAAAAAAAAACCAATCTCTGAGAGCTGCTGCAAACTTATATGTTACTCCATCCCACCGGAACTCTATTTAATCTTTTTATGTATAATTCTAGGGAGTTTGACTCTTTTATTTTTAAAACACACAGCAGATTAGAAGCAATAAATGAGATGATGGACACTGAGAGGGAACCATTGCCACTTCTTACCATAGCCCATAACCTGATTTAGAGGGAAGAATCAAAATTAAAAACAGGAAAAATATGTCAGTCTGGGGCAGTAGTTCTCAACCTTCCCAATGCCATGACCCTTTAATAGAGTTCCTCATGTTGTGGTGACCCCCAACCATAAAATTATTTCCATTGCTACTTCCTAGCTGTAATTTTGCTACTGTTGTGAATCATAATGTAAATATCTGATATGCAGGATGTATTTTCATTGTTACAAATTGAGCATAACCCCCAGGTTGAGAACCACTGGTCTAGGGCCATTTAGTGTATCAGCAAACTCTGGAAGTCATACAACATAGCCCTTGAAGGTATTATTGATTTGATAACTGATGGTAACAATGCTAAACTCAGAAAAATATAAGAAAAGCTTGATTTAAGTTTGGTCTGCCATTTTAAATGATTTTAGAAAGATTCTCATCAAGACATCAGGATCGGCTAAAATAAAATTTTAGCACATTTTGAGGAGTGAGCAATAGAAAATGGAAAATCCATTTTTCCTCGGTACTAGAAAAAAGGGTGTGATGAATGTACCTACTCTTCCCACCCTGCCTCCTCCCTCCAAAAGAAAGCCCAACAAATTGATATTTGTTTGTTGTCTCTTAGTTAAAAGGAAGACATGACAACTGAGGGCATAATGACATTGTGGTTTAAAATGTTGCAAAGGTTTGCTTGTTTGCTCTGAAAAATCTGGTAGATCAAGTACAGGGTTTTACATGCTAACTAGACTCATCTATAGCGTTTACAAAACACTTTCTTCCACCCTGTGAGGCAAGTAATACAGGTTAATTCTACTTAACTTTACATAGTAGAAAATGGATTACAGCCACTAAGTGTCACAGCCAAGATTTGAATCTGGATCTCCTAACTGCAGGTTCAGCACTTTTTTACAAGATACCTCAGGCCTCAGTTCACTCTCCAATTTTCTTGCCCATAGATAACACGTTTCCAAATGAAGAAAAATATTACATATAGTCAAATCAATAGAAATGTGGAATGAAACCACCAAGGATTGACTTCTTTGATATGAATTAGTTATGTAAATTATTAATTTGATCATCTGAATCTGACCTTTGTGTGATAATATATAATCATGCAGTCACTGAGATTCAAAACTAGCATATCCCTTATAGATCATCCAGGGCAACCTCTTAATTTACAGATGAAGAGATTGAAGCCCAGACAGATGATGTATATCACCATGTGGCCCAAGGAAGGCCACTTGACTACTACTCTTCTGACCTATGACATCATAACATTTGACTGGAAGAGCTTTCCATTTGACTTTTCTTTCTATGTTTTGTCTTGTTTTTTTGCACTTCTGTGTCCCAAAGCTGTATCAATCCTCAAAGAAATGTCATTAATTTTAAAACATCTTACATTAATATTAACATGGCCTCCTTTGCTATCCATTTTACGTTCTGAAGGGATCTTGTGGGAAAAGTCCTACAAATTAAATTATAGCACACAATTTCTGTCTTTGGGTATCATTAATACTTTTTTTTAAAAAAGTTACCAAGAGAACAGCAGTACCTAGCAATTTATATGCTTACTTTCTAATCTAAACAAAATCTTTATAACTATACATGAAATGATGATATTCTCAATGAAGTATCAAGGAGAAAAGCAGGTTTTCATAAGTAATAAGCAACAATGGACCTTTACCATCTTTCAACTAACTCACCCATTTATTTTATTTATTTGTTATTATCATGCAAGCTCAGCCTAAGGTTGAAAAGGAGCAGAATGGAGTGGGGTTGATTTGGGGAACAAGTAGGACCTTTTACTGACCCCCAAGTAAACAAAGGCCCATCTTGTCAATACAAATATTTATCATTGTTTCTGTATATCAGCAAAATATGGAATATCATGCCTCTGAAGAATTAGCACATATCAGGCAATGGAAAGGAAGGTATGAGCCAGCTACAACACTGCAACCAAGCAGACGCACCAGAAAACAAGAATTAAAGATGTCATCAAGGAATTGTATGACAAGAAGAGAAGATGTATTTCCTGTAGAAGGTGTCACAAAAGTTGAGTTTTTAAGAGAGCTAAGGAATTCAATAGGAAGAGGTAAGAGGGAAAGCATTTTAGGCATGGAAGTAGAGGGGAAGAGGTTAGGGTGGAAGCATGGAATTTCTGTCCAGGGAAAAAAGTAAGTTGGCCAGTTTAGCTGAAACATAGTGATATGGAATGATTGTAAATAGATGTTGGAGCCAGATTGTTAATGGTTCTAAGTGACAAAGTTTATATTTGGTCCTAAGAGTGTTAGAGAGCCACTAAAGCTTCTTGTGAGCAGGATCAAAAGTTGCAAATAAAAAAAGTAATTTTAGCACTGACATAGGAAAAACTTTCTAACAAATAGAACTGTTGAAAATTTGAGACTTCTGGGGGTGGAGCCAAGATGGCGGCATAGAAGTAGCAAGCTCCTGCAGCTCCCACACAGCCACCCTAATCACCCATAAAATATGACTCTGCACAAATTCTAGGGCTCTCAAACTCACAAAAATACAGGAAACACATCTCTCGCAGAAGGGAGCAGGGCAGCAGGGGATCATCGTGGCAGGACGTGAGCCGGGGCCAGCCCAGCCTGAAATGAAAACACAGCCAGGCCCCAGGGCAGTCAGGAGGAGCCAAGTGGAGCCGCAGCCAGTCTACAAGAGAGAAGATCTACAATGTCTCAAGCAGCTCCA
>CM053595.1:161022427-161041085 GCA_028646575.1 Pseudocheirus occidentalis
TATGCATATGAATACATATCTGAGCATGTGTATATATGAGTATATAGAGGGCATAGGATCAATTGAATATGAAGGGATGATACTTTAAAAGGCAAATTCTGAGGTGGGAGAGGACTAGAATGAGAGGAGACAGGGAGAGACAAAATGGGGTTAATCATCCCATATAGAAGAGGCAAGGCATAACTGTTACAACTTTACTTTCATTTACTCTCATTGAATCCGGCTTAGGGAAGAAATAGCATAAACTCTAAACTGGGCATCATGCCACACAAGAGAGAAGAGGACGTGGGGATGAAAGGCGGGATGATGGAGGGGAGGGCAGGGTCTGGGGAAGGGATGCTAGATGCTCACACTTCAATAAAGGGACAGGGACAAGGTAGAGAACAGAACAAGGGGAGAGGGATAGGATGGAGGGACATATGATCACTGTCACAATATGTCCACTATGAAGATGTCCTGTATAATCACTCCTATACATCCTGTATTGAATTGGTTGTCCTTCTAGCGGGGGTGGGTGACAAGGGAAGAATCAAAAGAATCTAGAATTTAAAGCTCTGCAATACCTGCAACTAGGAATTAAGATATACAGGGCTGGGGTAGGGAGACCCTCCCTGCCCTACCAGAAAGTTACAGAGAAGACCAGGGGAGGGACTCTACACTGGGATTGCTGTTTTGGAGTTGGGGTAGGGAAAGACGGGGAGAAAATTTGTAATTCAAAAATTTCATGAAAATGAATGATGTAAACAAGAAACAAATAAAACTTATTACATTAAAAAGAAAAAAGAAAATTTGAGCAGGCTCCATCTAGAGGTGGTATGATTTCCCTAAATGGACAGCAAGGTTCCCTTTACTGAAGATGTTCATGTACAGGCTTATAAATTGTCATATATGTTGTCATGGGGATTACTTTTTGAGTTTAGGTTCAACTGTTTACTAAGCTCCCTTTCAACTTTGAAATTCTATGATTACTCACAATCTTTGGTATCATACCCACAGCAGATGAATATTTGACACCAATCTTATGACATTTGAAGGTACAACATGAAATGCAGGTACACAAAGATGAAGAAGGCTGTGTTACGTGTTTTATGCCTGTGGGTTGCTAAATAATGTTATCTGTTAGGAATGTAGTCTGTTGGGAAATAAGGAAAACTAGGCTGGGGTAGGAAATACGAGATTTATTCCTAAATCCTACTCAATCGATTTTATTGTCTTAGGTGTGTTACTTGGGCTTTGTATATAATTTTCTGATCTGAACTTGGGTGGTGCTCCCCATACACTTGATTCCTTCTTCCATCTCCCTGCCTTTGAATAGACTGTCCTCCTGCCTAGAGTCCTCTATTTCTTCATCCACACAGCTGTCTCCTACTGAGGCTTAGTTCAGTTGCCACTTCCTACAAGATGCGTTTTCTCATTTTCCTGGCAATTAGTGCTCTTCTTCAACCCACTAGAATTAACAGTTATAATGACAGAAATTTAAATAATATCTTAAGGTTTGCAAAGTATCTTGCATACAGCTTATTTATTTTTTGTTGACCATTCTACATACTGCTCTCCCCTCCTCCATTTAAGCTCCAATTCTTCTTTTTTTCTTTGTATCCCTAGCTTAGTGGTAGTAGGTGTTTAACAAATATTTGTTGAATTAGATTTAATTTTGGAGGATTTTTCAGCTGGATTGTCCCTGGGCTCACTTTCTAATTCAAAAATCTGTTAAATATGCATAAGAATAAAGAGCTTTATTGTAATATAGTCTTATATATATATATATATATATATGTATATATAAGTTGAGAAGAACTTATGAAAAGATGGATGCATCTTAGACCCCATACCAAGGGAGAATAGTATGATACAGTGGAAAGAATATTGTATTTGGAGTGAGAGGTCCTGGGTTAAAATTCTGTCTCTAACACTACATATATGACTTTAGGCAAATCACTTTACTTCCCTGGTCCTCCATTGCCTCATCTGTGAAATGAAGGGGTTGGATGGGATGATCTCCAAGATCAGTTCCATCTCAGGAAAGATGATCCTACTAGACATCCCTGATAATACAGTTTCAGTTATAAGATTATTTTAAGTGTCCTCATAGGACTTTGGAAAGAGGGGATTCAGAAGTCAGAGAATCTTAGTTATTCACCATCCCCTTTCTGATACTTGCACTTCAGTGATTTTGTTTATGCTGTTTCCCATGCCTCAGATGAACTACAGTTTCCTACTTCCCTTCCCCTCACAAAAAAAGCTCCAAAAGAAAAAACAAACACAAACAGAAAAGTCACTTCTTTGTGTTGAAATCCATTTAGCGCATCAAGACCCAATTCAAGTGCCTCTTCTTCCATGAAGTCTGAAGGAAATGACCTCATCCTCAAATTTCTTACATTGTTTGGTGTTTGTCTAGTACTTTCTTTTGTATTTTTCATATTATGCCATCACTTAACCTTTGAATATTCTGCTTTGTATTACAGTAGTTTGTATGTATATTTGTAGGTTGTGAAATCTTTGAGAACAGGGATTATATTTTAACTTGTGTGCTTTACTGTACCAGGTCATAGCACTGTGCTGTTTAAAAAAAAAAGAAATACTCGTTGAATTGAATTAAAACTTTTCTCAAAATAGGCTTGTTTTTATTGTTATTATCATTGTTGGAAGAGCCTCTATCCTGGAGATCAGACAATTTTAAGACTTGTATTTAGGACTTCAATTATAAATAGGAAATATATTTTTTTCCAGTTTGTGAATCTTTAAGTTGCCTGAAATCACTTAGCACTAGAGTAGTATGTCTGTTAGAAATAGACCTCAGACTTTATGTTCTATACAAGTTAGCGCAGCTGTAAAATTTTTGATTGGACCAAAAATATTTTGGAATTTGGGACCTGTTTTATTGTACATCATCCTCACTTGGTGCTATTATAGGAAAAATAGCTTTTTTGGTATTGAAAATGTGGCAAAATGTGTTTAAAACAAAATTTATGTCCTCATAAAAAGATTTTTTTCCTGTTAAAAATGGATAAAAGGTATAGAATATGCCTGGCACTGTCACTTTTGGATGGAAAGAGAGCCATGGTTTATTATACCTTGGATATCATCATTTGTCTAAAATTAAAAGAAAAAAACTTTGCATTTTCTCTGCTGATGTCTCAGAGCCAAGATCCAAGTATTCAGGTGGATGGGTCAATAACAGTTTTTGGAATGTTTTCAAAGAAGGGTATTTTATATATTGGTGGAAAGGTGAGAGAATTACAAAGGAGTGGAAGAATCAGAAAGTTAGATCTCTTAACTGATTTTACAGAAACACAGGAACAGTAAAAAAGGGACCAATTTATGTGGCTATGCAGCTGGTTATTACTTTATTCTGTTGCTTAGAATAAACCTTTATAGTTGGAGGGGACATCATAGGCCATTTATTTTACACTAAGGTTTGCCCAAAGTGTCATAAGTAGTCACTAGCCTAATCTGGATTCTTGAATTCCAGTCTTTTTCCCTTTCTACTATACTGCATTGCCCTAATGGATTAATTTGAAAGGGGTTGAGGGAAGTGAAATGGCTATATGTTAGCTTAGCCTATTTTAGGAAGACAAAAAGATCTCTCAGTTGGGAAAGTCAGTTCTTACCCATCCTGTCTAATTCCCTTTTAGTCTCAGAGACTGAAGTGAGACCCTATCCTATTCCAAAGGAACCTTCCTTTCCATTTATACCCTCTGTTCCATTCCATCCATCTGATTTCCTCTAGCACCTTGTGCTATCCAAACATTCTTAAAACATTCAGGAGTTGCAAAGGCCCATCTTCCACCAACATTAATGGCGGCAATATATGAAATAGAAAAGACTTCACAAAATGAAATATGTTACATAGTAGGTATAAATAGGCTGCAATATATAACCAATATAAAATTTCAAAGAACAGGAGTAAAAAAAAAAAAGGAGTAAAAAATGCCAAGGAATTGTACGATAGGAAGAAAGAGATGGACTGATCTGGCGCGAAAGTTGAATGATCAGTGGGGAATTATAGTGCTCCATTGGTACTCTTGTGATAGCAGGGGAAAAGCCAAATTAATCCATTAGGGCAATGCAGTATAATAGAAAGGGAAATGATTAGAATTCAAGAATACTGATTAGGCTAGTGACTAGTTATGACACTTTGGGCAAACCTTAGTGTAAACTAGATGACCTATGAAGTCCCCTCCAACTATAAAAGTTTATTCTAAGAAGCAGAATAAAAGAATTTAGCATGTTAGGTAGATTCCCTTTTGTGAGCTATGGGAGAATACTTAGAGTTACACAGGATTGTCAAGATTAGATTGGTTGTGATCTTGTCAGAATAAACCTCCAAATTGATAATCAAAGAATGGGTTAATTTGCTTAGTTGTGGTCAGCACCCTTTCTATTCTGTGCCCTCAAATAACTTAATAGTATTTAAAAACTTAGACACAGTACACTTAGATGTTTTAGTAAATTTTCATTAGGATCAACATTTTAACAGCTTCAACCTAATAAAAGGTTGAAATCTTGCTCAGCTGGATGTTCTTGAATAAAATTTCAGATTTGGAAGAGGAAACATTTTGAAAGACAGAGGATTTCATAGGGAAGCAGACTTACCTAACAGCTATAGGTCTGGTATGAGTGCTGTGCAGGTTGGTGGAGCCGGGGAAGAATTTCACCTACCCTAATATTGCCAAGGGTAGGTGTTCTTTATCTGGGGTTCATGAACTTAAAAAAAATTAAATAACTGTATTTCATCACAATAGGTTTCCTTTGTGGTCCTGTGTATTTTATTTTATACATTAAAAACGTGATTCTGAGAATGGGTCCATATGTGTCACCAGACTGCCAAAGTAACCCATGACACAAAGAAAGGATAGGAACCTCTGCACTGGAGCCTGACTACCTAGGGTAGCAACATTTTTCTTTTCCTATCATAGGAAAGAGCCTCTTATATTTCACATGAATGTTAAATAGGCCAAAATAAGACCTCTAAGCTGCAGACCCTAGCTCAAGTGTTTGTGTAGACACAAAGTAATCTAAAGGATCAGACTTTCACTTGTATTTGACTGATTAAAAAAGGAATCTTTTTACTCTGGTGTCCTCCTCTAGTAGGGTCAACCATCAGTTGGATCCATCATCAAACCATCAGGATCAACCATCAATCAAACAATCAGGAATGATTTCAAGTACAAAACTGACTACTGATTTTCTCAAACCAGCACTGAGCCAGGCTGAGTGCTGAGGGGATTTTCACTAGAAGGTTGGTCACCGTGAAAATAGAGGACTAGAGGAAACCTTAGAGTCCAGCTAGCTTGATTGCCTTATTTTGTCAGTGAGGAAACTGAGGTCCCTGAGAGGTGTCTTAAATGACGTCACATGGGTAGTAAGCATAGAGAGAATTTAAACCCAGTTCCTCTGATTTCAGTTTGTGTTCTTTCAACTATACCAAGCTGCCTCTATCAGCTGTTTACTAAGATATAGTTCAGGGTTTTTTGTGTGTTTTTGTTGTTTTGTGTGATTTTTTTTTGTCCATTCCAGCTTATCAAACAGATAAAAATTTTAAAATGGCACAGTCCTGTTTGGCCTCCTTCTATGAAGTAAAAAAAAAAACAGTAGAAGATATTATAAATCTAAATAATAATGGCTATGATAATTAGCATTTATGTAGCACTTTGGTGTAACTATACACATATTAATTCATGTAATCCTTCTCTGGAAAAGGGAATAGAGGGACGTGAAGGGGAAGGAACAAGCATTTATTAAGTGCCTCTTACGTGCCATGCATTGTGCTAAGCATTTTATAAATGTTATCTCATCTGGTATATTATCTCATCAATGTAGGTGCTGTCTCCAAAGAAGAAAATGGCAGTCCATCCAAACCTTCTCATCTTGTGCCACTTTTATCCATGATCTTTCATAAATCTATCATAAGAGAGCCTTCATCAAGATATTTTTAATATTTTATGGATTCCATTAGTCTAACATAGAATAAGATATTTTATAATGCACTTTAAATTGGATAAATTCAGTTGATCAGCTGTTAAATGATTTCCTGATATTCCACCTTAACATAATGAATTTAAATAAATACAGGTTTTAGTAACTGACCAGGATTTATAATCATTTTTATCTTATCATTTAACTTATTTATAATAATTTGTCTTGTGAGTGCCAGACTCACACTTTGAGCGTCTAGTTCCAAAAGTGCTGCAGCACAGAGTGTAGAATTAGATGAAGCACAGAACAGGGCTGCATTAAATCATTGTATGCCGCTGTGAGGGTATATACAACTGCCTGTGGATCAAGGCCGTCATATGACTGAGAAATAACTTTCTATATTTAATCATTTACTCCAATTACTATTTTGACATTAAAGTATTATCTCTTACACCATGGAGAACTGATGTAGTTATTCAGAAATGTAATTTCATGTTCTTAATTATACAATCATATATCCAGTCTCAAAAATGGAGACTTGTAAATATTTTCATAACAAACTGGAGCCATCACATAAGGAACTCTACCAACAGAGTTCTGAATGTGCTAAGTAAAGAGGTATAAATAGCTCTGAATCAAAAGCTAAGAAGAACAAGGGACCAAGCCTTTGCAGAGGTGATCTGTGCTGGCACAAAAAAAACAAAAACCTGAAGGTATTGAATCAATTTTCAATACACAGAGTGTCCCAAAACTCTTAGTGGATTTGTTGGCTGGGAGATTTCCAGTTGATTTGATTTTTAAAATCGTAAAGTTTATCCCACCCAAAAATGGCAACCAAGAAAACATCAATAATTATTGACCTATATACTGACTTTCTTATCTTTTAAAAAAAATTTTGAGACAGTAGCTGTGTGACCCTGCACAAGTCACTTAACTCTGTTTGCCTTAGTTTCCTTATCTGTAAAATAAGCTGGAGAAGGAAATGTCAGTCTACTCCAGTATTTTTGACAGGAAAACTTCAAATGGGGTCACAGAGTCAGACACAACTGAAATGACTGAACAGCAAACTGCACAAAGATGTTTGCCACTATCATGGAAGCTATCCATTGCAGAGACCAAATGGAAAAGTACTATTCTCTATAGATGGTAGTGTCCTATTCATGTTTTTATTTGCAAGTGATGTGACTGTGCTAATTGCATCAAGCCTCAAATTTTGTGGCATTTCCTAAATGAGATCTATAACTATCTAAAATAATTTGGCCTATCAGTAAAGGTAAAATCAAATAGCTAAAGGATGCCTATTATCTAGATTATGATAGGCAGTTGGGTAGACAAGCCACGTTGCTAGTTCATCATCTTAAACATTAAAGACAAATGAACCGTAATTAGACAGAATGAGAAAAACAGACTAGATAGCCTTTAGGAAAACATATAATGTTTTTAATTACTCTAAGCTTCTTTGTGAAACAAAACCCATTCTTCTGAAGATGCTGTATAGCTACCAGTGATTAACTGTCACAGGTTCCAAAAAATTAAAGGTGTGGTTCACCCAATTTGCCATTGCTTTGTATGAGACAATGTACTGAACACCAAGGATACAAAGACAAAAATGAAACATTACCTACCTTCAAGATTACCTTTTATATGGGGAGACAGTATGCACAGATATATGTATGTACAGATGTAAGTATGTGTATAGTTACATATATATATTTACATAAATATATATAAAGTACAAGGTAATTTGGGGAGGTGTTACTAGCAGCTATGAGAGTTAAGAAGGGTCTCATGTAGAATGTAGCTTTTGAGCTAAGCCTTGAAGGAAATTAGGGATTCTAAGAAGCAGAGGTAAGACAGGAGTGAATTCCAAATATAGGGGATAGCATATACAAAGGCATAGAGACAGAAAATATCATTGTGTGTAAGAAACAGCAAATTGTCCTTCTGACCAGTTTGGCTGAACCAAAGAGCATATGCAAGGAAGTTCTATATTAAGGTAATTCATAGCCAAGTTGGAAAGGGCCTTTACATGTTTTTAAAAATCCACAAAATATAAAAAAAAACCCACCTTAATAAAGGCTCTTCTATGAATATCTTATGAAACATAATGGGAGGGGTTACACAGGATGAGAAGGTTCAGATGGATTGCCATTTTCTTCTTTGGAGGGAGCATCCAATCCACATTGATGAGATAGTATATCCATTGAGATAATATCTATAAAAATTTTAGCACAGTGCCTGGAATGTAGTAGGCACATGGTAAATGCTTATTCCCTTCCCTTACCTCTATTCCCTTCACCATAAGGGGGTTAAATTTGTTGACATATGTAAAGCACTTTGGAAAAGTTAAATGATTGTCTACATCATTATTTCCATTTCCTAAGCATTGGAGATAATATTGTGGCCAAGGGAGCCTTCTGTCTAGAAAAGCAAAGCCAGCTGACCTTCTGTGGCCTCTGGATTAGCAGAGTTGGCAGTAGACTACAAAGTAAACTGTGTTGAATTCTATGATCTAAAAGCCAAAGCAAGATTTAATATTACCAGATACACCTAATTCTATTTTCGAACCCTGGTATTGATAATAAATATAGAACAATACCTTGATTTGCCTAAGTGGTATTTGTTTCCTAGTAATTTTATTGAATTTAAAGCTTTAAATCCCAGTTTGAACAACTGTTTCAAATGTCAGAATTAAGCAGTGGAGCATTGTAACCTTTCACCTAAATTCCCAGTTCTTATATGTCAGTGTCTCATTTTATAACTGTTTTTAGTCCATAAAGGAAGACACATTTACAAACTTGACCCAGACTATTTCTTCCTTAACTAAGTCTAAAAAAAGAAAAAGTAGAAATTTTTATAATAAGAATATGTCACCATAAGATAGATGCCAGTAACAAGTGAATAGGTAACATAATTGGCAGTTCCTATATAAGGCTCAGTCATTCTACCCTGAATCATTTTAGGTTAGATCTTTTTTTCTCACCTGCCACTAATTTCTTAGCATTGTTATAATTTACATTGCCTAAAAATAGTCTTCCTCATTTCCCTCTCAGTTTTTTCAGTCCCACAAAATCCAAATGTTGCATTCTGATTAGGAGGACTGTGTTAAGATGAGTATTCTTTCTTGTAAATGAAAGTGAGTTCTTTATAAAAGGGAACTAATTTCAAGACTTGGCACCATCAGACGGTTGTTGAAATTCTTATTTAGGCACTCAGCCCCTTTTCTGGAGAGTATCAGACCAATTAAATCAGTGTTATGAAGGGATTGATGGCCATGATAACTTGGACATGCTAAAGTGCTTTGATAGCTTTGAATCAATTAAATAAAAATTTGAAAGCTATTTTTTCTAACATTTCTTTTTTCTCTTTTATGATATATGAGAGAACATAGTGAGATTCAGATAATTTGTGCCTAGTATCATAGCTTGTGGAAATATTGATATAATCTAAAACAGGCAATATGTGTTCCCCTCTTGCCGTTTTAAGCAATGTTAGAGAAAATTTATATAATGAGTTTATAATGCAAAGATATTAGTAACCTGTTCCTAGGAATTATTCATATTCCCTTTGGTTCTTAATTAGCCAAATTGAACACTTGGAAAATAAAGAGAAGTGGCACTATACTGCTTCTGTAATCTGAAAGCTATAAAGGAAAGGTTTAGAAGGTGAGGAAAAGACAAACATTAACCTGTTTTACTAATTCAGCAGCAGCCCTTTAATCTATAAGGTATGTATTATTTTAACAAATAAAGTTAACCATAATATAATAAATCTAAAATAAACATAATTAATTTTTCAATGGGAATTAAAATTTCATATATTATTTTCCTACTTTAAACTCTGTTTTTTAAAAATAAATAAATAAAGCCATCTGATAGCAAATTCAGGGATGACTGAGGACAACTTGGTAGAACCAGGTCCCACAGTACAGTCTCACTGTTCCCCCAGAACCTGAAGCAGTTGAGACTTTAGGCACCCCTTCTCCTTTGTACCCTCAGGGGAAAGTCAGCAGTACATCTGAAAGTCTTAATAGAAGAATCTTTTTTTCCCCAACTCTATTTTCCAGAACTGTCACATTCACCAGATTTTTTCTTTCAATGTAAATCATAAAATAGGAAATGTATCAATTTAAGGTGCGAAAATCTCCAGGGTCAGAGGAACATCAAGTGCTTTCACAACATAATCAGATATTTTGGCCACAGTTTTTCCCCATGCTATAGAAATATGCTTGGCTCTTCCTACTGATGGACATTTGCAATTTATGATATTTAGAATTTTTTTGAAATTGTTTTTATTCTGAACCTAAACACCAAATAAAACAGCATTTCCATATGTGTTTATATGTATATATGTGTGTGTACACACACAAAACAGAGAAGATTTTACATAAAATTTCATATCCTTTTCAAATTCAAATTCAAATATATTTCAAATATATATATCTTTAATTTCTTTTTAAACATGGAACAATTTCAGCATAAAACTTTCAAAACTGCCCTGCCTCTCCATGATTTTTTTGCCTTCATTCTATTCCCTTGTGTAAGTATGTGTGTATATATGTTTATATAATATATGTATATATATTTAAAAGATGTTTCTGTGATCCTCTTTACCTTTTCTTTTTTTTAGTACTCTATCCTTACACCCTTTCTTCCTCCCACATGTCCCAAACTGGAAGGGAAAAAAAGTTCTCTAATAAATATCAATAGTAAAGCAAAACAAATTCCCATAATGGCTATAGAACTGATTATATGTCCAGTGATATGTATCATATCCTGCATCTTGAGTCTATCATCTTTCTGTCAGACAGTCATGAGAAGCATGTTTCTAAGACAGTGTTTGTTCATTACATCTTTCAGAGATCTTTCAGAGTTGTTTTTCTTTGTAATATTGTTATTGTTGTCCTCAATCAGTTTACGCTGTATCAGTTCATACAAATCATACCAGGTTTTTCCAAAACCACCCCTTTCCTCATTTATCTTTCTTCTACTGGGGTGACTAGATGGAGAATTAAATAGTGCACTGGCCCTGGAGTCAGGAGGATCTGAGTTCAAATTCAGCCTTAGACACTTAACACTTACTAGCTGTGTGACCTTTGGCAAGTCACTTAACCCCAACTGCCCTGCCTTCCCTCTCCAAAAAGGAAAAAGAAAAATGCATATATATTTTTCTTCTACTTCCTCTCCTCTCACAGTTATAATACTCTGCCACCTAGGGTCTGACCTCATCATTAAATTGAAACTGCCCTCTCCAGTATACAAATATCTCTCTTAATTGATGACTCCGACCCTTCTTGACCATTCAGCACAATCTGCCGCTGTAGATCATCTTCCACCAGATACTCTCCTCTTCCTAGATTTTCAAGACATGATTCCTGATTTTCCTCCTGTCTACCTGACCACATCTCAGCATCCTTTGCTGCTTCTTTATCCATGTAATAACGCCCTCTAACTTTAGATGTCCTCCAAGGCAAGCAGCCTATACCCTTCTTGTTTTACACCATGCTGTTTCACTTGGTGATCTCATCAGCTCCCATGGGTTCACTTAGCACTCTTATGTAAGAAATATTAAGAAGGCCAGTTTGGCTTGATTAAAGAGTACATGAAATGTGTAATAATCCTGGAAAGATGTACAAGAGATATATAGTAATGCTGAAATCAGGTTGTGAAAGGTTTTAAATCCTAAAAAGAGAAGATTGGTTTTGATCCTAAAGGAAATAGGGGCCATTGAAGTTTAATCAGGGGAATGACACAGTCAGATCTGTGCATTAGGAATATCATTTTAGCAGCTCCTCTAGGCCTCAGTTTTAATGGTTGTACTAGATGACTTCTTCAGAACCTTTTTAACTCTAAGTCTATGATCCTAGGTGCCTAATTCCATGCTGGTAGAAATAATTTTTACCTGGTGAATCTTATCTGAACTTTTTTGGATTTAATCTTTTTTTAAATTATATTTGCTTTGTATTTCATAACAATGCCATTCAGAAGCCAACTCTTAAAGAATATGTTTTAGACAAGTGATTGAATACAGAATTTTAGATCTTGTGTGCTATCAGCTTTCGGCATTTCTTCTTGATGTCTGGATTTCTTATTATAGAAGATCTTTTACCTCCCCTCTCCCAGTCTCTCCTGGATTTTGACTTCTGTTCTTTTGGGTTTGGTTTTTTTTGTACTAATGATTTCTCTCTACAGGTTTCTGATTTGTTTTTTGTTTTTTCCTTCTCTCTGCTTGAATAATTACTCTGTTATCCATCATTCTCAACTGATGCTCGCAACAAATACACATAGCAAACAGCTTTCATTCTTAAGAATCCTTAACTGTTAAACTGAATTTTTACTACATATTTTAAGAAGCAACTTTACATTTCTATTTTTATTTTAAATTATTTAATGCACATCTTCTCATTTGTTACTCACAGTGGGTCTGTGATCTTATGCTATAAGCATGATTATATTTGTTTTATTATTTAAAAAAAACAACCGAGGGGCAGCTAGGTGGTATAGTGAATAGAACATTAGCCCTGGAGTCAGGAGGACCTGAGTTCAAATGTGACCTCAGACACTTAACACTTATTAGCCTTGTGACCATGGGCAAGTCACTTAACCCCAATTGCTCTGCCTTCTACCCTCCAAAAAGCAACAAAAAAAACCCAAAAAACAAAAAAACAAAAAAACCACTGATGCCACAGAGATTTTTACTTTCCCAGAGCCAAACATCTAGAAGTTGCAAAGTGAGAACTTAACCTAGGTATTCCAGTGCTGTCATTATATTGTATACTTTTCTTTCAAATTACTTTTTTTCAGGGCAGCAAGGTGACACCAGTGAATAGCACTGGCCCTGGGGTACAGAGGACTTGAATTCAAATCCAGCCTCAGACACTTGACACTGGCTGTGTGACCTTGGGCAAGTCACTTAATCCCAAATGTCCTGCCTTCCCCTCTCAAAAAAAATTTACATTTTGCTCCAGATAGTGAATTGAAACAGTACTGTGATGAGTAGAATGGTCTCAGAAAAACCTGGGAATATGAGTTGATGCAAAACTAAGTGAGCACAACCAGAACAATGTACAAGTAACACCAGTATTGTAAAAATGATGAACTGAGAAAGACATCGCTACTCTGATTTAGACAGTGATCCAAGACAATTCTAAAGGACCCATGATAAAAAATTCTGTCTACCTCCAGAGAGAGAACTGAGGAACTCTGAGTGCAGATTAAAGCATAATTCATTTTCTTTATTTATTTTTCTTGTTTTGTGTCTTTTCTTTTTCTACATGTCTAATATAGAAATGTTTTGCATAATTTCGTATGTAGAATCAGTATCATTTTTCTTGCCTACTCAAGGGGTAGGAAGGAGTGAGAAGAAGGTAGAGAATTAGGAACTCAGTTTTTTAAAAATTAATATTAAAAATTTAAAAATACAATTGGGAAACATTTACATTCACACACATATATACACACATATACATAGGTACACACATATACAGTACTCTTAAAGTTGAAAGTTTCTATTTAGTTATTTCAATGAACTACAATTATTTATATTTTCAGAAACTAGAGGCTTAAGCATGTTCATACTCCAGCTTCCAAGGCTAAAATTATGTCAGAAAAATAATTAAATATGCTCTTATTCTGTGTTTAGAAAAGAGCTTCCACAGCCTTTTTTTAACATGGCCTGATGACCCACATTGTCATATTCTATGAATGATACTGACTCTGATTTCATAGTCTAAATTTATTCCTTTTCAGGAAATGAATGGAGTACTGAAGAACATGCTCTCAGATTGGTTTTCTACAGGATTTTTGAACCTGGAGCGTGTTACCTGGCACTCACCTTGTGAAGTACTACAAAAAATCAGTGAGTAAGTACCAAGAATTTCTATTCCTGCTACATTGATTAGTTTAGATAAATGTAAAACTAGCTTCTGAGTGTATGTTTCTGTACTATGCCCAGAATGACTGTGTATTTAGTGTAAATACTGAGATAATATAAGATGGAAAGAGGATGCTAATCAGTAGATATGGATTCATTAAATATACATATATATGCATACACACACATACACACCCACATATAAGTGTGGGTGTGTACATGTATATAGAGAGAAATATATGTGAGAGAGAGACTGTATGTATATATGTAAATATGTAAAGCCAAAATGATCACTTTTTTAATACGACTTTTTAAGGAAGGAGAACTATTTTATGAAATCTTTAGGTATTTATTGAATTGAACATATACAGGGTATCCCAGAAATCTTAGTGAAATTAAAATTTCATTGTTGTGTATATACAATATATATTGGTTCTCAGAATGAAATTTCATGTAATTATTGCTACAATTTTCCTCTTACCCAAAATTATGTATAATTTTGTTATACTGAAATGTAGTGAAATACAACTGTTGTCAGTTTAAGAATATAGAATTTTGTTAATTGTTAAATCTAAAACAAACTTGAAATATCATCTAGTCCAGTGTTCTGAAATAAAGCCAGTGAGAATTCTACTCAGATTAAAATTAAAGGATTGAAAGATGAATCACAACAGTATTAAAAAAAACAACTCCAAAATGTATTTTACTGCAAAAAAAAAAAAAGGATTATGGTGGTTTTAGCTAAGGCTATCTATAGTGAATCCTAAGGACTATACTAACAAAAGTGCTAACTGCCCATATTCTAGAAAGTAAAGTCAGTCTGAATGAAGCTCAGATAAAACTAAAAGAAATAAAAAGATAAACAGCCAAAGCATTAGAAGTTAGCTCTAAAATAGATTTGACTACAAAGGGAAAGAAAGAATTTGTTGATTGCTATATTTGAATAGATTTCTATACTGAAACATGCTACATTGAATTTTTCTCAGATCATCACATTTTAATCATAACTTTTACTATATTAAGTTTTATTGTATACCTTAAAGATTTTAAAAAGGGTTTTTTTTTTTAGAGGAGTGTTGGGTGAAGAAATGCAGGCTTTGTTATGTGATTTCATTGATATGAGCAACTTCTATTCAGGAAAATCTCTAATTACTGATAATAATCAGCAACTACTCTGTAACTCCCAGTTTTAGAAGGACCTGTTGAACTCAAAGGTTGAATGATGTCCAGGTTCACAGTCAGTGTGTAGCAGAGGAGAGTCTTGCCCAGATCTAAAACTGGTCCTGGGATCCCTTATTCCTTCCTACCTCTCAGAATATCACTGTATTATGTAATCATAATAACATACAACATGTAATAATTATAACTCATCATCCTTAGTACAGCTAGAATCTAAAATGCGTTATTTGAACTTCTATATTCCAGACAGAGCTAGGGTGAGCATCAACTAAAACTCTGTTTTATACATTAGTTTGTTTTTTACTGACTTAGCTGTATGCAAAAATTATTAACTATTATTTTGCCATCTAAAAATTTTATCTTCAGGTCTGAGGCTGTGCATCCTGTCAAAAACTGGATGGACATGAAGCGACGTGTTAGTTCATATAGAAGATGCTTTTTTTTTTCTCACTGTTCAACACCCGGGGAACCACTGATAGTTTTGCACGTGGCATTAACCAGTGAGATTTCCAACAACATCCAGGTATCCTTTCTGACAATATTCAACATAAAATAAGCACCACCAAATATCCTAGATCCTCAAGTTTCTGAACAACTCTGTTCCCCTGATGTAGGCTTGCCCTTTTCCACTTCTTTACCTTTGCATGTCATTCCCCTCTTTTTCCTTTTCCTATCCTGGCTTATCTGTGCATACCGGCATCCTTTCCCTCCTTTATGTTCCAATTCAGGTGCTGCTTTCTCCAAAGAGCTTTCTCTGATCCCCACAGTGAGAAATTATTTTTTGTTTTAATCTCAGAAGCTCCTTTGGTAGACTTTTATATATTTTATCATTTTAAACTTTTATCATAATCATTTGTATAACTGCTATTTCATCTCTCTTTGATAGTAAGTATCTTAAAAGTGGTTATTTTGTTACTTTTCACCTTTGTATCCCCAGGACTTTGGACATAGTAGGTAATTAACTTTTAAAAATTGACGCGTATAATTTTGTGTAATTATATTCTTAATGTTGCATGTAAACTAATATAATTATTGCCCCATTGATTGATTGAAGAATACAGGTTTAGAGTCCATTTCTTTCAGAGAATCAGAAAAATATATTCATTAATCATAAGGGATATCTGAACCCTCCGCTAGAATAGGAAAATTCTAATGAAAGAAAAGTACTATTAAAGGCCAAAGAAAAAGGAAAACTTATAAACTAGTCATTCAACATTTTAATGTTTATTATGAGCTGTGGGCAGGAGAGAGCATATGGATGAGAATAAAAAGGAGCTGAAACAAGTTATATAGGGGTGGGTACACACTATATAGATTGTATGATCAAAAAGAGAAATGAAATGATGAAATTCTAATGTAAATCATAGAACTGATACTGTGACAGAACGTAATTATGCTGAGATTACTTCAGATATCTATACAGTTTTTCAAAGTATCTCCACTAATAAAGCAGCCGATAAATTCCTTACTTTCCTAGTTTATAACATCATCTTCACAAAATAGATGAAGTAACAAGGAAAACTCCTACTTCTGGACTTTATTGTAATCAACTATTTGGGAAAGTGGAAATATGGGAACTTTCAGAGTTAAGTGAAGTAAATGCCATCTTAGAGTGAGTAAATAAATAAGGAGGGGAAATTCAAGTATATCCCAGTATATACCTGATGCTTTAAAAGGGTAGATTACAAAAAATTCAAAGAGGACAAATAAGGTCATATTTCCTGAGACTAATTCAAGAGAGATATAAAATCCTCAAGAATGAAATGCTGATGGTGCAGTTACAAATTATTCCATTGCAGCAGAATAAGAAAGGAACGTATCTTAAGAGGCCAAAGTGACTTCATGGTAAGCTCACTAAGGACTTGAGTACAAATTTTAAAAGGATATTAAAGAAATTAAATAAATAAAAGCTATAACTGGTAGCTAATTGATTTGGACCTACTTCCCTGCTCTACCACACCTTGTGAAATCATGATAGACATGAAGAAGTTAAGTAACATTGTAAATAAGTAAATGATAAATGTCATTATGTTTATCTATGGATAATAAAGGAGAAAGAAGAAATCACTAATATATAAGTAACATAATCCTGCAAGACTTATCAGGAAGGTCAACATAGAATGTTCTAAAAGGCAAATATTTTTTTAAAATAACAAGACATTTTTAGATTTGAGGGTCCAGGAGGAAGAATATGGAAAGGATAGTACAACTGCTTGGAATGGATTGATTATCTGTAACAAGAGATAGTTACCATGAAATTGAAACTCACCTAAGGGAATCTTAAGGGTGTAGCTAGTTGCTTTTACCTAGGGCAGTTTATCTAGCTCTGATAAAATTTGAAAATTACCAAACTGGTGTTGGTGATCTTTGAAAAAATCAGGAAGAATGGATGAATAATGAGACAGGGGCAGCAGTTGTAAAAAAGGAAAAATATAGATCCTTCAAATTATAAACCACTGAGTTTGAATTTCTGGGGAAATTCTAGGGTAGATTATTAAGTGAGTAGTTTGTGGACACTTAGGGAATTGGTGATCATTATGAAATATCATGTAATCATTAAGAACAAGCCTGCTTTCCTTTTTGACAGGTTATTCAATAAGTATAAAGTGCCTACTGTGTGCCAGGCAACGTGCTAAGCCTTGGGGATACAAGAAAAAGTAAAAGATAGTCCCTGCTCTTAAGTAGCTAAGTGTAGACAGGATTATTAGACTAGCGGATGGAGGAAGTATCACAGTGGAAATTGTCACAAGTAGAAAGGGACCTTAGAGATAATGAAAACCAACCTCCTCATTTTACATATTAAAAAAACTTCTTAAAGAAGTGCTACTATAGGGTCACCTATAGTAAGAGGACTAAGACTTGACATGAGGATTCCTTCCAGACAAGGAGGATTGTAGCATACCTAGACTTCAGCTAGACAAGTGACAGAGCTTCACTAAGTGTTAAACACTTACAAAAAAATCTACAGTCATGTATACTGGAACAAACTGGTTAGAGAAAGAATGGCAGAAAGTATCTTGGGAATAATAGTCACAAGTAAACTAGAATACATCCTATGTACACACTCAGCACTTTTCTACCTACCAGCATGCCTGTGCTTATGTTGGAATGCCTTTTCTCCTTCTCCCCTTCTTCCAATAATCCCAAATCCTATTTATCCTTCAGGGCCCTTCCAGATTTGCTTCCAAAACTTGCATAAAGTTTTTCCTAATTTGACCTCTGCCAAATCCAGAATAAGAAATGGTCTTTATTTTCCTTTTAAGGAAGCACTTTCTACCTCTCATAATCTTATCATATTTTATTTTAAAATAAAGTTACTGTGAGTTTTTCAGTGTCTCATGTTCCCCTCACTAGATTGTAAACTCCATGAAGGTAGATTATGTCTTAATTATCTTTATATTTTCACCAGTGCATAGCATAGTGTTCTGGGCAAGTAGGTATTTATAAATCATCATTAATTAGTGAATCTGTAAATCAGATCAGAAGTATAGTGGTGTTACTTATTTGTGTTATACTGAAATGTTTTGGTAGGAGTAATGTTTTAGTAAAAATAAGGAGTAGGATTTCAGGATCTGTATCAGCAAACACCCTAGCATACCTGGGGCAGCTGCTAGCACAGGTTCTTAGATCTGCTTTACTAAAGGAAAGCAACTCAAAATGGGTTAACAATCTTTGTTTATTCAAACAA
>CM053595.1:161041185-161054181 GCA_028646575.1 Pseudocheirus occidentalis
GATCAATGGCTTCCCAGAGTTCCATCTGGCCAAATCACACAACTCTTCTCAAAATGAGCCCCAAAGCAAAGCCTCATGTCAGCACGTATATATAGCCTTCTCCTGGGTCAGAGAATGTCACAGCCCTCTTGACCCACTGTCCAAGTACAAAGTAACAAGGTGTGGCCATTCCCAAAAAACAAGCCTCCCACCACAGGCTCCACAGGACCACATTCAGCCTATTAGGGGGGCAGAGTATACTTTCAAATCAGGGAACATTCTCAGAGTCACTTAAGCCTATCAAAGGGTCTAGGGGCAGGGAAGATCAGATTCCCATTACCAGAACTCAAAGGTAATTTGAAATTACCTTCAGCTAGATTTAATGTTCATTAGCATTTCTAGTTTAAATCTTCATACTTGAGAAGTGATCTTAAAATATCTGCAGCTAAGTAGAAAACAAACCTAGAGCTATTTGGGTTAGAAAAAAGAAGAATAAGAATCCAGTGTACTTTCTTAAGATTTTGTGGGAAAGTTGCTAGCTAGTCTTCTGTCTACAAAGAGTCCTAGAGAGAGAAAAATAACTCAAGTTACAACAAAGAAATTTGCTTTACCTAGGATGGAATATAAAATAATAATGTGTAACATTAGAGCAGAAAACTCAAAGAAGTTATGGAACTCCTCTGTAGAAATACAAAAACATAGAACTTTAATCCCAAGAGGAAAGGTATATTATAAATCATGGGATTTAGAGTTATAAGAAACTTGAAGTTCATTTACTCAAACACCCTCATTTTACAAATGAGGAAACCAGTCCTCAGATTGTGGAAGTATTTTACTGGTTAAACTATAAGACTAAAACCCAGTCTAATGATTCCCATTCCAGTAATCTTTGCTTCACTGAGGCCAGGCAATGTTTTGTGTCAGTAAATCTGCTTGCCTTACAGATGTCATTTTGATGTTTCATTCACTTCCCATTCTTTAGATGTTTTGCCTTGCAGCCCAAAATGAAAGGATTAGAATTTTATATGTATGTCAGTTAAATCATATCCATAAAAATATTATATATGTTTTTCAGGCAATAGTGAAAGAGTTTTCTCCTCCAGAAACAGAAGACAAAAACAAAATTATCACTGCAGTTTTCTATTCTATCAGTTTGACTGAGCAAGGCCTACAAGGTGTTGAGTTGGGAAGTTTCCTTATAAAACGAGTTGTTAAGGAACTACAGGTATGTTTGGCAAATATAGTCATGTTGTTTCTGAGTGTCCTCATCTTCGCTGAGTGGGTTTTTGTTTGTATTTTTATATGTGTATTTGTTACATACATGTCTCTACCAATCTCAGAATCATCCACAGGTTCAAACTACCAACCAGTGAACAACTTAGCTTCATTCTTTCATCAGATATTTATGTGATATATTACTCTGTAACTTGTTAGCTAACTAAAATATGAAAATTTGAGTAATGTTAAGCCCTCACTGCCCTTTGAAAAACTTACACACTATACCTTTAGCTATCCATTTCTATTTGGATGAACCCCACTTTCATATCCATGGTTCTGACCTTTCACCCAAACTCCTTTCTTGCCTAGACATTTCCATCCAGATGTGCTGCTTCCACATTAAATTCAGCATATTTAAGCCTAAACTCAGCATCTTGATGCTAAAACAGGTTCCCTCTTTTTCTTTTCTCTAACTTGATCTATCCTACTGATCCTTGTTTCTTCTGCAAATCTGATAGTCATACTATTTAAGACTTTGTCCAAGACATTCTTTTAAAATGTTGAACAATATAGGACCAAGACAAAATCTCTGAGGCAGTCACTTCACTAGAGAATGGGTTTGATCACTCAACTAAAACCTGATTTTTATGGTATTGTTCCTACTCCTTGGAATGCTTTTTCTTCTTTCTGTCTCCTGTTTTATCTACACTTTAGCTCAAATCAGTTCCTATCTTTTTTAAGTCCTTCAGATACCCAAGCCCACTGTGTTTTCCCCCTTATACTTTACTGTCCACAAAAAAAATTGTATTTACCATTTATCTCTTTATATTGTCACTTAACTTTTCATATGTATGTCTTTTGATTTCACAAGGTGTTATAGAGAAAGCAAATTCAAAATTTCCTTTGCTCACTAACATTCAGCAAAGGCTTTCTAAACACTCTGTTCATATTTTTAAAGGAATCCTGGGATCCATGTCATTTACTGGTATTATAGGAATAAATATTTCCTACATCACACTTCTGGGTGTTAGAAGGATAGCTATCTCCTGCGTGTTTTCTGGATTTATAACTCCTTGGTAAACATTTTGTTTTTGTTTTTTCATTCTAATTTTACTTTGACCTCTATGTAGCACTGAACCCATATACTACCCTTAGTTTCCTTTATAAAACACTCTGCTAGTTTTCTTCCTTTCTGCAGCTTCACTCATTCCTTTCCTAGATCTTTCTCCTTTCTCTTCCCACCTCCAAAGCGATCTCTTCTTTCTCTATGCTTTTGCCTTAAGTCAGCAGTTCTCAACCTGTGGGTCACAACCCCTTTCAGGGTGGAATGACCTATTCACAGGGGTCGCCTAAGACCATCAGAAAGCACATATTTCCGATGGTCTTAGGAACCAAGACACCGCTTCTCTATCTGTCTCCAGGTAGGTCCGCCCACATGCAGACACACCCACATACGGGTATTAAAGGGTCACAGCATTAGGAAGGTTGAGAACCAATGCTTTAAGTAGTCTCGTCAGTCCTCATGGTTTCAATTATTACCTCCATGCAAAAGATTTCCCAGTGCTTATCACTATTCCCTAACCATTCTTTCAAGCTATAGACTTATATTTCTATTCAATTTAAGAAACATTTATTAAGACTCAATATGTGGCAGGCACTGTGTTAGGTACTAGCTATATAGAGACAAAACAAAATAATACTTGCCTTCAAAGAGCTTACATTTTTTTCTGGTGATAATACAACACATAGATGGATAAATATAATATAGGATCATTCGATGAGAAAGCACTGACAAATCAGGAAATTTTTTATGGAAGAAATGACAACTGAGCTAGACTTTAATAAAAATTCTGACTGGTAGAAGTGAAGAAGGAAAGCATTCTGGACATGGATGGTAGTTTTATATGCATAGCTAAAGAAAACAGAATGTTGATTGGTTAGAGAATGTAAAAAGGAATAGTATGAAATAAGGATAGCTAGTAGATAGAAGCCAGAGTGTAAATATTTTACATGACAGGATGAGAAATTTTAATTTTATTAAAGAAATCTCTGGGAATAATGGGAGGGTTTTCTGTTTAATCAGAACAGTTCTATAGTTAGGCCTTGGTCTTAGGAAATTTATTTTGATATTCATGTGCAGAATGGATTTGGAAGGAAAAGACTTGATGCAGGGAGACAGTATATCTATTAGGAATCTATTAAAATAGTCCCAAGTGAGAGATAATGAGCACCTGGATTAAGTGGGTAGCTGACTGTATAAAAAGAGAAAAGGGGATGGGTATGAGAAATGCTGTGGAGTTAGAATCATTAAGACTTGGCAGCATTGGATGTAGGGGATAAAGTGCTGGGAATATTCAAAGATAATCAAGGATAATTTAACTGCAGTGACTAGGAAAATGGCAATGCCCACTACAGAAATAGGGAAATGTGGGATAAGATAATCAGTTCCACTTTAAACATCTTATTTCAGATGCACAAAAGACAGCCAAGAGTAGAAATGTTCAGCAGATAGATAGTAATGTCAGATTAGAGCCCAAGATGGAGATTAGGGTAGTATTTATGGATTTGGGAATCACATATGACTCCTATGGCATGGGAGCAGATGAGATCACTGAGGAGGGGAATAGAGAAAGAGAAGAAAAGGTGGCATAGAATATAAACTTCGGAGTCAGAAAGCCCTGAGTGTGAATCCTATTTGTGACATTTAGTAGCTCTGTGACCCTGGATAAACCATTTAACCTCAGTGCCTCAATTTGTTCATTGCTAAAATGAGAGATTTCGATTGAGTGCCCTCCAGTGTCCCTTCTAGCTCTAAATCTGTGCTCCTCTAATCAGATGGGCAACCCATGCTAAGAGAGATGGATGATAATATAGCCAAGGGGACTGAGAAATGGGTATAGAGACTTTGGAGAAGTAAGAGAATAAATAAAGTATTGTAGAAACCAAGAAATGATGGTACCAAGAAGGATATAATTGGCAGTGTCAAAAGCTGATGAGGGATCAAAGGGTGTGAGGACTAAGAGTATGCCATTGAATTTAGTAGTTAAAAACTTGTCAGTAACATTTGGAGAGAACAATTTCAGTGAAGTGGTATAGTGGAACATGAAATCACTTGGAATTGAGGTGTGGGTGTTGATATTGTGGAGATAGACTGGAAGCAGACTTAGACAATTCTTTCTGAGTGTTTGATAGTTACTAGAAAAAGAGAGGAAGTTTGACAGTCAAGTCAGAGTTGTTTTGGGTTTTTTTTTCCTTAGGATAATAAGAAAAAATGAGTATGAAGGAGCCAGTTAATGCAAAGGAAATCCCTAAAGTCCCTTGCAGTTTTATGGTACCATACCTAGCAAATGAAGTCTGTACTTTGCATCTATCATTCTAGGCCCTAAAATCCAGTACCACTCTACCTTTCCTGCTTTTTCTAGGACCTCATGCTCTCCTAGGTACCTTATACTATGACTAAACTAGGCTTTTCCTTTTCATCTAAATATATCCTATGCTTTTGAATCTTTATTCATGTTGTTCCTTTCACTTCAGTGAAGCCTTTCCCTTTTTCTTGCTCCTCTTCCTTCATCCCTGAGGAAATGTTTCTTTCCTAAGACTTAAAATAGGACTTAGTTTTTACCATTTTTGAAGATTTTCATTCTTTCTTGTCTTATAAGTTATTTGTATGTGTGAATGTGAATGTAATGTATCTTCTCTTATTCCACATGAGCTCTATGAGAATCCAGGACCTTGTATTATATTTTTTCAAGTATTCTTCTCCTTTAATTCAATTAAACAAAAAAACATTTATTTTGTACCTATTGTATACAAGGCAGCATAATTGCTAAGCAAAGACAAAAATTAAACAGTCCTTGCTCTAAAAGGATCTTATACTCAGTTTAATTTTTTTAACTGAAGGGTTGTCATTTAATTAATAACCTATTTTTAATTCTTCCACAAAGGAGATAATCTATTTTGTTAGCTATAATAATACTGAACCTAATACTGAACCTTTTAAGAACTGTTTCCAATGTTAAAAAGTATTAACGTAGACTGATCCCTGATAGTAAAGTTGTCTGTGCTTTTCATATTTTCCTACAAAATACAGTGATATGGTGATATGACAAGCAGTATGAGGTAATAGAAAAAGAATAGGGTATAAAGTGATTATATCCTTAAGCACTAACCATATAAATATATGCTGGTTTTATAGTTATTCCCTCTTGATTGACATATATCCACAATATCTTTACATATGATCATATCTTATAATAAACTAGTTTTTAATTTAAGAATGTAAATTTGAACTTCCAGTAAATTAATGGCTTCCTTTATATCTTTCATCAACTGTCATTTTTCCTATCTCTACATATATCAGTAAAACAGTCCACAGACGAGGGGAACCATACACTCCTAGTAATAAAATAACTTTAATATTGAAAGTTTCCATCACACAGTACCTTTTTTATACTAAACTGTATACATATCTTGTCTTTTCCCTTTCTTTTATCCCATTAACCCCTAAACCATATCCTTTTATATTTGTGTCATTATTATCTAGAATAAGGTATTTAATACATTTTGCTGATTTTTTAAAATGTAATATAATTTGTGATTAAACACCTAGAAATTTAAAAGATTTTGTTTATTCTCTAGTATTTTAAAAGTCTTCCATTTCTGAGAGTGTGTAAGTGGGGTCATTTTGTTCTAATTTTTGGCCTTGTAATGGTAGATCCCAACAGTGAGTAAAGGGAAGTGATAGATGTTTCAGGATAGGAAAAAGAACGAACAAAAGATTATGGGATGGTGAAAAGAATCCTAGTTTCAAAGGTAAATAAAAGACTTGGCTATGACACTTAATAGCTGTGTGACATGGGACAATGCTTATATGTACCTCAGTTTCCCTCTCTATGAAATAAATATACTTTTTACTTTACCTTATATGCTAGTTGGGAAGATAAGATAATGTTACATAATATACTTTATAAGTCATGAAGTGCTATATAAATGTCAGCCATTATTACTAATATTTTGTTCTCTTGTTTCTGCCCTTCCCTTTCCCAGGATAATAGCAGTGGCAAAAGGGTAGACAGTATCTCTAGAAGCCTCTTTGGGTATGACTAGGTACAAAGAAGAATCAGGAAATGTGTAAGCAAATAGCATTCTGCCGCCACCCCACCCCCCCGGAATGTAATGGAGAAGATAGCATGTATGAAGACTTATAAGACTTTTTAAAAATTGATATACCTTTTTCCCCCTCTGGTCACAGAAAACCTAAGACAGAGCTAATAGAGTTTAACTAGTATTGATCAGAAAATAGTGGCAATTACATTTAAACACTTTCCTTGGTCACCCAACACCTTACCATATTTCATTGTTGTGTTATAATATGGTTGATTTGATCCTTGGCAGTGGGGAGTTTATACTTAGGAATTATGTGTCACGTTAGCATAGCTATCACCCCTAAAGTCTTTCTTCAGTGCCTTCATTGTAACATGGAAGTGACCTTGGGTTCTTAACATTGTTGCCAGTGGAAGATGAGCTTTGACAGCAGCTACCAACTTGAAAAGGTGTTGAATATGGACCCAGAGAAAAGCTATGTGTTTTATGAAAAATACCATTGCCATGTATGGGGAAGCTTACCACCAGACTAGTGTTCAACAAGTGATGAGTTTTTTAACCTTTGATGGCTATCAGACATCCTCAGTTGAAGTATCCATATCAAAAAAATCATCATAGTGCCCCAGAACGTGTAATCAGATATACTAACTTATTTCACTTAAAATATCTATGAGAATGGAAGTATGGAAGTATGTATCTCTTTAAAAGGTGCTAATTTCTCACTGCCCAATTATATAGAAACTTGTCTGTTCTTCAGGCTCATTTAGCAACAAATAATATTGACGTTCACCAACCTTTTTTTCTAAAGAAATGAGTTCAAACTGCTGAAAATGTAGTGCAAATTATTTAACAACATAAGAAATTTTGAAAGTTACTTTGTAAGTTATTTTTGTATGACAGGAAAACCATAAATTTTGTTCATTTAGATAAAAGGTATCTTTTTCTTCTATTTATAGAGGGAATTTCCTCACCTTGAAACTTTTTCGAGTCTGTCACCTATACCTGGATTCACCAAATGGCTTCTTGGAACACTGAGTTCTCAAACTAAGGAACTTGGGAGAAATGAACTCTTTACAGATTCTGAAAGTAATGAAATCTCAGCTATCATAGGTGGCCCCATTAGTGAAACTTTGAAGATACTTTTAACTAGCAATGAATGGGTGAAATCTGAAAAACTTGTCAAAGTATTACAATCTCCTTTGATGAGACTCTGTGCTTGGTACTTATATGGAGAGAAGCATCGTGGTTATGCCCTCAACCCAGTGGCAAACTTTCATCTGCAGAATGGGGCAGTCATGTGGCGGATCAATTGGTTGGCAGATTTGAGCCTCAAAGGCACTACTTCATCTTGTGGGATGATGGTCAATTATCGATATTTCTTGGAGGAAACTGGTGTGAACAGTGCTGCATACTTGGGAGCCAAGAATATCAAAGCTTCTGAGCAGGTTCTAAATTTAGTTTCTCAGTTTCAGAAACTTAGCAAGCTTTAAACAGACACTTCTTGAATTGGAGGTATTTTTTTTTTCAAATCAGGAAGTAATTGTGGGGTCTTACGTCTCAAAGGAATCCTTTGTAATGAAACAAATTGAACTGTGTTTTCTTCCAAACAATGGATTTATAATGACAGTTTTTGTGTCCTAATTTACAATAATTGCACTAGCAAATGAATAATATTTGCAGTCTAGCTATCAGCCTGATAAATAAATATACAGATAACTATGCACAAGCTTACAGAGGGAAGGAAGAAGTTTGGTGTACCTATATATTTAACCAAAGAAATTGCTAGTCATCATTAACATGTATGTAATAGCCTTCACCCTTTTATTCATTCTCAGTTTCATCTCAGTATCAGTGCCCTTGTCTGAATATCAACTTCAAAAGGATGTGAAAATTTTTCAACATACATCTTCATGTTTGGATGGATAAGAACCATGGCAACCAAAAAAAAGGGGTCTAAATGAAGACACATTTTTTTTCTTCCTATTGTATAAGTAAATTCACATCATGTAGAATTGTGTTCACTGAGCTTATTGGAAAAAAAAAATGACCACACATGTGAGTCCCTTTTTTTAATGACATTCTTTTCCACTCACTTGAAGTGTTAACACTGGTTAAAGGATCGAATGAAAAAACATTCTCCATTATACTAGTTGAATTTTGAAGGCCGCACATGTGTGAAATGGGTGGCTTTTAGCTTGCTGGCAAAAAAAAAAATCGAAATATTTGAGTACAGTAAATTCAATCATTCACCGTAAACAAAAAATGAACAGAATTGCTACTGGGGTATAAGTTGATCATTTTAAAGGATATATTAGGAAATTTTGATAAATTTTGTAAGAGGGTGTGTGAGCTCATAATGAGTTCATTAGTAAATAGTTTGCTCTATAAAGTATTAAATATTAAAAACCTATTGTCTGAGTTTTATTGTTTATTTAAGATCTTGAAATAGTAAAACTAGAAGGACCCCTTAAATTTTTACTAATGCTCTATGTAGTAGGATATAAATGTTTCTTACAGGAGCCTTTATGTAACAAGTCCCCTAAATTTCTTCAACTTCATCTCCAGCACATACTAACACATAATTCTCAACATATACTTGAGCATGCCTGCCCTCTCTCACACACACACATGCACTTGCACACACCACCACTTTCATCAGATGATGGTATTAGAAAGTTAAGAAACAGGAAAATATTGGTAAACATTGGCCTAACCTAAACAATCTTGCCTCCTTTAGTTAGGCCATGATACCATGGTCTTTCTACCATAGGATTTCCTTTTAAGCTAGAATCAGTGTGAATTGTTTTCAGATATCTCTTGAGGAGAAATATCCCATAATAAATGGGAAGATTTAACATTCCTTGAAAGGAAAATTCTTCTTGCAACGAATCATTTGTCATAGGTCTTGAATCCCAAAATTTTGTATGTGGGGGTGGGGTGGGTACTATGACCTATACTGAGTATAAAGAGGAGGCTACCTCATGGGTCCTACATGTTCTATATTTTTTGAAACATTTTATTACTGTACTCCATGTATTTATGAAGAGTGATTACTAGGGTGGCTAAGTGGTGCAGTAAATAGAGCACCAGCCCTGGAGTCAGAAGGACCTGAGTTCAAATCCAGCCTCAGACACTTAACACAAGCCATGTGACTTGAGTAAGTCACTTAACCCCAAATGCCCTCCCTCCCCCTCCAAAAAGCAAAAAAGTAAAAATTAAATTTTTGAAAAAGAGTGAGTTCTACAATGGTAACTCATCCAACTCATTCTCAAGTATATTTTCAGGTGATTCTAGACAATCCAGTGTTGAATCATGGAGTTAGAGTGGCAGATTTTACCCATCCATCTTTCAACTGTACTCTATCATCATCTATATTTAGCCAAGTTATTTTCTATCTCATTTGGATTCTTCAAGGTTTTGACTTTTACCCATTATTGAATGCTAGTTTTAGATAATAGTTAATTATTCTGTATTTTCCCTTACAGCTTGACATGTGGAACTGGAGACCACACATGGTCCTTTAAGTCCTTGAGTGCAGCCGTTTGACCGAATCCGAACTAAACAGAACAAGTTCTTTTATTATATAATACATATCCCCCTTTTGTTTTATATTCCCCTTTTACTAAGGGGATTTGTTCTGTAAAGTTTGGATTCAGTCAAAAGACCACACTTGAGGTCCTAAAGGGTCACATGTGACCTCCAGGCCTCAGGTTCCCCACTCCTGGCCTAGAGTATTCCATTTGGACAATGATTTTATATTCAAAGGCAAATAGCCCTTTCGGGTACAGTTCTCTTGTGATTGAATCATCAGTGTTGGACATTGCCTACATCTGTTTCTCATTGAAAGCCAGATGGTCACTGGGATGGTACAGGAAGTAGAATTCATTGCATGCTATAATCTTTAGTCCAAAGAAAAAAAATTAAAACTTAATCAAACTCTGAGTTTGAAGGGACCTCATACAATCTCACATAGCCTGAACCTGAAGAGGAATCTATTCTGTGATCTCTATGACAAATGATAATCTAGCCTCTGCATAAAAATCTGCATTGTAGCCTGTTCTACTCTGTGTACTCTTTGACCAAATATAAAGTTTCTCAAGTGTTTCTTATATAAGACTATAATATGCCTCTTTCCAACTTCTACTCATTGTTCCTAGGGCTACCTAGGCCTAGGGGCCAAATAGAACAGTGCCATCCCCTCTTTGACATGACAGCACTTCAAAGATTTATCTCTTTCATAACTAACTCTTCCTTAGACTGAAGAACAAAAGATTCTTTCATGACATTTAACCCCTATTAGATTTAGGCCATTGTTCCACTGTTAGATCCTTTCAGAATCTTTCTTTGGATACTGACTCTTTCCTTCAGCTTATTACCTATACTTCTCAGCTTTGCAAATGTGATAAAAACATGGCTTATCTGACCTCAAGAAATTGCTAAGAATGTTAAACAGCAGAGAATAGAAGACAGAATGCCTGCCTGATCTCTATACTAGAGACCCCTTTCCAAGTTGAAACTGACCCATTTTGGGTCTGGTTACTCAATCATTTCTGAGTTCACTTACAAAGGTCATCATGCAGCCTGTGTCTGCTTTTTTTCTGGGATAATATAAGTGAGCGTTTTTTAGATGTTTTTCTACAATCTAAGAATACTTTGTCCACAGTATTGCCCTAATCAACCAGTCCAACATGACATACTTTAAAAAATCTTTTATTGGAAACTTTTGTCTTTATATCACAGTAATTTCTGGAAGAAGCATAGTGCTCTGTACTTAGTGGTGTAGTGGATAAAGCACTGGGCCTAGAGTCAGGAAGACCAAATCTGGATTCAGATGCTTACTAGTTCTGTGACCCTGAACAAAATCACTTAACCTCTGTCTGCCTTAGTTCCTCCGACTATAAAATGGGAATAATAACACCTACTTTCAAAGGTTGTGAGAATCAAATGAGATAATCATTGTAAAGGCCATAGCACACTGCTTGGTATTCAGTAGATTTTTTTACTTCTTTTCCTTCCTTCCTTCTTCCTATTCTTCTCCCTTACCCTCCTCTTATGAGAAAGAAAAACAAGCATTCATGTCTGATGTAAGGATCATACCTAAAAATATATACAGTATTCTGACCTAATATTCTCTCACCTCAGCACATGTCTCATACTGGATGGACAGCTTGGGACAGTGAAAAAGTAGTAGATTTGGAATCAGGAGCTGAGTTCAAAATCACCTGCAACTTTTGGCAAGTCACTTACCTTTTCTGGTCCTCAGTTTTATATATGTAATAATATGTTCAACAGAAATGGCCTCCAAGGTTTTTCTGAAATCTAAATGTGTGATACTATAATCATGTTTTTAGAGTAGTGGAAGAAGAGTCAAGTTCATTATTTACAAATCCTTTTAAAATATGTCTGCTGGGGGGCAGAGCCAAGATGGCGGCATAGAAACAAGAAAATGCTGCTACTCTCACATGGCCACCTCAAATACCCATAAAATATGACTCTAAACAAATTTTAGGACTCCAAAACTAACAAAAATACACCTCCCTCTGAAGGCAGCTCGGCAGGTAGGGCTCATTCCAGCACTGGGAACTGAAACCAGCCCAGCCCAAAACTGCAGCTTAGCCCTGGGGCGAGCAGGATGAGCAGGATAAGGTGCAGCTGAAGCCCTCAGGAGAGCAAATCAGTGGCAGCTGTGGCAGTTTCCAAATTTATCAAGCCAAAAGAAATGAGGACTAAGTGAAAGGTCAGTGGGACTCAACTAAATTTGGGGGAGAAAAGCAGTCCTGCCAAACTGCCTCCAGGGCAAGGAAGCAGCAGAAAAGGCAGCCCTGCAGTGGCTTCCACCTGGCTGCTTCAGAGCTCCCAGCCTGCAGACTGCAGACAGACCAAGCGGTCATTCAGAGGTCAAATGCTCTTGCATTGAACAGCCTGGATCTGGATCATGGTCTTGGGTGGTAGTCCTGGGGTGCATTTTCAGTGAACCAAAGCTGGTGGAGGCTTCACCAGCCTCCTAATAGCTCTGGCAGCTGTGAAAACCCCAGCAATTTGGGACAGAGCTTTGCCCCCTGGGAGCAGAGTTCCACAGAGCTAAAAAGACAAGTAATTCACTGGCAACATGAGCAGGAAAAGGAAGAAAAGTAAGAACAGCAACAGAACTCTAGAATCATTTTTGGGGGACAAAAAGGATCAAAGCATGGAACAGGAGGAAGACAACACAGAACTCCCACACGAAAAGCTTCCAAGAAACATGAAAACTGTTTAGAAACCATAGATCAGCTTAAGAAAGATTTTGAAAACTGAATAAGAGAAGTGGAAAATTGGGAAGAGAAATGAGAATGATGCAAGAAAAATCATGAAAAGAGAGTCAACAACCTTACTGAAGAAAATAACACCTTAAAAATAGATTAACTCAAATGGCAAAATGGCCCAAAAAGCCAATGAGGAGAAGAATGCCTTAAAAAGTCGAATTTGACAAATGGAAAAAGAATCTCAAAAGCTTTCTGAAGAGAATAATTCCTTCAGAATTACAGTGGAGCAAATGGAAGCAAATGACTTTATGAGAAACCAAGATACTATTAAACAGATCCAAACAAATGAAAAAATAGAAGGCAATGTGAAATATCTCCTTGAAAAAAAACCACTGACCTGGTAAATAGATCCAGGAGAGACAATTTTAAAATTATTGCACTACCTAAAAGTCAT
>CM053595.1:161054681-161077492 GCA_028646575.1 Pseudocheirus occidentalis
CAGAGATCAAGGGAGCTAAGATTCAAACCAAGATTTACCTACCCAGAAAAATTGAGTATAATGTTCCAGGGGAAAATATGGTCATTCAGTGAGGTGGAGGACTTTCAAACATTCTTGCTGAAAAAAACAGAACTTAAAAGAAAATTTGACACTCAAATACAAGAAGCATGAGAAGGCAAACATGGAAAAGAAATCGTAAGAAACATATCAAAGTTTATTTACATGGAAAAACGATAATGGTAGCTTATGAAACTTTTCTCAGTATGAGGATAGATGAAGGGAATACAAATGTATATATACCCTCTGGTATATATATACATATGAATACATATATGAGTATGTGTATATATGTGTACATAGATGGCACAGGGTCAACTTAATAGGAAGGGATGATATTTTAAAAGGTGAAATTCTGAGGTGGGAGAGGATTAGAATGAGAAGAAACAGGGGAGACAGAATGGGGTTAATCATCTCATATAGAAGAGGCAAGGGATAATTGTTAAAATGGAGGGGAAGAACAGGAAGGCAAAAGGGAAAGGGTCAACCTTACTCTCATTGAATTTGGCTTAGGGAAGGAATGACATAAACTCTAAACTGGGCATCTTGCCACACAGGAGAGTAGGGGGGATGAGGATGAGAGGTGGAATGATAGAGGGGAGGGCAAGGTGGGTGGAAGGGTTGCTGGAAACACACACTTCTGTAAAGGGACAGGGACAGGGTAGAGAACATAATAAGAGTGGGGCAGGCTAGGAAGGAGAGACATAATCAGTCTCTCACAATATGTCCACTGTGGAGATGTTCTGTGTAATTACATATGTACAGCTTGTATTGAATTGCTTGTCCTCCCAGAGGGGGTGGGTGATGAGGGAGGAAGGGAAAGAATCTAGAATTTAAAGTTCTATACTCAAATGTTAAAAATATATATGTATAAAGATTATTATTAGTATTAACTACATGCAGCTGGGGATTAAAATATACAGGCACTGAAGTAGGGAGACCCATCTTGCCCTACCAGAAAGTTAGAGGGACTATGGGGGAGGACATAGAATGGAGCAGATTAGGGGAGGGGCTTTACAGTGTGTTGGCTGTTTTGGGGTGGGGGGGTAGTAGAAAAATTGTGGTAGTGGAGAAAAATTGTAACTCAAAATCAATATTAAAAAAATAAAATATTTTCTGTCATCTATATACCTCTATTTCAGCAAGGCATTTTAACTCTTTTGTCATATCCTTGTGAAGCTGATGGGCCATTATTGACAGAACAGTGGTACATTAGGTGGTTTTGGAACAGATTGCCAGACCACACCCAAGAAATAATGATTATTGGGTCCATATCATATTATAGGGAGGTCTAGGAGTACATTGGAAGGTTTAGATTTGTTCTTGACTCGGTGCTGTTCCACATGTTTACCTACAACTTAGTTGAGAAGAGATGACTAGCTTATCGACTTTGTAAATGGCATGAAGCTGGCAGGAAAGCTAATATATTTCATGGTATAGTCAACCCAGAAAGATCTTGAAAGGACAGAATGGTCAAATATAAAATTAAATTTTACGAGAATAAATTAAATTCCTATAAGCAACTCCTAGATTTCAATTTGTACAGGTATGGGGTGAGAGAAGCTACTTCTTGGGGAGAAAAGTAGATTTAGTGTAATAGGATCATAGTTTAGTGAGAAAGAACCTTAAAGGGAATCACATCCAGCCCCCTTACTTTACAGATGAAACTCCATCCCAAGTGACGTGGTAGTGATCACACTGGTTTGGTCTTATGTTGTATTGAGAGGTAAAATATCCAGAATGAAACTAGTGATTGTCAGTCTGTAATATCCTATGTTAAGATTTCATCTGGAATATTGTGTTCAGTTCTGAGTATCATATGATAAGACATTTGTCAACCTGGATCAAGTCCAGAGCAGGATGACAAGAATAGTGAGACTGTCATGTGAGGTTTGGTTGAAAGGACTAGAATGACCTTTATACTCCCTATTCAGATTCTTTTTTTGTTTTCTCCTTGAAGAGAAAGGGCAGTGTGTGTTGCAGTGGATAAAGCATCAGAACTTGAGTCAGGAAGGCCTGAGTTCCAGTTTGGACTCAGACGTTTACCAGCTGTGTCTCTTTAGCTGTAAAGTGGGGGGAAACAATAGCAACTACCTCCCACAGTTGATGTGAGAATCGGATGAGATAATATTGATACATAGTAGGTGCCATACAAATGTTAGCTAGTATTATCATCATTATTAATAATTACAGCCTATCTTAAATCTGGTCCCCTTGTTACCTCTAGCTTCCTTTTAATAATATGAATTACAAGTATGAATACAGTGCTTTAAGGATTGTGGTATCTCCTTTGATCTTCACAACAACCCAGGTAGGTATTTTGATTCTTTATAGATGAGGAAGCAAACATCCTAAAAAAGATTAAGCAATTTGTTCACTATCACACAACTAGCAAGTACCAGAAGCAGGATTCAGACTCAGGTCTTCTGGACTCCCAAGTTCAGCACTCTAACCATGGCTACCTGTAGTGATGGTGGTAGTGTTGAAATTGGATATAGAATTTTTATGCTATCAATAAATATTGACTGTTTACTCTAAATGATACCCATTTCCAATCTGCTTGAGTTAGTCTAGACTAGATCGTGGCTCACCTTAAATATTTGTAGAAATGTTTTCATCATACATACGAAGGCTACAAGAAACATTTCATAAGATATTGGATCATCTTACCTCACTATGTTCACAATGAACAAAAAGACCATCATGAAGTTATCTACCCCTTATTTGCCAACACTTTGCAGAGAATCAAGAGGTAGACAATATATGCATTTAGTAAGTCCTCCTAATTTACATCCAGATGCGCTTTGATAGTGAATTCCATTTATATTAAGGGCGTCTTTGATAAAAATATGAAACGGAAACATATGTTTTCCTAAAAGATATTCTTCAGCAAAATACCCTATTACAATCCAAAATTACCTGAAAGGCGGAAAGAGTACAAGATACCATTTCATTTGTTGAGTCAGCAAAGCATAATAACCATTTACAGTCTCACCTTTAAGAAAACATGTGCCTTGTTTGCGTTAGAATTATGCTTGATTTCTCAACACAAAGATAACTTTTTTCTCTGACCCTCTGGTTAGTAATATGAAGCAAAGAATAAAAAGACAATATGCTCACCAGAGATGTTTTCTGTGTCATGGAGAATGCCTGGTAGAAAGTACCAGTAGAAGATTTTTCTGCCAATTGTGGGCCCTTCCAGGTACTTTAATGGAAGATGATATTGTCCTGATTACATGACACACTCTAGGACATTTCTGAGACTCCTGAATAGCATTCGCAATCATTTAAGAGTTCAGTCCCGTAATACACATGAGAAAAGCTAAGTAGAGGATAGGTGGCTATTATTTATGTGCATGTAGATAAACCATGTATGTTTAATACAAATACATATGTATGCTTAAATGACTATTTAAGTACCTGTGTTCTTAAGCCCATAAATACCTTTATAGTGCTTTCCTAAGTACATAATTACCAATAAAAATAAGCACCTAAGTACCTGGGTACTTAAATACCCACAGACCTAAGGATATAATTAATTACTCAATTGTATATATAGCACCTAATTGCCTAAGTCCCTAAATAGCCAAATACCTAATTGCCTAAGAGGAAGTACCTAATCACTTAAATCCCTAATTGCCTAAGCATTTAGTCACTTAGGAAATTAGGTGTTTAGTCAATTAGGTACTCTATATAGGTACTCAAGTAATTAAGTGCTTAGATACTTAGATACATAGGTACTTAGGACATTAGAAAATTATACACACACAGGCCCTTAGGCAATCAAGCACTTAGGTATGCCACTGGCTAGCTATTAGATCTTAGTCAACTAACTCTTCCCCTCCAAACTAGTTTCTTTATTTGTAAAACTAGGAGTATTGGACAAATTATTTCTTTTTCTTCTGGTTCCTATGATTTAGAACCTATCAAATGCCCACGGAGTGACTGACTATTGTGCTATATAGAACTAAAGAGCATACATAATGTCCAATCTTTGCTCTGAAGAACTTGAAAATCTAATAGAGGTTTTACTTTACATTCAGCAAATTGGCAAAGGTGAAAAAAGATGGTGCCAGTCAATGTTGGAAGGGTTATGAGTAGGCAAACTAATGCATGGTTGGTGGAGCGATGAATTAATACAACTCTTCGGGAAAGCAATTTGAAATTACACAAATAAAGTAACTAAATTGTCCATCTCTGACTGAGAGATCCCATAAGTAGGCTTATACCCCAACAAAGTGATTGATGAAAATTTCCCATATGCGCAGAAATATTTATAACAGCCCTTTTTCAGGAACAAAGCTTCACATCCACTGGGAAATGGATAAACAGATTGTGGTATAGAAACATAATGAAATATTACTGTGCAATGAAACAATAAATATGATAACAATAGAAAAGCAAAGAAATACTTAAATGAACTGATGCAGAAGAAAGTAAACAGAATGAAGGAAATTATCTACAATTGCTAAACCAATGTAAATGAAACAAAAAAAATTGATAATGTTGGAAAATTTAAAAAAAAAACATACATGGCCCCAAAGAAGAGATATGAGAAGATATAACCTTCTACTCCTTTGCAGAAGCAGCTGGTCAGTGAGAGTGGAACACTGCATCTATATTCAAATATTTTTCTATGTAGTGCTCAGCTTTGCTTTTTTTTTTCTCTTCTTTCTCTTTTTTTCTTGTCTTATAGAATGGTTCTCTAGGGGAGGAGAAGGAAGGAATACAGGAGAAAATTTAGGTGATATAACAAGAAAAGATATCAACATTTAAAAAAATTAATGGAGGGGTAAGACTAATCAGTTTTTAAAAAAAATTTAAAAAACCACCTTCTTTCTGAAGGGTCCTATGAAATCATGGATTTCAAGATGGAAGGGTCCTTAAAGGTCATCTGCCTTGGATAGTAAAGGTACCAACCAAACTTCTTAAAACAGAAACAAGCCAGTTGCATGCATGTCTAAAAATACAGTATCATAATTATCAGTCTCAGCAGGCTAAATCCACAAGTTGTAAGGGAAAAAGAAGAAGAACCATTACTTCTGCTGTTTGTCCTTTGTTCCTGGGGAAAATGACCCAAGGAGATGATGCCATGACATTCAAGTGAACTGGATTTAAGTGAGGGAGGGCTGTGCAAAGTCACCAACCTCACTTTCTCCTCCAGAGCCATCTGGGTCCTGTGGCTAGATATAGATTCAGACAACTGGAGATGGCCCAGGATACAGTAAGGGAATTTGGCCTTTTTTTTTTCTTTTTGGAGGGAGGAAGGCAGGGCAATTGGGGTTTAGTGACTTGCCCAAAGTCACTTTGGCTAGTAAGTGTTAAGTGTCCGAGGCCAGATTTGAACTGAGGTCCTCATGACTCCAGGGCCAGTGCTCTATTCACTGTGCCACCTAGCCGCCCCAAATTTGGGCTTTTCAAGCTAAGGGCTGTAACAGGTCTCCATTTGACTGAGGCAGCATGCATTCAATGATTAAGGCTTAATAAGAAATGAGGCAAAAAATGCCATCTTTAAAAAATAATAGATCTGGGAGAGGAAGACAGACAACATATAGGGTTGTAGATTTAGAGATGGGAGGGACTTTAGAAGGCATCTATTCCAACCTAACTACCTCATTTTATTGATAAGAAAGTTGAGTCCCAGAGATGAGACATGATTTGTCCAAGGTTAGAACAGTTCTTAAGTAGCAAAGTCAGAATTCAAACCCAGGACTTACTCCAGATTTAGCATTCTTTTCTGAGAGTTATTTTAAATACCATATGATCTTGATTTCTTAATTTTGCTCAGATTTTAAAATCCCAGGGATTATAGATGGCTAAGGGGAGAATGGCTGGCCTTCAGAAATAGGCAGACAAGTCTTAAGGACAGGATCACTGATTTTCTGCTGTATTCAATTAAGAAATATTAAAGCTGTGGGAGGTGTAGAAGTAAAAGTCCCAGAGCGTGTCACAAAGGTGAGGTAAATATAGTGTGGGGAAAAAAGAACACTAAAGGCAACCCACTGCCTAAAAACTCCAGGAGCACTCTATTATAATTGCCAGGATGAAATATTAAATTCTCTGTTTGGCATGTAAAACTAGTCATTGCATGTCCCTTCCTATCAAATTGGTTTTCATACACGTTGCTTAACTCCTGGCATGCTGACATCCAGGTGTATTTGCCATCCTTCACACACGATGCTCCATGTCCCATCTTCCCCTTTGCATGCCCCCCCCCCAATGAATTTCCTTGTTTCTACCTCTTAGGATCCCTGGCTTCCTTCAAGACTGAGCTCAAGCAGTCACCTTCTGAGGAAGATTTTTCTTGTCTTCACCCTCTCCCTTCCTTGCTTCTGCTTATGCCTTCCAAAGTTACCTTGTATGTATCTACTTTGTAAAAAGAGGTATCTAGTATATATCTATTCATGAACACATTGTGTTCTCAATTAGAAAATAAGTTCCTTGAGGGCAGGGACTTTCATTTTTGTCTTTGTACCACCAGTGCTTAGCAGAGTGGCAGCCATTTGAAAAGCAGAGTTAAATACTTGTTGATTGATTTGAAAGTCTCTAAAGGGGGCAAAGAAGAAGAAAATAAGAAGAGACCAATGTGAGCAGCAGTGTCCAAGAAGGCTTCCTAAGGCAGATCTCCATCTGGAGCCCTTGAGCTTCTCCAGGGTTGAACCTCCTTCATAGCTCTTCAGTCTCAGCCCAGTGTTTCTGTGCCCAGTTCAGTGAGCAGCCCAGAAACACAGTCAGACAACTAGTCAAAAAGAGATTACAGGGGACCCTGAGCTGGCACTGGGAACAGGACCCTATTGCAATGTCCATACAGATTCCAGATCATAATTCCAGAGCAGAAAGAAGCACTAGTGCTTGCAGCTACAGGGGAATGGGGGCCTGGTCACAATTCCAGGGGATCACTAGTGCTTGTGGTTTCAGGAGAGTAGGGGCCCTTTCTGGGTAAAGGTCAAAGCTCAGACCAGGAGATCAGTGACCACACTTCTCTACAGAGCACATCCCCATCTTGGAAGCGCTAAAAACTTACAGACACCAGAATTAGCTCTGAAAATAAGAGTGCAGAGAAAGCCAAAAGCTTGGGACTGTGCCTCCCACCCCACCCTGGCAACACAGCCCAATATTAACATATAGTTTAAAATGGAGGAATAATCTGGAAAAAAAAAGAGCAAGAAACAAAGACAATATAACCTGACTATAAAAAGCTACTATGGTGACAGGGAAGATCTAGATACAAAGTTAGAAGAAGACAACAACATGAAAAAATGCAGAGTCCAACAAAAATTTTGGAAGAGCTAAAAAGATAAGAAAGGTAGAGAAAAATTGGAAAGAGAAATGAGAATGATGCAAGAAAATTATGAAAAAAGAATTAACACATTGGTAAAAGATGTACAAAAGTGTTGTTGTTGTTGTTGTCCTTTATAATGAAAGAGGACCAAAATTGCATCATTATGTTGGAGTCAAAGTACAATGTGTCTGACTGGCTGATCAGACCAATATGAGCTCAGAAGCTTGGCACAGAGTCTGTATGAACGTTTGGAGTGGAAGTGTCTCTAGATTTGTGCATCTCACATTTCCTTTGGGCTACTATGATTCTGCTCTGCTCACAGGGCACAGTGCCTTCTGTGCAGATGCAGGCATTCCATGCTGGCAGTCCCTTACCAGTGTTTCCCATGTCTCACTATTAATTCTAAAGTTCTTCAGAGAGACCTTCAGAGTGTGCTTGTATTGCTTCTTCTGACCTCCATATGAGTGTTTTCCTTGTGTGAGTTCTCTGTAAAACAGTCTTTGGGTAAATGTATATTTGACATTTGAACTACATGGCCAGACCATCAGAGCTGTGCTCTCTGCAACAGAGTTTGAATGGTTGGCAGTTCAACTTGAAAAAGGACCTCAGTGCCTAGTACCTTATCTTGCTAAGTGATTTTCAGAATCTTCCTAAGACAATTTAAGTGGAAATGATTCAGTTTCTTGGTATGACACTGGTAGATTGTCCAAATTTCATAGGCATACAACAATGAGATAAATATAACAGATCTGTAGACCTTCAGTTTGGTAGGCAATCTTTTCTCTCCCACTTTCCTTGGGAGCCTCCCAGACGCTGGGCTAGCCCTGGTAATGTGTGTATCAACCTCATCACATATGTGTATATCCTTGGAAAGCTTACTGCCAAGGTAAGTGAATTTATCCACAGCATTCACAATTTCTCCATTTAAAGAAAATAACTTAAAAAATAGAATTGGCCAAATGGTAAAAGAAACACAATCACTAAAGAAAAGAATTTTTTTTTAAAGAAGAATTTGCTGAATGGGAAGAGAAGTACAAAAGTACACATATGAAAATCACCCCTTAAAAATCAGAATTAGGCAAGTGAAAGCTAATGACTCCATGAAACAGCAAGAAACAATAAAACAAAATTTAAAAGAATGAAAACATAGAATAAATTGTGAATATCTCATTGAAAAGAACAACTGACTTGGAAAATAGATAGGGAGGAATAATTGGAGGATTTTTATATTATTAATACCCATGATAAAAAAAAAGAGCCTATACATTATATTTCAAGGAATTATCATGGAAAACTGTGCCAGTACCTGAGATCCAGAAGGTAAAATAGAAATGGAAAGAATCCACCAATCGCCTCTTGAAAGGGGTTCCAAAGTGAAAACTCACAGGATTATTATAGCGCAAATTGGCAAGTAGCCTGAAAGAAACCATTCCGATGCCATGGAGTCACAGTCAGGATCACAGAAGATTTAGCAGTTTCCACATTAAAGGAGTGAAGGACTTGGAATATGATATTCCAGGGGGTAAAGGAGCTAAGATTACAACAAGGAATATCCTACCCAACAAAACTGAATATAATATTTTTTGGGGAAATGGGGATTCAAAGAAATAAGGGACTTAATGGTTCCTGATGAAAAGACCAGAGCTGAATAAAAAATTTCACATTTGAACATGACTCAAGGGAAACATAAAAAGAGAAACATGAAAGAGAAATCATAAAGTTAAAATGTTTATATTCCTGTGTAGGAAGATTATACATGTAACTCTTAAGAACTATATCATTATTAGAACAATTAGGAGTCTAGATAGATGGAGGGCATGAGTGTGAGTTGATTATGTTGGGATGATCTAAAAAAGGAGGGAGTTGAGAGAGAGGGATACACTAGGAGAAGAGGGAAGGAAAAACTCTAACATAAATTACATTAATTTATAGATTTGTTAGGTAAGAAGGATTTGAAGGAGAGGTGGAGGGGAAAGAGATGTGAAAACTATCTTCAAGGGTTTAAAGGGATTTCATGTAAACTTGATTAATTCATTTGTTTTCTTTGCCCCAGATAAGTCCAGAAGAGCAATGGATGCATATTGCAAAGGGGAAATTTTTAGGTAACAAGGATTAGATCTATCCAAAAGTGAAATAGAGAGTCTTAGAACATAGTGGTAGATTCTGACCTGGACTGGACCCTACCATACCCTCAAGCTTTTCCTTACTGAATTTCTTCAAGTAAAGTTTGACTGTGGATTTACTGGTTATAAAAAGTTCAACGTGTGCTCACTGACCTCTGAGGCTCCTTCCAATGCTGAGAATCTTTAATTTTTAATTTATTTTTTGATCAAACACACAGCCTCTAGAGTGAACATATGGCCATAATGGTAACAGTGTTGAGAGCTTGCTCCTTCCTAGAAGTGAGGTTAATTGAAGTATTGTAGATATGTTCTATTTCATCTGACATGTTCTCACTGCTTGGTGCTCTCTGGTTCTCAACTGAAATGTGAATTCCTGCCAAGAAAACTCAATTTCATCTGTACTATTTGATCTTTTACAATTCTGAGTTTGCTTTTATATTAGAATACATTTAGCTTTTTTGAGGGAGGGCAGTCTCTATCTTTAGTCTGGCCCCAGTTTGAAGGGGCCAGGCCAATCTACTTTGTTAAGACAACAAACAATTTTAAATTATCTGGTGTCCATAGTATAGACATAGTAATTATCCTGGACTTCTGTTTCTAAATACTTCCATTGAGCTACTTGGTCCCTGCTTTAGGCTCAGGCACCAACTTCTACCTTTGATATCAATATGATCCAAGAGACAGAATAACCCACAGCCCAGACAACTCAGTTCCCTGTTTGGAACTCCAGTCTATGGCTAAGCTTGATAGATCAGTGGGTAAGTGAACACAAATTCATCTTACTTACAAACTATATTTAGCTGGTGCCAGACCACACATCACAATCACACAAATATCCATGGCGGCTAGGTAGTATGTTGAATAGAGTGCTGGACCTAGAGTCAGGAAGAATTGTGTTCATATCCTGACTTAAATACTGACCACCTGTAATTGGTAAATATTTAATTAAAATATATTTAAACAAAATCAATATTTTTAAAAGAATTAAGCATTTTTAAAAAAGAAAAAGAAATAAAATTCCATTTATTATCCTTATGTGGTAATCTATACAATTGTAGCTAGTAACGGGTACTTCTTTTATGCCTTTTTTATTCCTTTATTTTAAACCTTTTCCTCTCATTATTGTTTCTTCCATCTTCTCTCTCACTGGCATCTGATTCTTCACATATAACACTGTATCCCAAGTCTTCTGTTATACTGAATGCATTTTCCCCATTCCAGTCCACAGAGGTGGAATTGGAATACTCCTTGTTCCCCAATGTTATTTCCAAACTATACCTGTACCACAAACACTCCATAATGCTCTTTTGAGGTTCACTCTTTCAACACTTGTTACCTAATCTAGATTCTGGAGTCTGTTAACCACTGACACCACCCTGTCAGGACAACATTTTCTCTTTCTTCTCAATGATTTAAGGATCTGGTTTATAGTCTCAGTCTCCACCTGAATTAATGATTTTTTACTATGGGGTTTCAGCATTCATGTTGACTTTCACCTAAATACCCTAATTTCTCAGTTTCTCAATCTGTTCAACTTCCATGTCCTAAGTTCTTAGCTACCACAAGTATCTATAGAGATGATCACACTTTTGGTCTTGCCATATGCAATCACAATTCCTTACCATTACATTTCTTACGTGCCTTACTCCTGAAAAACATAGGATTCATCCTCACTCAGTGTAGTCTCTGAGCTCTCTAACCCTCAGTACTATTCTAAGCCATCATACTTGCCCTGGCTACCCTCTCCTCCCTTTCCAGCCTCAACCCTTTGGTGAATCAATTCAAGTCTACACTATATTTTTTAATCTTTTGCTCTCTTGTCCCATTAATGCTCATGCATTCAATAAAATAAAATAAACATTTATCATTTGTGTATTATTTGCCGGATACTGTACTAAGATTTTCCAAATCCCAATGCTGGATTATTACCATCATCTTTCTCCTTTCCTCCTGTTCTCATCCTGCTGAACAAAGTTGGAGGAAGTCATACAACAGTTCACTTGGCTAACTATAAATTTGTGTTCTCTACTCTTAACTGGGTTCTCACTGAGTCAAGGTAAACATTTTACTCTCCTAATTGATTTTCTATCTGTCCCACCATGATGCTTCTTCTAAACATCCTCTTCTCTCTTCAAGTCTCCCATAGCACCTTCCCCCCACTCTTTTAGCTGAGGATTTCACCTTGTCCCTTACCAAAGTAACTGAGGCTAAATCCAGCTCTATTGCCTATACCACATTGCCTTTCTTCATAGTACTGGACCTTTGGAAGGCCTAGCATAACTTGCAAGAAATTCCTTTTTATGAGTTGGCTGGAGTTACTCTGGAGTAACACAGGGATAAGTAAGAAAGAAACTTTATAAACAAAAATACCTTACCAACACTGAAACTATAAAGACTCTGGTAAATGGGGCCCCAAACTAACAGGTCTACAAAGGTCATGAAAAACTAGTTCAGGTATTTATAGACTTGGATATGGGATTAACACTAGAGCACCCTATCAAAACCAAGAAAAGCCAAAACGAAACAAAGAATAAAGTAAAATTTGCCTCGTTGAGTGTTCCTAAGGGAAATCAACAGTTCTTGTGACTACTCAATCATCAGCTTTGGAGTTTGACCATGTATGTGATTTCAGGTTGTAGTAATTTTTAGATTGAAGGTGAAAAAACTGCTTAAAATTACCTAGAGGACCTGAATTTTCTTAAGGTACATCCTCCCCCTCACACACACACAGTTTCAGAGTTAACAGTAACCAAAGAAATGCAGAATAGTGGCAGGGTCTCCAATATCAAAATAATAATAAACTCAAAGAAAATTATACTAAAAGGGTTAAAAATGCTTAAACCAGATTGGTGCTAGTGAAAGACAAAAGGCTTGATCCATAAGATGTGAATAAAACTTGGGCTGCTTAAGTGATAGGCATAGCAGAAAATTCCTTCCATGAGTACAAATACAAATATAGGAAAGGCTAATGGTCTTTTGAAGTTCATTTCACTTCTTAAACTCATCCTTCGATCATTCATAATCCTAATTTTTTTAATCAAGTAAAAATGATCACTCAAATTGTAATTTAAAGCTGGGAAAATATGCAACTTTGGCTGCCTCATTTAGCACATATTTCAGGTTAATTACATGATTTTACTAATGAAGATATTTGCATGAGTATTTTTGGCAGTTACATTCAACTTATTGTGTAATGAGCAAATTAATAAGCAGATGATTTCTCCGTTTCGTTAGCAGTGCTATGGAACAATGATGGAAATTCACTGTCAGGGAGAAAAAAAATGCCAAGTGGCTGCTTCCCTTCACTAATTTGAATTTTAATTAATTAATCACCATCAACCAATGAAGACAAATTTGTGTGATCTGTGCAACTGGGGTGCTTTTCAAATGTAGACATTTCACATAATACAGATATCCAAGTCTCCCTTTGATAAATGAGACATTATTATAACTGTATAAGAACCCTCACTTGTGACTCCTATTTTGGGTGACTTGAATAAAAATTGTGAATTTTTGGACTTTCCCACAAACCAGCTGTATTCCACATTGATACCATTCTTAGTCACAGGCCAGCCTTGCCCCATATAGGAGTGGTCAAATAGGGGAAATGATGTAGGGCAGAGGACTAAAATATGCAGTTGATTGTAGCAATATTCAGCAAAGATGTAATTGAGAAATATTCATCAAAATAAATAAAACAGAGATAACATTACACTTTAAAACTGTGCCAGCATGTCAGCCATAGGGATATTCATGGACAGATTAATATTCCATTTCTATGTGTTTCGCACCACTGATATAGGGCACTGGGAAATCTCCCACCCTAGGATATATCCCTCACTAGCTTATCACTGAATCCTAAAATTCCATCATGAGTGTAATTTATTTACTTATTAATTTGAGAAAAGCACTGCTCTGTCTAGTCTTCCCTTTTAAAATGTAAATACTACTGTAAGGACACAATGCAGACTGATTTAATGCTGTGTTAAAAGAAAAGTTGGTAAGGGATGAGGTGAAGTCCTCAGCTGAGAGAGTGGGGGAAGGTGCTGTGGGAGCCTTGGAGAGAGAAGAGAAAGTTTGGAACAGACATCATGGAAGGGCAGATAGAAAATCAGTTAGGGGAGTAAAGCAATTATCTTGATTCAATGAGAACACAGTTGAGATTACAGAACAGAAATTTATAATTAGCCAAGTCAACTCTGTTGTATCGTGTTAAAGAAGGCAAAAATCTTGCCTTCAAGGAACTAGCATTGTAACGGGGCAACAGAATGCAAATTACTATGTACGTATAAAAGAAATAAACCAATCAAGTCTGAAGTAGAACAACTGCTGCTTCCTTGTGGCTTTTACGCCTAGGTCTCCAAGAAGCTCTATCAAAGTCCCGAGCCTTAGTCTCCTAAACCAAGAAAAGAGGAAAAATCAGCCTTTCCACCTAGTTCCTCCTACCACAATGTACCATTAATTAACCCTCTTAGTTCACAAGGATATGTTGAGACTCAATTTAAGATGTTGAAGAATTTTTCATTAGGTATTTAAGAATAACAAACCAGGAAGATTATTAATTTATTACGTTACTATTAGGAAGTTACTAAAGAGTTCTTCCTTTCTCTTTTTTCTTTCCTTCAATCATTTTTTCCTTCCTTCTTCCCTATCTGCTTCCTTTCCTTCCTTCTTTCCTTCCTTTCTTCCTTTCTTTCCCTTCCTTCCTTTCTTCCTTTTTTCCTTTCTTCCTTCCTTCCTCCCTCCCTCCCTTCCTTTCTTTCTTTCTTTTTTCTTTCTTTCTTTCTTTCTTTTCTTTTCTTTTCTTTTTCTTTCTTTCTTTCTTTCTTTCTTTCTTTCTTTCTTTCTTTCTTTCTTTCTTTCTTTCTTTCTAACAAGGGAGTAATTGAGTCAATCCTGTACCTTTGAAAGACTGCTTTGACATCTGTGTGAAGGACAGATGAGAGAAGGGGGAGACTAGAGAAATTTCCAGTACTTTGGCAATGGAAGGTAAGTAAGAAATAAGAATCAAATATGATTTTGAGGCTTAAAGTCAGAATGATGGAGAGAAATAAACTATAAATTTTTTTGAGTGCAAAAACTCTATTTTATGTATCATTTACCTCTGCCAGCTCTTAGCACAGTGCTTTGAGCATAACTGGTATTTAGTAAATATTCATTCAGTTGAATCAAATTACCTTCTCAGATAGGTGCTAAAGGCACAGCTTGCAACAATATTTCACCCCAATTCCACTACAATCAAAGAACCATCCTTGGATGAACTCTTATTCAGCTTATTTTCTTTTTAGGCTGGGAGTTGGTACTGGATGTAAACATAATAATGGGGAGAACCCACATGGGGGACCTGGAAAATGGGTGAACAACTGAAATGCTTTTTTGAGTACCGATACCAACATTTCAGCTTGCGTAGGGGGCATTTAGCTGAGGTATTTAGAAAAAGGGGAGGATATTGACCTTGGGTATGCTTCCTTGTGGCTTTTACGCCTAGGTCTCCAAGAAGCTCTATCAAAGTCCTGAGCCTTAGTCTCCTAAATCAAGAAAAGAGGAAAAATCAGCCTTTCCACCTAGTTTGGTCACAAATCTGTTGCTTTTGGTCAGGATCAATTTAGCATTGATAAGGAAAAATGACCTGAATAATCTTTTGATAGTACAGAGATGATAAACTCTGTATATTTTGTATTTTCTTTTTGGTGTCCCTGTTTCCCTAGTAGAATGCAAGCTCCTTGAGGGTAGGGGTTGAATTGAAGGCTTTTCTTTTTGTCTTTTAAAGTCTCAGTAGGTAGCCCAATACCTGTCACAGTAGTTGATGGTTGTTGCTTTTATGCTGGAAGAGGACCAAAATAACATCACTATATCAGGGTCAAAGTACAGTGCGTCCAACTGTGGCTGATCAGACCAGTAGGAACTTAGAAAGCTCTATATGTGACAATTGCTCAGGATGTAGTGGTTAACTTTGGCATCTTCAGTGTCTAACCAAGCTCTAAGCTTCCACAGCATCTGTTCCTGCCACCTTTATGGTCCTTTGGAACAAGTTGTTCACATCTACTACTACTCCACTAGGGAAGTCTTCACATGCTTGGAGTACACATCCCCCAACTCACCAATTTGTTTGAGGTCTCTTGGTTTAGCCCATCTGCTGAAATGGTTTACTGGGGTGTGGCTACTTTTCATACCACAGTTTCTTGGAGTCACAGGTAAGAGTTGGGTAGCAGACAGGCATCAAAGTTGAAAGGTAGCCCTCACACCAAAGGTACTAGTCTTCCCTGAACATCCATACACCCCAAGCTTAATAAATGCTTGTTGAATGATTGAACAAGCTCTACAGGTCATGGTGGGGCTGTTTTACCTTCAGACATCTAATATACGGTGGCTTGTGTTTAGTGATATCCTAAAAGCAGGAAGCTTAGTTCCCCAGAATAAGGGATGTCTGGGATGCTATGATGATTCAGATACAACTTAGGATGCCCATTTGTGAAAGTAATTGCTCTGAGAAATCACTCTCTCAATCCATATGTGTTTGGGAGGCCCAGACATTACACTGAGCTCTCTGGCCCAAGTCCCCTTTTACTCTTTAAAACCTCTGGTTTTTAAAATTTGGTTTTAATTGCTACTTGATTAGTGACTTAACTCCCAGGGAGAACTGATTTGGATCCTGCTGTTTTACTTCCTAAGACCTCTCTTAACTTGAATTTTCTTTGAAGTAGTAGTTATTTTTAAGATAGTCATTGTCCTATAAATTATAGATGCTTACATCTCACTGCAGTTCTATCAGAACATTTGGTGCGGGCGGACTTCATCAAGAATCCCAACCCAGGCAGTTTAGTTACTGAAAGACCCAAAGGACGTCATTACAACCAAAGCTTACCTATAAGCCAGTCCTGTGTCCAGTCCTCCTAGAGTGACATTGTAGGGAAATGCCTACATGTTAATGCAGAAGAAATCTCCTAATTCATAATTAGGTCTTCCTTTCCTACCATCCCTGGGAATCTGACTTCTTCCTTTGTCTGTCTTTGAGATACCAAGACTGTTTCAGCTAGGGCTTAGCATGCAGTCCAAGCTCTAGAATGAGTCTTCAACTCTTGTCCTTCGTGGTCCCATGGGATACATGTAATAGATGCTCTCTATTTATTATTATAAAAGGGAAACATTATTTCTCATCTTATTGATTGGTACTTGTTAAACAGAGGACTGATACAGTAGCCTCCTAATTGTGCTCCCTGCCCTTAAAATCTCCTCTCTCTAATCCATCGTCCATATAGCTGCCAAATTGCTAGTCATACCTAAAGTATCAGTCTGACTATGTCATTCCCCTACCTAAGACACTCCAATGTTGCTCTTGCCTCTAGGATAAAAATACCACCTCCTCTGTAAAGTCTTTCACTATCTTGTTGCAGCCTATTCTGACAGACTCTTACACATTACTCTCCTTTAGTTGCTCTATATTCCAGCAAAATTGGCCTTCTCTTACCCAGCATTCCATCTCTTTACCACCACTTTTTAGAGTGACTGACTTCCTTCAAAGCCCAGTTCATGTTTCACCTCCCAAGGGAGACCTTTCTTGTTCACACCCACCCCACACCCCTACTGCCTCCTACTCTTCTCCCTCAAAATTATTCAGTTACTCCCAAAGTCTGCTCCTTATTTCCTGGGGCTGGAGTTGTGCTGGCATGGCCCACTCTGGACTGTGCTCCACTCTTCCCCAGATCCAACAGATCTTTATGCTGACATTCTAAGTTGGCCTTGATGTCTGTGAGCTGAGAGGTCTGGAAAGCACCACTGCTCCCTTCAGTTCAGTCTCTACAACGCCTGCTCTGAGTTTGCTGGGGCCCAGTTTGCCCTGGTTTGACCTGTGTTAGACTGCACTCCTTTCTCATTCTGATGCAATAGATCTCTCCTGTTGATGTTCCAGGTTCTCTTAGGCTGGAAATTGTTTCACTCTGTCTTTTTGTGAGTTCTTCTGCTCTCAAAATTTTGTACAGTCATTTTTAAAGGTATTTAGAGGGATTTCAGTGAGAGCTCCAGCAAATCCCTGCCTTTACTCTGGCTTCTTGGTTATGCCCCAGTATTGTCAATACCATCTGACAGTGAGATTTTCTTAGGCTGCTTCCTACATCAAAGCAGATAACAACCTGTCTATAGTGTAGTAGACAAGATTTGGGCAATCACTGAAGCTTGGGGAGATTGTAACTCACCTCTGGTCACAGCTAGTATCAGAGGAGAAATTTGATCCCAGGTCATCCTGATTCTAAGGTTGTTTCTCTGGAGCCTTTACTAGGTAGTCTAGAATCTGGGGTAAATTCTGTTGAAAAGGGTTAGGGGACAGGAGAGTGATAGGGGAAGAGACTTGGATGGTACTGAAAGGTAACCCTATGTGTAGTTATTATAGTAGACTAGAATCAGAGGTCAATGGGATTTGAGGAGGTTGGAGAACTGGGAGGCTGGTGTGTTTGAAGCATCAGGGTTTGAAGTGGAGAAAAGTATTATGGGGAAAGTATTGACATTTTTGAGGAGGAAGAAGAGTAACATGAAGATTGTAAGTGACACCAGTAATGATCAAACTACCTAATATTTAACTACTTTGCATTTATACTCTTTATATTTATTCTGCATATACTTTAAATGTACACTCCTTGCTTATGCAGAGCTTATTTCATTGTTTGTTTTTGCATCCCCAGAACCTAGCAGAGTATCTGGTGCACAGTAGGTGTGCAAATGCTTCTTGACCGATTCAGTGAGCTTGAAGTGGCTGCTGATCAAATGTGGCCAAGGGAGGCTCTAAAGTGGCAATGAGGAATGTGGAGGTTTTACATCACCTACTTTTGTTCCTGCTTAGTCAGTGAATGTGAAAGAAGGAAAAACCAACCTTGGAGAGGGTGCTGAAAGACATGGTGTCTTTAGGACAAAGCTAGGGTTCCACTTTTCTTTCTAGCACCAGAAGATGGAAAGATTATGAGAAGATCTGTAGGATGAAGGGGTGTTTGTTAACAAGAAAGGAGGATTCAAAAGGAGCAAAGAGCTTAGAAAACCAGATAAAGACAAGAGTGTGAGTAGAAGTAAGAAGGAAAAGGGTTTGTTTGTTTTGTTTTGTTTTGTCTTCTAGAAAGAAAACTTCTGAATCATAGGAACTAGGGAGTTAGGAGTTTGCTAGTCAATAGTGCATGGAAAGGCACAAGTATAGAGAAACTAAATCCATTCATGGATCTAATTAGAAAAAATGTTCAAGTACCTCTGTATATTCTGACTCTGAGGTAGAACTCCCTGACTCACTTGATTAAAGAAGGTACAAGAGGAAAGGATCTATTATTTGTCTTGTATAGAGGCTAAAGGCAACATCTTCTGGTACTTTCAGGGGCTCAGGGTACCCACCTCATTTTGCTCTTGGAAAGTCATTGCATTTTGTATGAGGTTCATTGCTCTTGAGTTGTCTGACTTCTCATTAGGGAAATTAAGCTGCCCAGAGGCTTCATTCCATGTCCTCTTCAGAAACAAATCCATCTTTGACTCTAGTCTAAGGTTCCCTCCCAAAGGGGGAAATAAAGGTAATACACAACATACAACATAAATCAGACTTCGAGCAGATTTTTTTCATTCCCACACAGAAACTTATAGCTGTGCTAACATATTACATATGCGTATTTCAGATGATTAAGACCTAATTCAGTAATCTAACATCCCTACCAGTACAGTCAGCTGGGAGGCCAATAATTAGAGCACAGTTTGCAAGGCTGCTAATTAATCATTTCGCATTTCACTTCTACTGAGCACAGTCTGAACTTCTTCTCTGTTGGACCCTCTCTCTTTGATGACAATTTCCCCTTGGGTTCATCCGGCTGCAGTTGCTACTGCTGTTATTGCTTCAGCCATAATTAACTGCTACAGTGGACACAGCAGATACTCTGCATTGGCCTCCCAGGACCCCATGATCTAAAACTCATAAGGGCACCTGGACTCGTCCATCTCACAGTTGCTGTTCAGTCAAATAGTTGAGGAAGGAAACGCGAGAAAAGAGAGGTAGCCCCATAGACTATGGCTGTATGAATCTAGGTGGGGGATAAGACTTCTGCTGTTCCCCCACCTCATTCTCCCAGATGCAGCTCCAACCAGTCCTCATGATTTGGAGCTGGAAAGGGAGAGGAACACTGAGGGGATGGCGGCCTTTTAATATATCCAAATTTCTACCTCCATTGCCCATTTAAAGACATGGTATCATCTCACAGTATAAACCTCTGAGTTAATATGGCCAAAAGAAAGCATTCAGAGCACCTCTGTTCATACTCTGAAGTAGGAAGAAGTGTATGTACTTGACTGGAATGCCACCTAAGCATAACCTAAATGGTAGCATCAGTGGATAGCACTGCATTCTTCTCTGGGTTGAAACAAATGCTCTCGTTAGCAAATAGATTAACTTCATTGTGCATATTTGCAATCTAGAGGTTCTGGGGGGGGGTTGCTTAAGCATGTCCTTTTTTTTTTAATGCTTTCCTAGTTCTTTATAATATAGAATTCCAGAAAAGTCCATATGAACAAATTGTAAACTGATCCAAAGTTAAAAGAAGAAATCACAATTACCCCCACAAATACAACATTATGGAAGTTCAGTAGAGAAGGAACATTTTATAAGGCTTACCAGAAGTTACTATTTGCTTAGTAGTAAAAAGGGTCTATCCCTTTCCATGCAAATAGAGGGAAATAATAAATAAAAAGAATAAAACAGAACTAGTGAGAAGGTGAAAAAACAATGGGGAAAAAGGAGCATTGATCTTCTCATCTCAGAAATTTTCCCACCAGGGTCTCATCAGATGTTGAGTTCTCCCTATGAGGAATAAAGGACCAGGAGTTACTTGGAAATCATTCTCTCTCAGCCTCAAACTGTCCTGGGTGAAAATTCTTCTGAAATTTTCTTTTATACAAGGAGAATCCAAGTAGAGATCTGAACCAAAATCTCATCAGGTATCTCTTTCAATACAGTGTATACCATTAGAAGTCCATGTACAAATATCCACTGAGTCTAGGTATAGGACTCCAAAATTTTCCAATGATTCCCTGTTATATTAAGGTCAATCCAAATGGAGTTCAAAGCCACCCAAAAACAGAACAAGCAGGCTTAGTTCCAAAAGAAGAAAAAAAAAGGTTCAGGTTAAGCTCTGAACACATATTAAGCTCCCAAAAGCAAGCCATGTGACCTGCCCTACAGTTCAAGGTGTAACAAAGTCACATATGAATTTCTTCCTGTAGAAAGGGGATTGATTGGTAGACTAAACCCCTGTATTATTCATTTATTGTATACTGTAACAACCAGAGCAACCTCCATTTTGGAAATGCCTTTCCTAAGAAGAAAAAAAAAATTGTATTAATGTTAATGTGTTATAATGTTTTTTGTTTGTTGAGTTAATAGTTTTCTTGTAATCTCATAGTTTGCATGCTAAAAATTCAACAGTTTTCTTCCCCTTTGTAACTTTTGTAAGAAATCTGATTGCTCTGTTCCTTTCTTATTCTCCCACCCTAGCTCAAGACAACAGTAGCTTCTGCCAAGGTAGTTATCAGGTTAATTATTAGCACTCGTACTGGGCAAACTGTTCACTCTAAGATAACAACCACCTTTTAAGGGTATGCTAATTTAAAAAAACCAGTTCTCCATCATAGGCTACATTGTTCAGTCATTTCTCATTTCTCTAACTTTTTGCGACACCATTTGGGGTTTTCTTGGCAAAGATATTGGAGTGGTTTGCTGTTTCCTTCTCCAGCTCATTGCCTCAGTTTCCTTATTGGTAAACACAGAGTTAAGTGACTTGCCCAGGGTCATACACCTAGTAAGTGTCTGAGACCAAATTTAAACTCAAGAAGATGAGTCTTCCTGATTGTAGCCCAGTGCTCTATCTGCTGCATCACCTCTACCTGGTTTTAAGGCTACTAAGCATCTTGAGTGTATATCAAAGCTATGTTGCCTGAAAAACTAGTCATGAGGTCAGAAAAAGTTCCCACATCCTTAGCCACCAGTTTGATTTCCAGACCATCAAGGCCAATCAAAAAGTGAGACCACTAATAAATAACATAAGAAGGAAAGTTTTTCTAAATAGCCTAGCACAATGTAGTTTTCATTTATTTGATGCTCGTGTGGATGCCAGTATTTGTATTGGTGTGACAGTTGCAGTAGATTCAGTAAATTTTCATTCCCAAAGGAACTTGATACCCATCTGGAAATACCTGAACTGGCTCTAAGCAACTTTCAAATTCTCTGAATTCAGTATTTATTTGAGATCCAACCAACTGTAATATCATTCCAGACATCCCAATGGTGTGTGAACTGTGGTTTGGGTTTTATTTTCACCTTTTAGTGGAGAGTAGATAACACTTCCGACATAATTATCCATTCATTACAGAGTATAATGGAAGGTGGATAATGGATTGGAGATAATGGCTATCTGGAGAGGCTGATTACCTCTCCAACCCTGGGAGTTAGGCTCTCAAAACTAGGACATCTACTTACATACCTCCCACCTCTCCACATCACACTCCCATACCTCAAGGTCTCATTACTTATCAACTGAACTATTCTGATAGTGTCTCTGTCTCCAGTTTCTTGTCTCTCCCTGGAAGCCAACCTTTGTAAAGTTGTTAAAATCACCTTAAGGCAAAGGTCTGGTGATATTCATCATTTGCCCAAAAGTCTTTAGTACCTCCCCATTGCCTATCAGATACAGTACTGCTTCTTCAGCCTGGCATTTAAGACCTTGTGCAATATTCATCAGTATTCATCATACCTGTACAGCCTTATATCACATTGTTCTCCACACAGTCTACCAACGCTGTCAAACTCAAATAGAAATGGCCTCAAATGGAACCCTCCTATGTCATATTGACTTTAAAAACCACAAATTGGCATTATCTATGTTGTGCTGTAGTTTTATTGATTTTGTTAAATAATTTTATTTTAATCTGTTTGACCTTACTAGGGAGTCTTTGGGTAACTTGCCAAATTAGCCTAGTTATCTGAATTTGACTTGTCATTTCCCATCTCCATGAGATTTCGAAAACCAGCTTCCAAGCCAGAAATGAACTTTTTCCTTATTTCTGTGTTGTAGTATCATTATCTAGCTCAGCTCATGTTGTAGGCCAAGACTTTCCAGGTCCTTGACCACATTAGCTCCCAAGTTCTACAAAGGTCATTAGGCAGATATGCAAGGAAAGTATAATCTTGTTGGGTGGATGCTCTCAATCTAAAGAAAGTACTGAGTTAATTTGCAAGTCTTGATTGTAACACCCTGTTTGTGCCTCTGGACATGGTCCCAGGATAAAGAGCTTAAGGAGTGATTGGCTTTGGGTTGGGGTAGAGAAAGATCAAGACCAAG
>CM053595.1:161077992-161115248 GCA_028646575.1 Pseudocheirus occidentalis
GAATAAGGAAACTGAGTCCTAGGAGGGTTGAGTCACTTACCCAGGGTCAGACAGTAATATTTGAACACAAGCCACCTAGAAAATTATGGAGAAAACAACCTTGCTAACAGTGTTTTGTTTGACTGAACTATCCTCCATTCTTCCACAGTCTAAATTACAAAACTTTACTGCAATTGCCTCCCCTTCTGCCATAGATTGAATAATAAAAAGTGAATTAATCACTTCCATACTGCTTTGGCTGAATACTCAAAATCTTATTGCATGCAGCATCCTTTGACTTCATAGTACTTCATAAATGCTGCATCCAACATGCAACCAGGAATTTCCAGACCAAATTTCCTTTAGGGACAGACTATATCCCATTGGTCTATGTAAATATCATACAATGCTGTTGGTTGGCTACGTATTTGAAGGAGCCCTAGGAAGTTAAAGCTGCTACCAGTGATCAGTCTTCCTTAGTACACCAATAAATTAATTTTTCTTTCAATTTAGCTGCTCACATTATTTGACCTCAAGTCATGCAGATCTGGAAGTGGGTGAGATTCTCCCTGGATTCCCAAGGAACTCAGGCTAAAAAATTTCCTAACTCCGAACCCCAAGTCTTTTATCCACTGTATCATCTAGCTATCAAATAATGTGTCATTTAATCTTTCTGAACCAAAGATAACTAACTCCCCAATGCTATAAATTATATATGAGACATACATCTATGAGGGCATTCCTACACTAGAAGTTTCTACACCAAGAAAATCACATGCTTTTGACTTAAGATTTATATATGGTTACATGTATGATTACACACATAATTCATAATTGGACCTGAGTCTATTGCTAGTTTATCTGAGAGCAGGGCAGAGACTAAAAGTGAGTGTAAGAGAAATCCTGGTCCAATCTCCCCAAAACCGCTTTTCTAGTTTTCCCCTCACTTCAAATGCTTTCAGTTAGCCCTGTCGGGGGCGATATCAGAAGTATATAACAGAAAGTCTTGTGGCTTTGTACAGAAATGACTAATCTGCTTCACTGCTGCTTAGTGTTTCCATCTAGCAGTGGGGATGGTAGTTATGAAATGCAAATACTGTTTCCCAATGACCCCTTTCTTCTAGAATTTATTGTGTTCTCTGTCAAGGAAGGCATTTATGAGTTTAGCTGTGTGTCACCTTGATAAATTCTTTCCTAACCCAACAGACCTCTCAATTCCTATGTTACTTTATAACGTATATACCAAATAAGTGAAACTCCAAGCCAGAAAGAGGTTAGTCCATTTAAAGCTCAGGAATAGATATGTAACAGAATGAAATAAGAGCAGAAGAGGAACTGTTAAAAATGAAAAAAGCATAAAATATTGGTTTCAAATACAACAGTAACATATAGTCAGTAATCTCATTGAAATTCTTTTATTTCCTCCTCTCTTTTCTCTTCCCAGGCATCTAGTCCAATATTTCACAGAAATGTAATATACTCTTCTCTCCCCTTCATCACCTGCTGAATTTCTACCCATCCTTTAAAGCACAACTGAAATTCTGCTTCCTTATATGAAACTTTTTTCTCTGATTCCTCCTCCCCTTCCCAGTAACAACCATCCCCTAAACCCTAACATTTCACAGCCATAAATCATACAACCATAGATCAATAGGCTTTAGAGCTAGAAGAAACCTTAGAGATCATTTGGCCTAACCCCCTTATTTTATAGATGAAAAGTGTGAGGAGCAAAGATGAAATAAATGACCTCTCGATCTCACACACATTGTGAGTAGCATACCAGAAATGTAAAAGCACACCCTCTGCATCCAAATTCTGGTTTATGGCCACTAAACTACTACTGCTCCTTGTATTTTTTTTCTCTACAACTCAAATGTACTTAAGATGTACTACTTATTTTGTTGTTAAGTAGTTTTTCAATCATGGCTAACTCTTCATGACTCCATTTGGGGTTTTCTTGCCATTTCCTTCTCCAGATCATTTTATAGATGAGGAAACTGAAGCAAACAGGATTAAGTGACTTGCCCAGGGTCACAATAGCCACTAAGTGTCTGAGGCCAGATTTGAACTTGGGAAGATGAGTCTTCCTGGCTCCACATACACCACTCTATCCACTGCACCACTTAGCTGTCCAAGAAGTACTATGTAGTGTAGTTATTTGTGTTTGTATCTTGTTTTCCTAGTAGACTAATAAGCTTCAGTATGGCAGAACTATTTCTTATCTAATTTTATATCTCCCCTAAGACTAAATACAATGTTAGGTATATAGAAGAGCTTAATCAGTGTTTTTAAGTAACTGATTAATTGCAAGAATATTTTTTTCATAAATGGATGTAAAATGTTAATCCACTAACTTGTACAAGTGAAAATGAGTTTTTAAATACGAATGAACTTAATGAGATTGAAGTAGCTAGATGACAAGTGGATAGAGTGCTGGATCAGTCAGAAAGACCTGAGTTCAAATCCAGTCTCAGACATTTACTAGCCAAGTGGTCCAGAGAAAACTATTTAACCTCTGTTTGCCTTAATCCACTGGAGAAGGCAATGACAAATCACTCTAGTATCTTTGCCAAAACAACAACAACAACAAAAAACACCCAAAACGTGGACAGTATTGGCCCATGGGGTCATAAAGAGTTCAACATGACTGAACAATAATGACATTTAAAAAAAAACAACACCTTTAAGGTTATATGATACCATAGTTGCATTCTATTATACTAGAATATTAGACTTCCCAACTGAGGGAGCAGACTTCAGAGGTAAGATAGTGTAAGCGATATCTTTTTTTTTTAAATTTAAATTGATTTGTTTATTTATTTTTAGTTTACAAGATTCAGTTCCACAATCCCTAGAGTTTCAAATTTTCTCCCCTCCCTCAGTAATGTCTTTTTGAGATAAGGAAACAGTCACAGTGAATAGAAATTATTGACCTGTGGCTACACAATTTACACAGATCTTGACTTTACCTAGTCTGCTGATTTTTAAGACACAGCTCTCCCCATCACACTGCCTCTGAAATGAAATGCTTCCTAAAATAACCTTGTTAAGAGAATCAACAATAGCATGTAGCATGGATTGTCTATATAGACCCAACTTAAACTCCATCTTTCTAGCTTCATTGGACATTGCTCTTCTTCCTGCTCTCTGCTATTGAGCCAACTGCCTTTCCATTTGTTCCTCATACAGAACACTTCATTTCCTGTTACCATGCCTCTGAACCAGTTGTCCCCCATGCCTGGAATATACTCACTTTGAACCTCTGCTTCAGATCCCTTTTTTCCTTCAAGATATAACTCAAGCACCATCTTCTTAGTTGGTGGTACTTTCCCTCTCAAATGAAATGTTAGTTAATTACTCTATATTTATTTGTATTTATTCTCCCAATACATAGACAAAGGAAATGAAATAGATATGGACTAGGAGTTCTATTTCCACTAACTACAAATGTGACCTTGGAAAAACCAATTAACCTCCCTGGGTCTCAGTTTCCTCATATATGGAGTGAGAATGTACTGAATAGTCCAGGGATTGGGAACCTGTGGCCTCGAAACCACATGGTGGTCCTCTAGGTCTTCAAGTGTGGCCTTTTGACTGAATCAGTCAAAGGACCTAGAGGGCCATATGTGGCCTCAAGGCAGTGGGTCCCCCGCCCTTGGAATAGTCTATCTATCTTTGAATTCTATAGACCATTTATGTACTTGAACATGTGTAAAGGTAAGAGATACAGAGATATGAGACATAAAATTGCCCTGACTAGTATAATTTCCCAGTAGCATTTTAAGCATAGTATACTCAAGCAGGGAGCATGGGGTAGTGAATAGAGACCTGACCTTAAAGTCAGGAAGATTTGTTCATGGATCACCTTTTACACGTACTGGATGTGTAAGCTTAGGAGAGTCCTTTAAGCTCTTAGTGTCCAGGGCAATTCTCTATGACAATCAGTTAAAGAATAGTTGCTGCTCTGTATTTGTAGAAGGAGCTTCTTCACTGGGGATTCTTAAACCAATGGAATTTCAGATTTAGTGAAAACAAACAAAAAACTGTGATAACATTTTTTAAAATTGATAAATAATTATTAAGCACTTATTATATTCCAGGCACTGTGATAGGTGCTGTGGATACACACACACACACACACACACATATACACACACATAAAATACAACTGTAATGGCATTTGGTCAGTCCCTTACTTATAACCTAATTCCAATGGAAACAACTGTCTACTTTCACCTGACATCATATTTCACACACATAATCCATGATGTCAGGTGAGAAATGATTACATATATCGTAGGAACTGAAAGGAAAGCTATTTTGGAAGCAAATCTGATTTGTAACTTTTACTTCCATTCCTTGTATCTCATCTTCCCAATGTGCAGAATGAAAGTGGTGAATTGGATGATCTCTAAGATTCCTTCCAGATCTAAAATTCTATGAACTTATCTTTCTTTTTTTTCCCCCTCGGGTCAGGGTCCTTTCCAAGGCCTTCTCAAATCTTGATTCTGTCATCCTCCTATTAGCTATGTCTCCTAGTTCATACCACCTTCAAATTGAACAATAAAGCTTTTTATTATTATTTTTAGACATTTAAAAGAAATCAAGTTCTCACTGCAAGCTGACACATGCAAAATATAAGCTCTTTGAGTGCAAGCATTACTTAATGTTTGCCACTTATATCTATCTAAGCTTAAGGTAGAATTTTGTTAATTGATTGATTAGTGAACTACTACTGCTATAAAGAATTCATAGTGTTCTTTTGTAAATGCCTGCAAACAACCTGCTAACCATTTCAAGCTAGATTCTTCTTTTTTCTTTCCAAGGATCAATGCCAACAAACAAGCTTCAACCTATCTTCCTAGTCCTCCAAATGAGAATGTCCTACTCAAAAGCTTCATTATGTCATTTAGATGACCTTGACTCTCTCAGAGACTATGCCAGTAGATGATTAGCTCCCACAAGTCCTACAATACTGAAAAGACTTCAAGTCTGTGGCAGTTATTTGCCTTTGTTGTCCAAAATCCAGTATAGCTAAGTGCAGAAAGGCATGCCAGCCTCTTAGAAATTATCAATTCTTTGACTATAGAGACTGATTAAACAAATAAATATAGAAAATAAGCCTAAAATATAGAACATAAATATAAATATAGAATAGAATAAATAATGTAATAGGTGTATAAATTATATATGATTGTAAAATAGAATAAAATAAATATGAATATAGAAAGTTTGTTTAGTGCTCTGCAGCTTTTTCAGTAATGCTATTATGCAGTAATACTATGGTAGAACAAAGGGCAGAGGATGCTCAGAATCTTTTTTAAAAATTCTTTCCAGATATATTAATCAATTAATTTGTTTTTGTTTTTAGTATTTTGTCTAATTACAAAATAATGGAAATTCTACTAGTAACGGTAAAGCACATCCATATAAGCATTTTAAATAAAAGTCCAACCAAATGTAAGAAAGAAATTTTAAAAGACAGAATTATGGCTTATAGATTTTCCTAAAGAGGCAAATAAAAGTATTATCAGAATTCAATATCAGGATTCAATATACACCTAGAGACAAAAAGAAGCATAAATGAATTGCCTGAAGATAAATTCACTTTATAAGACAATGACTATTGCAGAAGATGGAGAAATAAGGAAATTCTATGAAGAACTTAACATGATCTTCTAAGCCATAAATTTCCAAAGTGAATAATATGACCCCTGGGGGAGGTGGTGCTGGTGCTAGAATGATCCAGGGAGGGGCAGTAATGGCCTCAGGGACAATTGGGGGGTGTTGAATAAAAATAAGGGGCAGTAGAAGCGTAAGGAAAGAAGAGAAGAAAAATTTGAAAAGCCATTCATACATGTTTCATATATCATGTAGCAGAGTTACAATCATGGCAATTACATTATTTTTCTAAATAAACACATAAAATGCAAGTTATAACCTATCAGTGGACAAGTTCTCTAATAGGTCTTAAGCAAATGTTGGTAGCTGAACGTGTCACACATCATTGGGAAGTCCAGCATGCATCAGCAGGAATATGTGCGTGCAATGACTTGTTTACAATACAATACTGTATGATTACATGATGCAATATTGAGTCATCAAAATTTCAATTCAGGAAAACCCCACAAATTTACAATAAATTATTAAATTTAAGGTGCGTCATTAAAAATATTTTATATATCTTTGAAATTATGTAAATTTAAAAAAATTGGTAAAGGGTTAAAGAAAATAGGATTTTTTTGGAGAGGTGGCCATGAACTGAGTAATTTTTTTTAAAAAAAGGGACGGTAGGCCAAATAACTTTAGGAACCTTTCCTCTAAACCAAGTAAATATATATGTATATATATATATATATGTTGCTATCTCAATCTCATTATTTAAAGCTATGAAAAGGATGAAAAATAATATGCTAGAAAATATAATTTAAGTTTAAGAAATTAAAACTGGAGACTTGGAGCTTCAGATATACAGTATCTTGAATACTTGCTTCAAGAAGAGTTGCTATACATGCCAAACTACCATTTCTTAGAGAAATTGAACCAAAATAAAACAATCAACAGAAAGAAGAGGCCTAATAAGCCCAGAAACTATGTAAGCTAACAAAATTTTTATTTACTAGGGAAGAGTCACTTGGAAGCAAAAGGCAATGCTAGTTTGTATATACAAATTCATTTTCAAAACTTAATGGAGGAGGGTGGCAGAAGTTTATGGAGAGTATAATTTCACAAAACAACTGGTAAAAATATATGGGAAAATTACCATTTCAATTGGGTTAATTTATTAGTACATATACTTTAGCCAGGAGGTTCATAGGAACAAGGAGCTATATTTAGAATGGAATACAAGAAGAATAGAATGTATTGCATTTGGAGAACTGCACAATGATTTCATGACTCCAAACTGATTATTGCCACAAAAACCTATTTTAAAATATTAATATTCTCCTGGTAAAACCATATCACTAAAAATAATAAAATATCATGTCTTCAGAAGAATGAGTCTTGTGAGTAACAGTAAAAGTTATGAAAATACAAATGGTGGATATAAGTAACATGCAACATATTACCAACAATCATGTGCACAAGAAGTGGTATAAGAGACATTGCCAGAGATATGTGAACAGAAATGGACCTTAGCCATGATGATATTGAAGTATCAAGTATATATTGAGTCTGGCCACCCAGCCAATTCTAAATTCATGTAGTTACATTTTCATCTAATTCATATCTTTCTATCTTTTCCCACATAAATAGAATAAGATATTAATCAAACACTTTCTTAAAATTTAGGTAAACTTCATATTGTTCCCTTTAATAATTTAGTAATATTATCAGAAAAGGAAATGAAGTTTCTGCTCTGAACTTTTTTTTTTCCTTCTTGGAGGGCGATTGAGGTTAAGTGACTTGCCCAAAGTCACAAGGGTAGTAAATGGCAAGTGTCTGAGGTCACATTTGAACTCAGGTCCTCCTGACTCCAGAGCCAGGCCCTATTCACTGCACCTAGCCACGTGGCCCTTCTGAACTCTTTTCAAAAAATCCATTCTGGCTTTTGGTAATCACATCTTTCCTTTCTGGATATTTATCCATTTTTGCCAACTATTTCTTAAAAGATCCATTCTAGAAGTTTTCTACTAGTTTGCAGACTTTCTCTTTTTATTTGTGAATTGTTTCAATTGCCTTTGTCTAACCTTCTGCTACCTCTCCTATTTTATATAATCTTTCATAATTCATTAACAGTAATTTGGTAATCACATCTGCCAGTTCCTTAAGGATCCAATAATATAATTCATCTGGGCCAGTTATTCTCTTCCTATCACCTAACTTATCTTAAGCAACAACTCTGTGCTAATCATTTGTATAATGTCATTTTTCCACTGTAAATGTCTTTTTGGAGAAAACAGAAATAATCATTATGAAATGAATCAAGAAGCACTTTCTCCTCCCTGTTGGTTATCATCATCCCATCCACCTCATGCAAAGATTCTATTGCTCCATGATATTCCCATAAAAAATAAACAATATAGCTAAACACAAAACAAATTAGAGCAAAAAATAAAGCCAAGAACTTTTTTTTGCTGTATTTGGTGTTCCTTATCAGTTTCAATTCATTCTGAGCTATAGTTTTAGTAACATTTTTATATGACTTTGCTATACTTATAATCTGTTACCTGATCTTACTTCCATTTGTAGAACATTTCCTAAGGTTTCAGGTGAGCTCCCTGTGTATCCACACTATTTTCTTCAGACAAATACCCTTCTCATTAGAATGTTTTCTCTGTGTCTTCAGAATTTGATTATTTACCACCACCACCATCCTGCCATCTCTCCTGAACTAACTTCTCCTAAAGCACTTTACTTTATGTGATCTTAACTATCTTTTCTCTGAACCCTTTGGAATCTACTTTACCAAAATCCATTTCAAATGTCAAATTGTTTTTCTGTTTTTTTTTCTCATTTTCTATCACATCCTCCTAAGATCCCTATATTTATCCCCCAGGAAATATTCATTCTCTTTTAGTAAGACTCTGATACAGAATAGAATGTCATATTACCTCCAAAATGATTACTTTCAATCCATTCTATACTTATCTTGGATGAGAGAGACAGACAGACAGACAGAGAGATCATATGACTGGTGATTCAAATATCCCATCACTACTAAATCATACCTCCATGCCACAGTGGTGATCTCTTTTCCAAACTTGTCATCTATTTCTTTTTTATTTTCTCTCCAAGTGTTCTATATCATGCTCAAATGGCGAAAGTATTTCTGTTTCTCCCTCCCTTGAACTTTACTTCAATTCCCCTCTCTAGTTCCTCATTTTCCTCACATTAGCATGCCTTCTTGAAACATAATGCCCCTCACCCATTTTTACCTACCCTATTTTCACTGAATAAAGTATAATACTCCAGAACACAATCCTGTTATGAGTTTCTTCTTAGTAAGTCTCAGTAATACCTGTGCATCAAGACATTTAGTTCTTCTTGTCATTCTCTACATTCTGGCATCTGACCACATCAATCAACCACAATTCTTTTTTGCAAAGTTGCTAATTATCTCTTAACTCTCAAGTCTAATGACCTTTTCTCATTTCTCAGCCTTCTTGACCTCTCTGCAGCTTTTTGCATTGTAGATTACCTTCTTTTCCTTGATGTTCTCCTCTCTCTAGGTTTTTATAACAATATCTCCCTTGTCCCTCACCCTATCTGTTCACTCCTCATTTTCTGATGTTGGATCTTCATACAGGTTGCACCCAGTAACTGTGAGTGTCCCACAGGGCTCTTTCTTAATCTTCTTCTGATATTTATTCCAGTTTACTTGATGATCTCATCGGTTCCCATAGATTCAACTTTTATCTCCATCCTGATGATTCTCAAAATCTGCCTATTCAGTCCTAACTTTTCTGCTGACCTTCAGGATCCCATCTCCAATTTCCTATTGAAACATCTCTAACTAGAAATTTTGTAGATATCTTGAATTCAATGTCTAAAAGTAAGCTCATATTTTCCCCTAAACCCTCACACCATCCAAACTTTCCTATTACTATTGAGGCCACCACTACCCTCCGAGTCCCACAGGCTCTCAACCTAGTGTGATCCTTGCCTTTTCACCTTTTTTCCCTGCCTATATCCAATTTACTGATAAAGAATGTTCATTTTATCTTCATGGTTCTCACATATAACCAATTTGCTTTGATACTACCATTACACTTGTGTAGGTCATCTTCAGCTCGGGTCTGCCCTATTGTAACAATCTGTTGGTGAGTCTGCCGACCTCAAGTTTCTCCCCATTCCAATCCATTCTCTACTCAGCTGTTAAAGTGATTTCTAAGCACACTTCCCTCTTCATAAATGTACCTTCAGGAGCAAATACAAAATCCTGTTTGGCTTTTCTCTATCTTTCCAGACTTCTTATACCCTACAGCTCTCTCCCACATGTACTCATCCAGTAACATCAACCTTTTTGCTGCCATTTGAACAAGATGCTCCATATTCTGATGCTGGGCATTTTCATTGTGTGTCCCCCATGCATGGAATGCTCTCCCTCATCTATGTCTCCTACCTTCCTTGGTTTCCTTCAAGTCTCACATAAAATCCTATCTTTTACAAGAAGGCTTTCATCCATCTTAATGCTAGTATCTTCCCTCTGTTGATGACTTCCAACTTATCTTATATATTGTTTGATCATATAGAGTTATTTGAATGCTGACTATTCCATTAGATTGTAATGTCCTCAAGGGCAAGGTCTGTTATTTGCCTTTCTTTGTATTCTTAGCACTTAGTATGGTGACAAGCACACAGTAAGCACTCAATAAATGTGTACTCTAAGTATGCTTGAGATATTTTAGGACAGTCACGAGGCAATGACTTTTGCTATTTTCTGATTTCTTGGGTTTTGTCTGCTATGAATTCTGAGCATTTCAACTTCAATTCTTCTTTTATATCCTCTATTATATTTAATGTTGTTCAGTTTTTTTCTGTCATGTATGAGACTATGACCCCATTTGGAGTTTTCTTGGCAAAGATACTGAAGTGTTTTGCCATTTCCTTTTCCAGTTCATTTTACAGATGAGAAACTCAGTCAAACAGTATTAAGTGACTTGCCCAGAGTCACACAGCTAGTATGTGTCTAAGAACAGATTTGAACTCAGGGAGATAAGTCTTTCTGGCTCCAGGCCTAGCACTTTATCCACATAGACAATCTTTTTTCTTCTCCTTCCCTTGAAGCCCTTTGAATTTTATTTCCAAGAAAACTGGCAAGTACATTCTTGCCAATTTTTATAAGCAATGTTCCCTCTCAGGACAAGCCATAAGCCAGAAATCCATATCTCATTTTCTGACACCACACTCTTTGCTAGATTTTTGCTTTCAAAATTATTTTTTACCTTCTTCTGTCCCTTTTCTTCAATGAGAAATGGACAAAAGCACACCTTTTATCCTTATTGTCTTCAGTTTCTTACCAAAAGCTTCAGTCATTGGCAGTTTTTAGGTTCCTTGTGGTAGAAATATTAGCACCCACTCAGTCAATACCTGTCATTGAAAGCAATGACCAAGATAAGCCTTGGAATATTCCTTGTTATGTCTTAGATATATACCTCAGGAAGAAAATGGACACCTCTTTTGTTGTTATGTGTTTGACAAACCTCAGGATCCAACCACTACTACTCTTCTGTTCTTTTGAAAACCCCAGATGTGGTCATGAAGAGCTGGACATGACTAAAATGACTGAACAGCAACTGTATCTATTAGCTCAGCTGATGAAAGGCATATTAAGTAAGATCCAGATATGGAGGTTTTAAATCAACTGTAAAAATGAAGCCATCCAGCTCAAGGCCTATGAGAATCCCTTTAATGAAGTGTAGATGAATTCCTTGATTAATTTTGAAAGAGAGCTTAATATGCCTTATTACTATTCCCTTACTTTCTCTAACTACATCAACTAACCTGAACAGAATAATACTAAATCCATGTCACCTTTCCACATATGTATAAAATAAAAAAGTTCTAAGAGATGACATTTAACATGCCTTCCATTTCTAAATTTATGATCCATGTATCCAAATTTTGCCTTCTTTCTATTGAATTCTGATTCCTTTAGGTAGTAATAATAATTATTATTAGGTGAATAATGTGTGGTTGTCTAACAACCCAGACTGCTCACTTTTTTCTCTGTCTTTAAACCAAAGGCAGTTAAAATTTCTGGTCTAGTATCCATATCCTGTGTCCATCTCTATATGTAGACACTTGTCTAAATCACAGAACTTCTTGAGAATGAGAGAATGACCAAGATGTGCTGTTGATCTAAAAAGGGATCTCAAAGTGATCATTGTCTCACACGCTCTCCTTCAGCCTGATTTGTGACTCAGATCTATTCTTTCACTTCTGAATCCTGTATAATGACTACTGTAATGAATTTCAAAATTCCTAACCTTGGATCCAGGTCAGACGTGGTTATAGAGTCTACTCTGCTCACTGATTCCTCTGAAGGGGAGCCTGGAAGTTGTAAGGAAGTGGCTGACTGATATAAGGTTTTAGATTAATGAAAGGATAGGTTCTACCTGGGAGGTAAACAGCTACTGCTAAACCCCTTATTCCTCACTATTCTATGTTGCATTACTGTTGTAGGTTCCCATATCCTCTTGGCATCCTGACCATGTGGGAAGAAAACATCACCAATGTGACTATGTTCATCCTTGTGGGCTTCCCTACTTCCTTCTGGCTTCAGATACTGCTTTTCACCCTATTCCTTGGAACATACTTGTTAGTATTGGTGGAAAATTTGGTTATCATCCTCCCTGTCTGGGTCAATGGTTCCCTCCACAAGCCTATGTACTACTTTTTAGGTAGTATGTCCTTTTTGGAGATATGGTACATTTCTGTCACTGTCCCCAAGACTTTGGCTGGATTTCTCCTTCACCCCAACACCATCTCATTCTTAGGCTGCATGACTCAGCTCTACTTCTTCCTTTCACTTGCCTGCACAGAGTGTGTACTCCTGGCTGCTATGGCATATGGCCATTATGTGGCAATCTGCCAACCCCTCCACTACCCAGTCATCATGACCGTAGAACTCTGTGTCCAACTGACTGCCATCTCCTGAGTATGTGGCTTCTCTGTTGCTATAATCAAGGTGTATTTCATCTCGTGTCATTTTCTGTGGTAACAATGCGCTGAACCACTTTTTTTGTGATGTTTCTCCCATCTTCAAATTGGCCTGCAAGATCTTTTCCATGGCTGAAATGGTGGACTTTATCCTAGCCATGGTTATTCTTGTATTCCCTTTCTTAGCCACAGTTCTCTCCTATGCCTTCATTATCTCTACTGTTCTGCGCATTCCTTTAGCCTCTGGATGACAAAAAGCCTTCTCTACCTGTGGTTCCCATCTCATAGTGGTGATAATATTTTATATGGCTGTAATTTTCATGTATGTTCGACCCCGAGATATTGCCTCGTTTAATTCCAACAAACTGATCTCAGCCACATATGTAGTATTTACATCTATGCTAAATCCCATCATTTATCGCCTAAGGAATCAAGAGGTCAAAGGTGCTATCAGAAAGACCCTGAGGAGTAGTTGGGCCATAATCCTAAAAGATTCCTCTTTCTAAACTCCTATTTGTGAGTCAAGTATGGTCCTGACAACCAAACTCACTTGGGATATAGTAAATGAAGGGATCTATAGAACCATTTATCTATTGAACATTGAGGTAAAGAATGTAAATAAGGTCTGAAAGAGAGATTTATACCAGAGATGAAATAATTATTCAATATTAAATTTCAATTATCATAATTATAATTAAATTTACTGTAAAAACCATATAAAATTTAAAATAATTTAAAATACATCATAATGTAAATATATACAAAAACTTTCAGAAGGGTACCATAGTAATTTACAATAAAAATTCTAAAATACATAAATATATTAAAAAGCATGTCAGAAAAAGCTTCATTTAAAAAGAAAATCAACAAAATTAATCATAGAAGATGAAATAGACCATTCCAATTGTGTAAAATCAGGAAGCTTTTAGTGGAAAAAATAGTGCTACTCTAATAGGAAGAGAAACTAATAAGAGATAACAAAATATTTACATGAAATATCTCTGAAGAAAGTCTGATATACAAGATATATAAGGAACTGACACAAGTGCAGGGTCTTCCAAAGTCTTAGTGCAGTTTTAGGTTTTAATAACTTTAGAAGTAAAATGTCATAAACTTACCCCCAAAATTATTTGACAGCATAACTTATTTAAGTTTCTTTTACATCGATTTATTTTTTTTGAATTATAAATTATAAATTTAACAAGAAAAAAAGATGAACAAAAGTAAATTTCAAAATCCAAGAACTGTAATTATTTAAATGAAGAATCACTGGAGAGCATCTGAATAAGGAACAAGGATAAAGTAACAGTGCTTAATAGAAATAAGAGACTTAGGTAAATGGAGAAATAGACATTGTTCATGATTGGGTCAGGTCACTATAATCAATATGGGGAAATTGTCCAAGTTAATTTACAGATTTACTATTAATCTAATCAAATATCCATTTGGTTATATATATACCTAACTATAGCAATGACATTAATTTAGAAGCTCCAAAAGTTCTAGAATCTAGGGGGAAATAAGTAAAAAAAAATGAGAAATGAAGGGGTCCTAGAATTTCTACATCTCAAACAATATTATAAAACAATATTCATAAAATTATTTGGCAATCATTTAAGAATAGAAAAATAAGTCAGTGAAACTAACTATACTAATCATAACACAAAACCAGTTGTTGTTGTTGAGTTGTTTTGGTTACATGATTCTCCCTGATCCCATTTGGGATTTTCTTGGCTACATGCTACTGACAATGGCTTCAGCATTCAGATTATTCCACAATCAACCAATTAATCACTAAATTTGCATCATCTCACTAAAATGTAAGTTCCTCTAAGTCTGTAGGTATTATTTGTTTTCTTTCTATGAACCCAATGTCCTTAGGACAGAACTTTACACCTAACTGTTTAATTGAACTGAATTACACATATTAAAAATATCTTCAGAGGACACATCACCCCAAAAGGTAGTAGAATGGTCACAAATGAAAAAGCTTAAATACTGCAAAGATATCTATGAAATAATAAAACTGAAGGAAAGCCTTCAGCATAGTGGGCTACTCTACTAAGGATCTGCAGAAAGATGGGGAAGGGGGCAAGAGAAACCTATGAGATGAAAAGGCTTAGATGAGTTATCATTGGGAGGAATACCTATACCATACATATTATAGATCTATTGAAGATCTTTCTGTCTTTTCCTTCTTGGGATATAATGTGGAGTATTGAACTCATCACTGGTTTGATTAGTAACAGCACGTTAGTGTAAATTCATTTCCCACCCTACTGCACTCCTTTGGACTTCATCATGCCCCAAGGAACCTTATCATCATGCAACATCCCTTCAACCTTGGGATTCCCGCTTTCTCTGTATCCTCTGCTCCTACTCTACTTTTCTAATATATTTCTGCTGAAAGTATAGTAGAAAGCTCCTCCCCAAACCCAAATTAAGGAGGGTGCCCTGACTGGCTCTCTTCATTTCCCATTCAGCTGCATTCCTGTGTAGTATCCATCATGTTCCCAAACCAAATTTCTTCCTTCTGCTCCACCCCCAGACTTTTCAGCTTCTTTTTGTGTGTTATTTTCTACTACTAGATTGTAAGATCTTTGAGGGTAGGAACTATCTTTTAGTTATTTGCACCCTCAGTACTTACAATCAAATACCTGGCACATAGTAGATACATAATAAATGTTTATGGTCTGACTGACTAGATTCATGTTGTTTTCTGAAAAGACTGGAATGATTCACAGCTTTACCATCAGTCCATTAGGACTGTCTTCACATAATTCCTCCAATATTGATGCGTTATTATTTTGGTAAATTTTGTTAATTTCTGAGTATGAAGTGAAATCTGAGAGTCATTTTAAATTGTAATTCCCTTATTAGTAATTTGAAGCAGGATTTCAAATATTATTGGGTAATTTGCAATTCTTTTGAAAACTGCTCAAGTGGTTTATCCCTGTAATCCTTGCAACCAGGAAGGCTGAGAGTGGAGCATTGCTTGAATTCAGGTATTCTGAGCTGCAGAGGCCTAAGTTGATGAGATATCCACCTAAGTTCAACACTTGTAAGTTGAGATTCCAGGAAAAAGAGAACCATCATACAGTATAAAGAGGAGTAGACCAGTTCATGCAAGAAATGGATTGAGGTAAAACACTTATGCTAACTAGTCCACCAAAAAGCACTACATTTTTAGCATAGGCAAGATAAAGAGAAGAAGGAAGGAAGGGAAGAAAGAAAGAAGGCAGGAAGTAAAAATGAAAGGAAGAGTGGAAGGAAGGAAGACAGATATTCATATTCTATAGAAAGAATAACTTTTAGGGGCAGCGAGGTGGCACAGTGAATAGAGCACCAGTCTTGGAGTGAGGAGGACATCAGTTCAAATCTGACTTCAGACACTTGACACACTTAACCCCAAGGGCTTTGCCTTCCTCCCTCCAAAAAAAATTAACTTTTATCTTGATACCAGTCTAAAAACCCACTGTCTCCCACCCTGGGGTAGATAATCTATAACAGAATGCTTCTTAGGACAACCAGTCATCTGAATGAGGGTGAATACCTCAAACATGTCTTCCCCATCAAAGTATCTTGGACTCAGGAATAAAATGACCCCCTGCCTTGATCAACAGGCAGAACCAAGGACTAGGCATCTACTCTGTTGCCAAACATGTCATTTCCTCCACATACATTTATCCTTTTCTTGAGATATAACAATCATATTACTTTCATTACTGTGAAGGGCATAACAATCTGTGATTCTGTGGATCCACTTAGAACACCTTTGAAGATGAATTGTTCTTTTTATACCAGCAGTCTCCAAAGTTGGGACTAAAGAATCCTAGAAGGCTGTTTTGGGTTATCAACCAGGGGATGGGAAAGTGGGTCACATCCCACCCTCACAGAGAATTCCAGTCTTGAGACTTGTCTCCAATGCAACCACTCCAAGCCTTTAACCTCTATTCCTCCCTTTCTCAGCTGTGCAAGTTCTTATATCTCCCTTTCTAATCTTGATGTAGTTTTACTTATAATATAGCCACTGCCTCAATACCCACAGTAGCAGCTGCACTAATTTTATTGGAAAAATATTCCCTCCATCCCAGTATTTCCAAGGAAAGTGTTAGGTGTCTTGGGCTACTCTATGAAGTATTTGCAGAAAGATGGAGGGAAACACAAGAGATGAGAAGGGTTGGATGAGGTATGATATCCAGCATTGGAAGGAATACTCACACCAGTCAGATTATGGATCTTTTGAAAACTTTGATGACTTTGCCTTCTTGTGATACAGTGTATAGTAGTGGAATTAAGTTGATGAGTAATCATACATGAATGACTTTTTTTGTGGGTAGATTCATTTCCCATTCTCAGTTCCCCAGATCACCCAATGGCCAGGCAGACAACACTCAGGGAGCAGGCTCTAAAATCTAGGTCAATTATCAATGAATAAAAATTACTATCCTCTGATTACATTTTGTATGTACTTCACAGAATAAGTAATCATGAATTTCTTGTCATTATATCTCAGAACTCATTACATTTTTCCCTTTCAGTACACATTATTATCATAAATTTCCCTATTTTTGTCAAGGGTGCTACTATTCTTCCAGTTCAGAATCTCAGTGCCATCTTGGACTTTTTACTCACTCATCCTGTGTCTAATCAGTTGCCAAATCTCACCATTTCTACTTCCACAATATCTCTTCCATCAGTCATTTTCTCTCCATTCACACAAACTAATTCTAATTCAGTTTACCCTAATTCAGTCTCTTGGTGCTTCTCCTAGGCACTATTTCAGTAGCTTCTTAATTGGTTTCTCTGCCTGTAGTCTCTCTACAACTCTGATCGAGCTTCAATACAGTTATCAAAGTGAATTCTATAAAACACAGGTCTGGCCATGTCACTCCCCTAATCACTGAACTCTGGTCATTCCCTAGTGAATTTAGAGTTCAATATTATTTTAGACTTATTTTATCCTCTTTGATTTCTATTTTAATGGCGTACATAATACATATAATTACTAACATGGCAGGACATGCATATATTTTGAGTAAGAAAATATATACATATTGGTGTGTGTACTCAGTTTTTTTTAACTTATAGAATACCTGATCAAAAAAAAATCTAAAAATTTAACAGTTAGAACAGTGGTGCCATGAAATGAGCAGAAGCAAGAGATCATTGTTTACAGTAACAGCAATATAGTCTGAAGAACTGTGAATGACTAAGATATTTTGAGTATTATAAATTCTCAAATCAACTACAAAGAACCTATTAAGATGTCCACCACAGATAAAGAACTGATAAATAGAAATATATATATATATATATATATATATATATATATACACACACACACATAGTATGGTTTTATACACATGTATATATATCTGTGTCAAATGGTGACCTTCTCTAGGTCGGAGTAGAGAGGGGGGAGAAAAAAATGTGCAGTAGACAAAAGAAAACTCAAAAGGAAACACAGAAAAGTAGGGTAGTTTTGAAAATGATGTATAGTATTTAATATATTGTTGTTATTTTTTATTGTTTTTTTAAAAAGGAAACTAAAATGGAGATTCATGGTTTCATATTGAATCCTCTTTTTGTGTTGTGCTGTGTATGTGGAAATTCTTTTTTTTTGTCCTTTTGTATTTAATGTCAAAATGAATTTTTAAAAATATATTTTTTTAAAGAACAACGGTTTCAAGTTCAACAGAAATGAAGGCCACTAAACCATACATTAGAATCCCTGGGGACTACTTACTGACTTACAAAACCACATATTAACTTTTTCTGTGTTCTATTTTATTTTTTATTTATTTTGATAAATATTTCTCAATTACATTTTTATCTGGTTCAGAAGCACTCCAGAGTGTTGAGGAAAGGATGTTAGACCTCCTTCTACTTTAGACCATTCCTAATTTTCCTCTCTCAAATGTTTCTCATTGTGCCTTACAAATTTTGGGAGAGCTTCCTATTATTTCTATGTAGAATTCTTCACATAGTTTTAGGCATTTAGATCCTATCTATTATTTTTCAGAACCCTTTGAAATCTATTATTTGAAAATGTAAGGTAAATGTTAAAACTATTATCAGCTTTCCTCTCCCTTATCACAAACTGTAGAAGGGAGTTATTACTTCTCATGAAAGCAAACAAACAAATGTCATTTCTATCTTGGCAACCAGTTCTCCACGTTGGTGATAATAGGCTGGAGAGCAAAATTTCTACCCTGTGGGTGCCTCCACCTCTTAATAACGAAATTTTTCATTAAAACATGTCATTAAATGACTGATTATTCTGCTTTTCACCAAGAAAGCATTCTAGGAATTATCTATACAGTTTAAGTATCCCAGAACTACTAATGTATGTCATCCCTCTCTGCTAAGCTCAATCTAAACTCAGTCTATTGGCTTTTTGTGTCTTGGTAATAATAACAATAGCCAACATTTATATAGTGCTTACTATCTAACACTTATCATAGTGCTAAGCACTTTAAAATGATCTCATTTGATCCTTACCACAACCCTGGAAGGTAAGTACTATTATATGCTCATTTTACAAATGAGGAAACTGAGGTCCACAGAGGTGAAGTGACTTGCCTGGAGCCACATGGCTAGCATGTGTCTGAGGCTGGATTGGAACTCAGATCTTTCTGACTCCAGGCCTGGCACTCTATCCACTGTACCACCTATGTGCCTCCATAACTGCCTGGGTAGTCTGAAATATATTTTGACAACAGCATTGCTTCTATTTCTGGTTTCATTGATCTTTACCTGAACTCTCCCCAATATCCTTCCTCTCTCAGATTGCTGAATTTCCTCACTAACATTATCTCAATATATAATTCTACCACACACATTTCTATTCCTTTTAGCTATCCTGTTTCTTTTGAAAAGGCATACTATCCCAAGGCCATATTCTAGTCACACCAATAAACCACCAAAATCACAGAGATATCTATGAGGTCAAATTTGCCTCCTTGTGGGGCATCTAGGTGGTAAAATGAAGGGGCAGCTAGATAGCACAGTGAATAGAGTCCTGGAGTCAGGATGACCTGATTGAAATCTGACCTCAGACACTTGACACACTTGCTAGCTGTGTGACCTTGAGCAAGTTATTTAACCACAAATGCACTGCCATCCCCCCTCTAAAAATTGCCTCCTTGCTTCATGATCTATAGTTTACTTTGCTTATTAGCCATATTGTTGGCATTTGTAAAATTATTTCTAACAGTGAGGATGAAGTTACTCAGAACCATTTGTATCAGCAATGCAGCATTCACAATGCCTACAGTAACTATAAGAATGCTGATAGGGTTATTAATCACAAAATGTAACAGGCTCTCTACATGAGAAATATAGTCAGAGCATTTATTCAAGTACCAGAAGACTGAGTCCCAAAACCAGAAAGTCAAAGCCAACACAGTAGTTATGAAGTTGGCACATGTAGTTAAAGTAGTAAATACCCACATTCTCAAGCCTTCAAAATAGGACAGGTGACCTCAGGCAAAGATCCTCCTCTCCTCACTCAGGGCAACTGCTCAGCTATCAGGCAGCCTTGTTCCCAGAAGCTCCAGCCCCTCCACAGTTCTTCTTCCTGGCAGTCCTCAGCAACAGTCCTTAGCAGAGATCCTGACTAGCTCAAAGAAAAAGGAGTTTGCACCGCTGCTGCTGCCACCGGCACTGCTGATGCCACTGCTTCCAGTCACCAGCACTGACAGTAGCTTGGTTCCGGGGTTCTCTTGCTCCACCCCTTCCTGCTACATCAGCAAGTTCAAGGGGCATGGAAGATCTTCAGATCTCAGTATCATTGCACCATTCCAATTCTCCTGTGAATAATGAAAAAATGATAGTTTATATTTATTATCACATTCTAAGAATTTTTAGACACTCTTTTAATTCATTGAGAACAAAGTTAAGTTTGAGTGCCATGAAACAATTCATCAAGTAAAACCTTACATAACTTTTCTTTTTTTTTACCACTTCACCATCTTTTTTTCCAACTATGTATCTTCATAATAGACATGTATGGAGTATTCAGGATGACTAGTACCCCTGATGTGGGTTGTTTTCAGGGCTGCTCATCTATTTTTGGTGTCCACCTGATTTACCCAATTTTCATCTGTGGCTCCAAAAAAACCAAAGCAGTGCTCAAAGGTCACACCAATAAACCATCTTGGCAGACAGGCTAAACCAGGTTGAGGCCAAACAGGCCTCAAACCCCTAGGTGAATTAGAAGAATATCTACCCTAACTACATGATGAGTGTTCTCAGTGGAATGGGCAGATGAGAACAATTCATTCCAAATGGCTATGAAGGTGCCTGAAGCAGGTGCTATGGAGACTTACAGTTGGGTCAGGCATTGAAAATGCCAAAGTCATACATTGTACCCCAGGCCATTGCTAGTCCTCTTGACTTTTGTCTACCACTGGACTTTGATAATTCAGGAAGAAAGAGTGAGACTGAGGTCTCTGTACAACTCTGCCTTATTTAAATCCAATTTGCAAACACAAGGCATCAACCATGATGTCTTTGGTACTCTTCAAAAATGAAGGACAAACAATAGCAATTTTCACAATAACAATCTTTAAAACAGTTGAAGGTGTGCTGGAGTCGGCTCAAACTGACTCACATGGCTTATTATTCAATTTTCAATGTGATCATTTGTATCTTGGAAATTTAAAAATTAGGGTATGATGTATTGTTTTGTTGATTGCTTGGACTTAAGAAAGCAACAGAGAAAAATGTTAATCATGTAGATTAAACTTAATGTGTGTCAGGCAAACTTTTTTTTCTCAGAGAGTCAGTTGTTTTACATTTACTGGCATACTCTTATTTGTATTTCATCTTTTTTCTCTTCACAGTTTACCACATGTCTGTGTTTCTATTTAGCCAAGAAAAAATATACGAAAGTATTTTTCTGATATTCAAAATAAATATGAAGTTTCGACTTAATATTCGAATTCTACTAAATTAGAAAAATTTCCCCAGTTTAACACCAACTCTGCTGGTGAATGTCTTTCTAGAAAAATATGGACATATAAAAGTATTTGTGTGTGTGTGTGTGTGTGTGTGTGTGTGTGTATCCCATATAGGTCCCATAGAACCCCTTGGGCTTCTGGAAAATGTACGGTAAGCAGAATTGATCTTTTGGGCTCCAAGCTCTATTACAGACCAGGAATAGTTAATTAATATAATGTGATATGATATCCTATATGATATCATGGCATATCATATCATATTATATTAATTATATTTAATTATACTCCTGGTCTGGAATAGAGTTTGGAGCCCAAAAGATCAATTCTAAGAGAAGACCAGAATTTAAGGAAAAAAAAATTTGATCTCCCATATCAATACCCAAGAGAAGTGTAAGTAATTAAAAAGATAAAAGAAAAGATAAGAGATTTATTGTAACTGAACTGTTTTCATCCCTACATGTGAAGATGATACTTTTAATCCTTAAATATTTAATTCTTAAATTCTTAAATAAAAATTCTTAAATAATAAATACTTAAATATCACTAATAGCATAGCTAGATAGATAGAGAATATGCATTTAAGGTGAATTTCAAGGAATGACATAAAAAATTTAAATGATAAGGAAGAGGAGTTCATTGGGTGCAGAAGAAAGAGAGAGATAGAATGGGGTAAATTATTTCACATTAAAAAAAGCACAGAAAACCCATTACAATGGAGGAAAAGATGAAAGGGTGGGTAGTGGGTATTGTTTGAACCTTACTCACATCAGTATTGGCTTAATGAGGGAATGAAATACACAATCAGATGAATTTAGAAATCTATCTTACCTGATAGGAAAGTAGGAGAGGAGGAAATTAAGTAAAGAGGGAGAGAACTGACAGAAGAAAGGGCAGACCAGGAGAGGCAGTAAACAAAAATAAATCACTCTTGAAGAGCAAAGGATAAAAGGAGATAGAGGACAAACAAGAGGAAAAATAAGATGGAGGGAAATACACAGCTAGTAATAATAACTGTGAATGTGAATGGGATGAGCTCTCCCATAAAATGGAAGTGGATAGCAGAATGTATCAAAAGCCAGAATCCTACAATATATGGTTTATAAGAAACACACTTGAACCAGAGAGACACATACTCAGTAAAAGTAAGGGCCTGGAGCAGAATCTATTATGCTTCAGTTGAAGTAAAAAAAAAAAAAGCAAGGATAGCAATTCTGATATCAAAGCAAAAGCAAAACTAGATCAAATTAAAAGAGACAAGGAAAAAAAGCTACATCTATCTAAAAGGTACCATAGATAGTGAAGTAACATCAATACTAAAAGTATATGCACCAAGTGGTAAAACATCCAAATTCTTAAAAGAAAAGTTAAGTAAGTTACAGGTTCATGACCAAAGAAGAGATATAGAGAATAACAAAATGTAAAAGACATCATTTTGATTATATTAAGTTAAAAAGTTTTTGCGCAAACAAAACCAAGTCAACCAAGATTAGAAGGAAAGCAGAAAACTGGGAAACAACCTTAACCTCAAGCCTCTGATAAAGACTTAATTTCTCAAATATATAGAAAACTGAGTTGGACTAATAAAAATACAAGCCATCCTCCAACTTTAAAATGATCAAAGGACAAGAAGAGGCAGTTTCAAGATGAAGACATCAAAGCTATCTATGGGCATATGTAGAAGTATTCTAAATAAATTTTCATTAGAGAAACACAAATTAAAGCAATTCTGAGGTACCACTTCATGCCTATTAGATTGACTAATTTGACAAAATAAAATTATAAATGTTGGAGAGGTTGTGGGAAAAAATGGGATTCTAATGCCCTGTTGGTGAAGTTGTGAACTGATCCAACCATTCTGGAGAAGAATTTGGAACTATGCCCAAATGGCAACCAAACAGTGTATATTCTTTGATATGGCAATAGCACTATGAAGCTTGTATCCCATAGAGATCATGGAAAAGGGAAAAGTACCTACATGTGCAAAAGTATTTATGGCAGCCCCTTTTGTAGTAGCAAAAAATTGGAAATTGAGGGAATACTCATCATTTAGGGAATGACTGCACAAGTTATAGTATATGAATGTAATGAAATACTGCTGTTCAATAAGAAATTATGAACTGGAAGATTTCAGAGAAACCTGGAAACACTTGTACAAACTGATGCAAAGAGAAATGAGCAGAACCAGGAAAGCATCGTACACGTTATCAGCAAAATTGTGTGATGCTCAGCTATGAATAACTCAGCTCTTTTCAGCATAACAGTGATCTAAAACAAGTACAAAGGACTCATGAAGAAAAATTCTATGCCTATCCAGATAAAGAACTAATGGATTCTGAATGAAAATCAAAACATACTTTTTTTCACTTAGTTCTTTTTCATGTCTTTTTTTTCCTTTTGATCTGTTTCTTCTTTTAGAATTGTGACTAACATGGAGCTGTTTTACATGAAAGCACATATATAACCTTTATCAAATTGCCCACCATTTTAGGAAGAGGGGAGTGGAGGGAGGAAGGGAGAGAGAGAGAGATAGAGAAAAGTTATATAAAAATGAATGCTAAAACTTTCCTTAATATATAATTGGGGAAAAAATAAAATACTATTAATAAAAGTGTAAATGTTAAAAAGGATACTTAAGATCTTCTCAGAGATGCTTAGTAATTCAGCAATGAAAGTTTAGCAGGGCACGAGGCCAGGCCACATGTCCTATGGGATCCATTAAAACTATCGGTTCTGGACAAGGAGAATTCAGTATGAAGTCATTTAAGCTTAGAGGTGATTGAACTGAACCATAGATCCATGCTGTCTAGGGGACATATGATGAAATAACAGTCAATTCCCTCAAGAACAGGACACTGTCCCTCTTCTCAGAGGACAACGAGGACTGAGTATTGAATGTTCCCTGTTGGAATCCTCTGTCACTTCTTCTACTCCTCTTTCCTGTCTCTTTGGCCCTTCCCCTGAACCTTGTCAGCTTCCAAACTCCTAGTCTCAAGCACCTTGATTCCTTATGCCTGGCTGGAGGAGTTATTTGTTCTAGAAATAAGTATAAGATTCCATATCAATAAGAAATAGAGGAGAGAAATACTTTCTTTTCCTTGCTCACACACAGAAGTAGGAGAAAAGTGACACCATGTTCCCCTAGCATGCTTCCTGAGGGAGGGTTCATGCTCATAAGCCTCACTAGGGAAGAAAAACACTTCTGCAAAGATGGATAAGCCTCAAGGCATCTGATCACAGAAGTCCCAAACCCAGTCTGATCCCAGAAGTCTCTTTGCTTTTCCTATAAAATTCTGTTTGAGAAGCTTAAGTTTTGAACTAACCACAGAACAGACGGTTTGATTGGGAACTGATCTTCTATAGCCATCACAGGTAAGTAATGTTTATGGGCAGGTATGTGTGGCATTTCTGAGAGTTATGTAGAACCTAAAGCTGGGTATGGTTAGAAAGTGGAGATGGAGATCTCAGGACAAGCAGCCAGAGGAAAAAAGGAAACTAGAGACCCCAAAGTCTTTGTTGGTTAAAGTAGGGAAATGATTAATATCATATATGCCTTATAATGACACACCCACTTACATAAAGTGCTTGTATTTCTTGCCCCCGCCCTCCCCACCATAAACCTTCACTAGGAGATATTTCTGGAAATGAGGGAAAAACTGAAGTTTAGTAAGTGACATAAATTTGATCAGTACCACTCAAGATAGCACAATCAGGGCTAGGATTAGATTCAGGTCTTTTCTTGTTGGTTCAGATCACTAGAATATCTGGGACATTGTTCTTACTACTATAGTTCACCATACTGTATTGTTTTGTATTTTTATATACTACCTAAGCCCATCCTGTCTAACCTACTACAGTATCCCACTAAAACAGCCTGACTGGACTAATAAAGATTCTTTGTGAATTATAAGCATTTTTCCTGGATGAGTTCATGCCCCCTTTAGAGGTTTGACTTTCTGTTTTTTAGCTTTGTCCACAGAAGTCCCTCTATTTCTGCTGTCCCAAAAGTAGGCAGCCCCTGCTCTTCTCCAATGACTATAAAGAAGTCTAAGCAACTATCTATGAAAATCTCTCAATGATTCTCTTGAATTCTCAAAGTTCTTTAATTATTTAAGTTGCTATTAAAATATTTTGTTTTCACTAATTTCTTGTGTTACTTTGTGAAATTTAAACCCATTCTAGGACAGTGAACTGATCAAATGACCCCAGAAAAGGAATTAGATAATGCATTATAAGTAGCCCTTTCCTCTTTGATTTCTAAAGACATTATCTCACTGGTGCTAGAATCTTTATGGAACTTCTTCAAGGACCAGAATTCTATTTTTATCTTCTGCCTATACTCCAAGTAATCACATGGCTCCGTGGTTTGTTTTCTTTTTCTGTTTTTGAAAGGGAATGTAGGATAGTTGATAGACTGCTGGATTTGGAATTAGTGCCGAGATCCTACCTGTGAAAATTTCTTTCCTTATGATCATTATAATAGTTCCTCTGATCATAGATTTGGAGCTTGAAGGGAACTCTGAAAATGGTTCCTATCCATCCTTTAAAATGCAATTGAAAAGATACCTCTTATAAGAAACTTTTCCCCCTTGATTCTCCCTATAAATAATCATTTTCCCCTTAAGATTTCACATTCATAAGCCATACAATCACAAATCACAGACTTTAGGACTGGAAGGAACCACAGAGAACTTTTGATCTAATCCCTTCATTTTATATATGAGAAGACCATGGAACAGAGTTCAGAGATCTCCCTGGGTTACTAGCAGAGATCTGAAAGCTAGTCATTTAACTCCAAATTTCAGGTGCTGTCCACAAAACCATAACAGCCTTTCTTACTTTGTTTACCTACCTCTTTCATGCACTTAAGATGTAATATGCTTTGTTGTCATATGTATTTGTATCTTATTTCCCTATTAGGCTATAAGCTCCATTCAATCAAGACTATTATCAAACTTGGTCTCCCCCAGAACTAAGCACAGTGCTCAGGACATAAAAGGCACTCTGTAAATGATTTATTGCAAGAACATTTCACAGAAACCCTTTTGAAAATAGTATCTGAGCCAACTTGTAATATTAAAATGAATTATTAAACGTAAGTTAAACATGATTAGCCTTTACATATGTATACATATATTGGGATTCTGTGATATAAATTATAATACTAGAATCACACACTTTAGAGCTGGGGAGGGAGATTATTGGGGAAGTAAACCTCAAAGATAATGTATTACAACTCACTCCTTTTTAGAGCTGAGGAAACTGAGTCCCAGAGAAGCGAAGTGATTTGCCTAAAGCTACGTAGTTCATGCACCTGAAGGACTGGTACCTGGATCTTTTTATTTCCCAAACACGACTCTTTATACCACACTACTTCTAGGGTGAAATGACTCCTAAAATACCTTTGCTAAGAAGAGCAACAAAATTTATGGAATTTTAATCAACTGCTTATGAGAATGACCCCTCTATACACAAGCATTTGACAGCTTAATAGGACACTAGAATGTATTTCACATAGACTTGGCAACTTCTCCCAGCTCTTCCACTTAACTTTCTTCAAGTTCACCTAAAATAGTATCTTATTATTAAGATATTAAGTTAATATTAAGTTAAGGGTTCATGCTTATAAGCTTCACTAGAGAAGAAAAACACTACTGCAAAGATGGATAAGCCTCAAGCTATCTGATCACGGAAGTCCCAAACCCAGTCTGATCCCAGAAGTCTCTTTGCTTTTCCTATAAAATTCTGTTTGAGAAGCTTAAGTTTTGAACTAACCACAGAACAGACATATTTAGTTAAGCTTTTCTTGATTCTCCTGGTTGCTAGTGCTTCCCCCTTGAAATTATGTTGTATTTGCATTTTATGTACTTGTAAGTCTATTGGCTGTTTCTGCTAACCCCAAGAATATAAGTTCCTTTACAGAAGGAACTTGTATATCTGTCTTTGTATCCTCATGACTTATTATATTGCCTAGCACAAAACTGGTGCCTAGTAAATGCTTTTTGACCATCTCTTTGCTAAGTCTTTGTTTGGATCCAGTAGTATATTATCAATAACAACAGTTATGATTTGTAGGACCAAGGCTTCAGGGAACCTGCTCTAATGATCAGGCATTGGGTTTCTTTGGAAGATATCACACACAAGGACAGAGTTGAGGCAGTAGAGAAAGCTAGCTCTGCTAACTCCCAGTGTAATTTTACAAACATCACTTATTCTCATTGACTCTCAGTTTTCTAGTATATGAAGCAAGGAAATTATGCTGAATTGTTCATTTATGAAATTCTGTTATTCTCTCAACCAGCTAGATGCTGATATAAAGATAAAGGATACAGACATACTGGACATAACTTTGCCCTGATTGGTGTAATTCCCAAGTACATGTTTAATACAATATACTCAAACAGGCAGCAGAGAGTAGTTAATAGAGAGCTAACCTTAAAGTCAGGAAGATCTGGTTTCAAGATCTGGCATGTACTGCATGTATAACCTTAGAAAAATCACTTAATTTATCAATACCATAGGCAACTTGTTAAGACTATAAGTTGAAAAATAGTTACTGGTCTGCATCTGGAGAGGAATGAAGATGGATGAAATGACAGTTCAAGGAGGGAAAATAAATCAAGCCCCAGTTACTAAGTGTGAAGAACTATGCTTGGTGCTGGGCATATAAATACACACTATCTGTCCATGTAATTTGCTTAATCATTCATTTATAAAAATTATTCCTGTGGGAAAACCTATGAATCTAGCATAATCTAATCCAATGGCAAATTTTCACCTCACTAGTGAGTGATATTAGTCAGTACATGATAGTATATATAGTAAGCACTGGTTAAAAATTAAGTTGGCTGTTACAAAGGACTTGTAACTTTTATTTCACCTCTATCTCGTTTTTTCCAAATACATAAACTAAAATTCTTGGATTAAATGATCTATAAGGCTCCCTCCTAGTTTTAAAATTCTATGAACCTATTACTTTAAATTTAAAGATTTTTTTGGTTTGCTGTTTGTTTTCAAAATCTTTCTGAATCTTGATTTTTCCATCCATCCCATTAGCTATCCCTTTCTGTTTTTCTTCAGATCATCTAAGTATGCTTTTTATATTACTGAAGATAATGTTGACCAGAATGAGATCATGGCCATAACCCTGTGACAAACATTTAAACACTTCCTTGCAAGCAGACACATAACCAACCATTAAACAATTAAATTCAACGACCACTATGCTTAATTGTGCAGCATACTGTGAAAGGTACTAGGAGGACATGAATTTTAGATAAAATGTATCTTATCCAAACTTACAGTCTAGTAGGGAAATATGGCATTTAGATAACCACAATACAGAATCATACAGAATGAGTATATAAGAAATATAAAATGAGTATATAAGAAAAAGCTATCTGAGGTTCAAGGGGAAAAGAGAAGGCTACCTAGAGTGCGTGCCATTTGAATTAGAAAGGCATCCTTAGCTGAAAAAATGAGCAAGCAAAATGTGGAACTATGTGTATAGACCATTTTCTTAAAATTTTTATAGGAAGGAGTGGCTAAGTGGCACAGTAAAAGAGCATTGGCCCTGGAGTCAGGGGGACCTGAGTTCAAATCTGACCCCAGACACCTAATACTAGCCATGTGACCTTGGCCAAGCCACTTCACCCCAATTTCCTTCCCCCTACAAAAAGAAAAATTTGTAGAAAGAAAAAGTAGAAATAAGGGATGTTAATTAGAATGTCTACTTAACTAATTTTGGAGAAGGTGTCGATAATGGCTGTGATGTTATTTTTTTTCTTTTGGAATTATCCCATCTGAAAAATCTTGAAAATGAATCACTATACATCAGAGTAAAGCTACAATTCTCCCAGTCGCATAATTCCATGACCTCAGAAGAATTTTAATTTAATTTAATTTAATTTTAATTTAAAGGGCTATAGAAACACAAAGAGTGTAAGTGACCAGCAGCATGATATTGACAATGACATGTACAAGAAGAGACATAATGAGAAAATGGAAATAAGGGTGGTAGAAGAGGTGGCTCAGTCATGTTGTCAAGTTTCAGAATAAGAGATAAGTAGCCTGAGTTTCATTGTTATCTAGGAAGTACTAAGATAGTCCTGTTCCTTACAAAATATTACAAAAATTACACAATATTACAAAATATCCCCTGTTCCTTCAAGTTATCCTCATGGTATTTTCAAATTCCCATTCACCTCCTCTGGATATATTCTAGTTTGGGTATTTTGTGAAGATTTGGCATCAGGACCTGAGGCTAATAATCTAGCTTTGATCTGACCAGTTCAATGTATGGAGGGATGATCACTTTCCCTTTCTAGAAAGTATTTTTCTAATAACATAGACTAAGATAAAAATTAACTGCAGACATAGAATCAAGTTGTTTGGCATTTAAAGCCCTTCATAACTTAGTCCACTCTTACTTTCCCTGTCTTCTTACACCTTCTGCCCTACCATGTGATTTTTGATCCAGTGAAACTGGCCTCCTGACTGTTATCTCTCTGGGAATTTTCTCTGACTGTTCCCATGACAGTCCCAACTAAAATCCCATCTTTTATGGGAAACCTTTCCAAATCCCTCTTAATATTAGTGCCTTCCATCTGTTAATTATTTCCTATTTATCTTATACATAGTTGCTTTGTATATAGTTGTTTGTATATTGTCTCCCCCATTAGATTGTAAGCTTCTTGAGGGCAGGATCTATCTTTTGCCTTTCTTTTGCATCCTTGGAGCTTAGTACAGTGCCTGGCTTAATACAGTGCCATGACTTAAATGTTAATTGCTTGATTTATTGATTTTTTTCTGTTTCTTTGTTAAAGAGATAAAGTTTTTCTCAAAATATTGTCTTTATTCTGTCCTCCACAAACGTATCAAAATAATCTTTCTAAGCTATGATCCTGAAAATGTCATTCCATTTTACAAAAACCTTTAAGGTTTTCCTGTTGCCTAGGATAAAATACAAATTCCTCAGCTTGAATTTTAAGGCCTTGAAGAATAAGTTCTAACCAAAACTCTCAAGCTTTTTTCCCCTATTGTTATCCATTATGCCAGCTACACACCAACTGAACTAAGTTGCCTGTTTGTTGAGTTTGCTGGTCCATGCCGTGGATTAATGACCTCACACCAGCTGCCATCAGTCTCTCAAACTTTGAATATGTTTCCTCTGTGATCTTTTTTTCCATTAGCCTTTTTTTTTCACCAAACTCAAATGTCACCTCCACGTGAATCCTTCTTTGATCTGGCACATTATAAGTGCCCTCTCACTCCTCAAATGATTAGATTCAATAAACATTTAAGTGTCTATCTTGAACCAGGAACTTTGCTAAGTACAGAGCTCACAAAATAAAAAAAAAATTTAGACAGTCCAGTGGTCTGCACTCAAATAATTTATATTCCACTTGGAGAATACCCAAAAGAGTTAGTAAAGTCACTGGACTTTATCAAGTAGGGGAGTGACATGGTCAGATTGGAGATGAGAGACACTTGAGGCAGGCAGATCCATCAGCAGGCTCTGACAAAGGACCATGTGTGAAGTGATGAGGGCCTGCTCTAGAGTGGTAGTTGCACCAAATAAAAAGGGGGTTTTCACAAGATGTTATTGAAGTGAAAATGACAGGCCTTAGTGCAGTTGGGATTTATGGAATGAGAGACAGTGAGGGGTCACAGGTAACTCCTAGTTTGGGAGCCAGAGAGAATGGAAAAATTCCCATGAGAATGGGAGAATGGTATCAGTATAGAGACTTGGATCATTCCCCAGTTCTGTTGGGGAATAATCACAGAAAGTAAGGGAGTGAGGTATGAAATTGCACACCAATCCATTTAATCACATATGAAAAGCAAAAGGGGATTCAGGCCACTGGGAAGTATTTTTACAGTTAGTCTTGGTTGTCATAATACTTTGCTTATTTTCTGTCACTACATCAATTAGGGGCAGTGGTTAGGAAATAAGAATCCATCTTCCTGCTTATATGTAAAAAAAAGTGAATTCTAGAAAATGGCTTTTAAAGTTCTATAGTCCCTTTCAGCTCCAAATCTGTGATCTTGTGATTTGTGCCTCCAAATTCTGCCCTTTTCCACTATAGAAGCCTGTCTCACAACATTGTTGTTATGTGAATGGGATCAGTTTGCCTGACTCTTAGCCCAGGTTCCTCAATTTGATCTCTATGCTCAAACCGTTGACATCTAAAGTTTCTGTTTCCCTCCCATGCCATTATAAGTGATGACCATTTCCTCTGTCACAAGACCTCTTAATATCTAGGCTTTGTCCAGTATAAACAAATACATATATAAAGTATAAACAAATAAATATATTAAAGTAGCCATTTGCCCATAGTTTCTGGTTCTACCTCATGACCAATTTGTGACCCAGAAATATTTTCTCATTTTTGAACCTTCTGCCAGGACCCTTCTGATATCGCTACTGGTTACAGATTCTTCCCTGCCCTCTGGTTTTCATGAAGGGCAGTCCATGGGATCTCAGGAAATTTCCATTTTGTTCTGTCCAAGATTGAGACAAACATCGTTAAGCTAAGGAAAGGATGTGTGATAGATGAAGAATGAATAGCATTTTCCCATTGTTTCCCCCTTATTCCTCACCATTCTATATTGCATTGCTATTGTAGGTTCTAACAGCCCTGGGCATCCAAACAATGAGGGAAGACAACATCACTAATATCAGTGAGTTTATCCTTGTGGGCTTCCCAACTGCTGTCTGGCTGCAGATTCTGCTCTTCATTCTCTTCCTTGGAAACTATGTATTTGTAGTGATGGAGAATCTGATCATCATCCTCACTGTCTGGGTCAATGGTTCCCTCCACAAGCCAATGTACTACTTCCTGAGTAGCATGTCCTTCCTGGAGATATGGTACATTTCTGTCACTGTCCCCAAGATGCTGGTTGGGTTTCTCCTTCATCCTAACACCATCTCCTTCTTGGGCTGCATGACTCAACTCTACTTCTTCATTTCGCTAGTCTGCACAGAATGTGTGCTCCTGGCTTCCATGGCATATGACCGTTATGTGGCAATTTGCCATCCACTTCACTACCCAGTCATCATGACTACTGAGCTCTGTATGCAATTGATGGTTGGTTCTTGGGTATGTGGCTTTTCTATTGCAGTAGCCAAGGTCTTTTTCATCTCACGTGTCACCTTCTGTAGTAATAATGTCTTAAACCACTTTTTTTGTGATGTATCTCCTGTCCTAAAATTGGCTTGCAAGAATTTTTCCATGGCTGAGACAGTAGACTTTAGCTTGGCTATTGTGATCCTTATATTCCCTTTTACTGCTACTGTTCTCTCCTATGGCTTCATCATCTCCACTGTCCTGCGCATCCCCTCAGCTGCTGGACAGCGAAAGGCCTTCTCCACCTGTGCTTCCCACCTCACTGTTGTAGTCATCTATTATATGGCAGTAATCTTCATGTATGTTCGGCCTCGAGCCATTGCTTCCTTCAATTCCAACAAACTGATCTCAGCCATATATGCAGTTCTTACACCTATGTTAAATCCCATCATCTACTGCCTAAGAAACCAAGAGGTCAAGGATGCCATCAGAAAGACCATGGTCAATGGCTGTGGCCTAGGCTTGAGAGATACTTCTTTCTGAAGAGACCTATTCATTTCTTGACCAAACCGCTAGGCAGAAACTTGTGATTATTTACAGAAGAGAAGAGGATTATTTGGTACTTAAATAGTACTGGAAAACTAGACATCAGCTGAAAAATTATAAACTACCAAGTGAGTGATATTAAACATTAAACATAATAATCAATATATCTGTTTCAAAAATTATTTTAAATAAATGAGAAAAAAATGAACTCTACCAAATTGTTTTATCAAAGTGAGGTCTGATTGAATCAATGAATCACCACATTTTCCTTAAGCAGATGAGAACACCTCTCTATCAAATGACAGTTAAAGACATTGTACTAGCTGTGAAAAGTTCTTAATTTGGAAAACATGAAAGTCATTGAATGAAATGGCTAAACAAGAAATGTATTGGGATTTGTTGAGGAGTCCCATCTGTGTCTTGGGGGGTGAGATATATATAAAAAAAGAAAGTCAATTCAGAACTTAGGTACTGGCTAGGTTGACCAGAAAAGAGGTAGAAGCATTTCTAGCCAATTTTTGAGAGAGAAATCTGTGAGGAATAGGATATGTTTCTTTCTACTAAATCTCCTTCTTTCCTAGGTTGACCAGATGAGGAGCTTGTGTCTTCTTTCAGGAGAGACTCCTGAAATATAAAGAAAAATTTACTATGACCATGTTTTCTTTTTTAAGTTAATTTATTTATTTTTAGTTTTCGACATTCATTTCCACAAGATTGAGTTTCAACTTTTCTCCCCAATCTCTCCCATCCTCCCACCCTAAGATGGCATGCATTCTGATTACCTCTTCTGCCAGTCTGCCCTCCCTATCATGCCCCTCTCTTATTCCCTTGCCCCTTATTTTCTCATAGGGCAAGATATATTTCTATACCCCAGTGCCTGCATATCTTTTTTTCCCAGTTGCATATAAAAACAATTTTTAACATTCGTTTTCAAAACTTTGAGTTCCAAATTCTCTCTCTTCTTCCCCCCCCACCCACTCTCATTGGGAATGCAAGCAATTCAGTATGGGTTATACATATGTAGTTATGCAAAAACACTTCCATAATAGTCATTCTGTGAAAGACTAACTATATTTCTCTGCATCCTATCTCACCCCCCACTTATTCTATTTCCTCCTTTGACCCTGTCACTTTCCAAAAGTGTTTGCTTCTGACTACCTCTTTCCCGAATCTGCCCTCCCTTCCCCCTTACTTTCCTGTAGAGTAAGATTCCCAATTGAGTGTGCATGTTATTCTCTTCTTAAGCCAAATCTCATGAGAGGAAGGTTCACTTATTCTTTCTCAACTTCTTCCTCTTCTCCTCCATTGTAAAACTTTTTTCTTTTCTTTTCTATGTAAGATAATTTATCCTATTCTATCTCTCCTTCTCCTTCTCAAAATACATTTCTTTCTCACGCCTTAGTTTCATTTTTAGATGTCATCCCTTCATATTCAACTCACCCTGTGCCATATATCTGTCTGTCTATCTGTCTGTCTATCTATCTATCTGTCTGTCTGTCTGTCTACCTATATTTCTTCCAATTACCCTAATATTGAGAAAGGTCTCATGAGTTACAAATATTATCTTTCCATGTAGGAATGTACACAGTTCAACTTTAATAAGTCCCTTATGATTTCTCTTTCTTGTTTACCTTTTCATGCTTATCTTGATTCTTGTGTTTGAAAGTCGAATTTTCTATTCTGTTCTGGTCTTTTCAGCAAGAATACTTGAAATTCCTCTATTTCATTGAATGCTCATTTTCCCCCTGAAGTATTATACTCGGTTTTTCTGGGTAGATGATTCTTGGTTTTAATCCTAGGTCCTCTGACCTCTGGAATATCATATTCCAGGCCCTTTGGTCCCTTAATGTAGAAGCAGCTAGATCTTGTGTTATCCTGATTATGTTTCCACAATATTCTAATTTTTTCTTTCTGTTTGTTTACAATATTTTCTCCTTGACCTGGGAACTTTGTATGACTTTTTTTTTTTTAGCTGTTTGCTCATCTTCCCAGCCAAATGCTTGACTTTCTAGCTCTTTATCAGGGCAGGACTCTGCTTTCAGAATGGATAGGAGTGGAGGTGAGGGTGGGTATACTGTCCCAGGATTCAGCACTTTTGTGTCAGCTGCTTGATCCCCCACCATCTGTGGGTCCAGAGCTCCAGAAGCAGCCACTGTTTCTGCTGTTGCTGCCACACCCACCTTTGCCACCTGGGGCTGGGGTCAAACCCCATCAAGACTGCACTCTTCTTTCACCCAGGTCCCACAGAGTTTTCCCACTGACCTTCTATGCTATCTTTGGCACTTGTGGGTTGAGAAGCCTGGAAACGTCCACAGCTGCAGTGATTCAGTATCATGAGGCCTGCTCTGGCCCTGTGCTGGCATAGCCCACGCCAAATGTGTTCCACTCCCAGCCAGGTGTGATAGACCCTTCTTGTCAATCTTCTAGGCTGTCTTGAACTGGAGATTTGCTTCACTCTGTCATTTTGTGAATTTCGCAACTCTAGAATTTTTTTAGTGTCATTTCTTACAGGTATTTATGAGGGAAAGCTAAAGTAAGTTCCTGATCTTAATCCATCATCTTGACTCTGCTCACCAACTGTGTTGATTTTATATAAGAGGTACAAGGAAAATTGGGAATGGTTGGGGCATTTTACATGAGCAATTTGAGGTGAGTTGGTGTGGTTCAAACTTCAAGCATATTCTTAAAACTTGGAGCATACTACTCCAAGATATAATCTTGTCCTGATAAAACATTATCTCTGTGTTCCAAAAACATTTTTCAATCTATAGCTAGCTAATATAAGTAGCTAATATCTGCATAGTGCTTACTGTGTGTAGGATATCTTTGTAACACCAGCATTCTTGTGATAATTCCCTGTGGCTGTGAATTATAAAGTAATGTAATTCCAGAAGAATCAAAAGTGAAGGGGACACAAAGGGCAAAGGAAAGAAATCTGGGGGGTACCATCACCAACATGGATGTTTTTTATCCGAATCCTGTATGATATGTCTCTCTTTTCAACCTTATGTTCCTTTACTCCTCTTCATGAACTCTATGTTTCATTCTAATTGAACTACTAGCTTTTCTCTGCAGTTATTCTACTCCTTCCTCCATTCACTTCCACAATCTGCAGTATATCATTTTATCATCTGCACCTCTTAGAATCCTTATCTTCTTTCAAGGCTCAGGTAAAGTGTCACTTCTCAACAAATCCGGGATCCTCTCTGTTGCTATGTTCTCTCTTTCCTCATGCCTTTGTTTTATATCGATCTGTGAACATTCTATCTTTCCCCAGTAAAACATAAACCATTGGAGGACAGGGATTGATTCCTTTTTGTTTTTGTATTCACCGTGCCTCACATAGTGTCTGGCACATAGTAGAGACTTTGTACCTTGTCGAATAAATCTGACTTGAAATGAACTACACATAAAAAAGATGTTATCAAATGATATTTAACACTCAGCAAAATACGCAGAAGTCATATATAAAAATCCTGCATTCTTAAGTATTAAAAGGACCATGAGAAAGACTCCAAAACACCAGGTAGGTTGACTGCTGAGAATCTACAGGTACATATTAATTAAAATCATCACCACCATCATCATTAACCATCACCATCATCATCATCATCATCTTCATCATCAGAACATCTAACATTTATAACATTAAGGATTACAAAGTGTTTTCCAAATGTGAACTCAATTGATACTCACAACAACCTGGAGTGTTAGAGTGTTAGATGTTATTATTGTCTCTGTTTTGCAGATGAGGGAACTAAGGCAACAGAGAGGTTGAGTGACAGAGTCACACAGCTAGTCAGTATAAAAGAAAAGATTCAAACTCAGATCTTTCTCACTCTAAATTGTATGCTCTACCTACTGTGCCAAAATGTGCCTATTATACCAGATTAGAAGGTTTAAATAAGTTGTCATATCCATCAGCAAAAGGAATGCCCAAATCAAAGAGATAATGAAGCTACTGAAACATGATCATGGAAAGTAAATGTAATTATTTCATATTTTGTGTATTATACACGACTATATAGTTATTAATTTTTCACTTATATGTTCTTATGTCTTATTTGTATTCAATTCAATCATCATTTATTAA
>CM053595.1:161115748-161154982 GCA_028646575.1 Pseudocheirus occidentalis
AAAATGTGTAATTCAAAAATGTAATGAAAATGAATAATGTAAACAAGAAAACAAATAAAAAATAAATAAAATAAATAAATAAAAATAAAAAATAAAAAGGCCATTGCAAAAGAAAAACCACTGAAACCTGATGAACTCTGAGTACAGACTGATTCATGCTTCCCCCACCACCACTTTATGGTTTTCATGACTTCACATGTATAATTTATAACATAATTCTTGCCTTCTCAGTGAGTCTGGGGTAGGAAGAGCAGAGGGAAAGAGAAAATTGAGAACTAAAATGTTTTTTAAATAAATGCTAAAAATTATCTATCCCCACCTCCTCTGACCCCCCCCCGCAAATTAACAGCCCCTGTAATCAAGGAGGTCATAGCCTAATGAAGAAGAGAATGTAACAAAGAACTATGTACAAACAAGAGTTCAAGGTTAAATTATAAATATCCTCAGAGGAAAGCACTTAAAATTAAGGAAGACAGGAAAAACTTTCCCATAAAAAGTGGAACTTTAGCTGATATTTGAAGGGATCCAAAAGATGAGGCCAAGAAAGTAAAGATTTCTAGAAATGAGAGACAGGAAATGTACAACGTGATGATTGAATGGGTGCTTAAGGAACTGTAGGGAGTCCAATGACTCAGGATCACATACTATATGGAGGGAAGTAAGGCATTAAGAAAACTGGAAAGGTGGAAAGGGGTCAGGTTATGAAGGACTTTAAAATTCAAACATATTTTATTATGTTTGATCCTAGAGGGAAATGGAAAGCACTGGAATTTTTTTTGAATAAAACAAATGGGGTAATAGTGGGAAGATCATAGCTGAACTTTAGGAAGATCAAGTTGACAGACAAATGCAGAAAGAGTGGGAAGAAATTTGATATAAGGACACCAACCATTGGGCTATAGCAGTGGTCCAAGTATGAGGTGAAGGGGCCTGTACTGGTAGGGTGGCAGCATCAAAGGAGAGAAGGAAGCATTTTTAAAATGGCAGAACCCCACCCCAAGACCACTCCTCTTTTTCTATTATTAGGAGACACCTTGTTTTCAATAGCTAAGGCCCACGAAGAAAGCCATACCGTGACTTTGGCATAAGAGCAGTCCTTTGTGTTCACCCTCTGGATGAACTTTGCTGCAGTTAAATCACAGAACTGATGGTCCCCGAGTTCAAGCAAGCAACAGCAAGACCCATGTCTCAGTCATGAAGCCCTGGACTTCATTTCACTATAAATATGAATGGACTTCATTTCACTATGCAACCTTGCTCATTGTACTGCTATACTTCATCCCTGTAACTGTACTGCACTGCTTGATTCTTTGTCTAGCCACAGCTATATGCACCAAGTCTTAGCCTCAAGCTTTCCCATCTCTCAAGATGGTAGACAAAAAGCCTTCCAAGAAAAAGAAGGTCAAAAATGAAAAAAAGACAACAAAAAGGAAGATGTAGCTGAAAAAAAGGTCAGAAAACCTTGGAAGCATTGCGGTTGGAACCCAGTCCTGGCATGAGGGATTGGTAGATACTCCAGGTCTGCAATGTACTCCCAGAGAACCATGTGCAAGTAGAAATATGCTGCCCTCAAAATCGGGATTGAAAGGAAAAATGCCTGCTACTATCTCAAAGCCTGTTGGTGGTGATAAGAATGGAAGAACCTGTGTAGTAAAGATTAGCAAAATGCCTACATATTACCCTACTGAGGATGTACCTAGAAAGCTGCTAAGTCATGGCAAAAAGCCCTTCAGCCAGTATGTGAGGCGACTTTGAGCTAGCATCATTCCAGGCATTGTTCTAATCATACTCACTGACTACCACAGGGGCAAGCAAGCAATTTTCCTGAAGCAGCTGTCTAGTGGCTTGCTACTGGTGACCGGATCTCTGACCATCAACCATGTTCCTCTAAGAAGGACCCATCAGAAATTTGTTATTGCCACCTCTACCAGGGATAACCTTTCAGGTATGAAAATTCCAAATCATCTTATTGTTATGGGAATCTGAAGATCTTCCATGCCCCTAGGCCCCTTGATAGGCTTAAGTGGCTCTGAGAATCTTCCCTGATTTAAAAGTATACTCTGCCCCCTAATAGGCTGAATGTGGTCACATGGAGCCTGTGGCAGGAGGCTTGTTTTTCAGGAAAGCCCACACCTTATTACTTTGTGATTGGGCAGTGGGTCAAGGGGACTCTGACATTCTCAGATCCAGGAGAAGGCTATATATACTGCTGTTGTGAGGTTTTGCTTTAGGGCTCACTCTGAGAAGAATTGAGTGATTTGGCCAGACAAGACTCTGGGAAGCTGTTGAGCACCATGGCTTTGAAAAACCCACATGTTTGTGCTTCCTTCTTTGGTAACTGACTAGGTATGGATGTAATGGTCAGATGGTTGGAAGCCTGTCTGCTGATCTGTTTCTCTGTCTGCTTGTAACTTCTGCTTGTAGCTTCTGTTTGTAGTCTGTTTGCATTCTCTGAAGTTCAGGGTGCTGACTTTTTCCCCTGAACTAGGTAAATGATATATATTTGAATGATTAAAGTAAGATTGTTAACCCATTTTGAGTTGCTTTCCTTTAGAAAAGCAGATCTGAGAACCTGTGCTGGCAACCATCCTAAGTATGCTAGGTTGCTTGCTGATACACTTACTGATGCTTATTTCAAGAAGAGGCTCTGGAAAACTAGACACCAAGAAGGAGAGATTTTTGACACAGAAAAAGAGAAATACAAGATTACAGAGAAGCACAAGGCTGATCAGAAAACAATAGACTCTCAGATTCTGCCCCAAATCAAGAAAATCCTCAGCTCCATGGCTACCTGCATTCTGTCTTCTCTCTCTCTCTCCAATGGAATTTATCCCAAACTGGTGTTTTAAATGCCTTTCAGAGAATACTTATTAAAATATTTGCAATAGCTAAAAAAACCCAACAACTTAGCCTCACTGCTTTAGGTATCCTTGGTCCTAGAGTAGATCACATGTGTGTCTAATTTCCCTCCTCCAACAGAATAAAGAAGGTTTTTTGCTCATAACCTCTGTGACCTCTTTGGTTATCCATTTCTTCAGAACTGACAAAAAGATTTTATGGGAGGGCAGATGAACATGGCAGAGTAAGGTAGGAACTCACTTGACTTCTCCCAAATTCATCTCCAAACAATTATAAAATGACCCCTCAAAATGAATTTTGGAGTGGCAGAACCAATAAGAGGATAGAGTGAAATAATTTTCTAGCCCAAGATAACTTAAAACGTCAGCTTAGAATGTCAACTTAGAATGTCTTTCTTAGTTCAGTAAAAGGAATGTCTAATCTAGTGCAGGAGGGATCAGAACAATTCAATGCAAGCCATGGCCCAGTAAGCCAGTAGCAAGACCCTGCACCTTGGTACAGGTCAGTAGTGAGCACTGCAGCAGGCCAGAGGCAAATCCCCAAGACCCTCACACAGCAGGCCAACAGAAAAACCCTCTTCCCCAATACAAAAAACTTGGACATTGCTCTCTCCACCCCAGGAGCAGGATCTAACATTGAAAAAATGGGGGGAAGTTGTACAAAAATTCAGTTAGGAAAAATATTCCTTAAAAAGAATTGGCCAAATGAAAAGGGGGATACAAAAGCTCACTGAAGAAAATAATTATTTAAAAATTATAATTGGGCAAGTGGAAGCTAATTACTTCATGTGACATGAAGAAACAATAAAGCAAAAAATAATAAATAATAAAGCAAAATCATGTGAATGAAAAAAAAATAAAAGAAAATGTGAAATATCTTATTGGAAAAACTACTGACCTGGAAAATAGATCCAGGAGAGACAGTTTAAAAATTATTGGACTAATTGAAATCCATGATAAAATAAAAGAGCCTGGACATCATATTTCAAGAAATCAAAGGAAATTGCCTTGTATACCAAAAGCAAAGGGAAAATAGAGAATGAAAGAATCCGTCAATCACCTCCTGAAAGAGATCTCAAAATAAAAACTCTCAGGAATAGTGTAGCCAAATTCAAGAGCTACCAAGTCAAAAATATTAAAAGCATCCAGAAATAAACAATTAAAATATTGTGGACATACAGTTAGGATATTCCAGAAGACAAAGGAGTGAGGATCACAATAAAAATCACCTACTCATAAAACTAAACATAACTCTCCAGGGGAAAGAAAGAGATATTTAATGAAATAGAGGACTTTCAAGCATTCCTACTGAAAAGACAAGAGCTGTACAGAAAATATAATTTTCAAATGCAAGACTCAAGAGAAGCATAAAAAAGTAAACATGTGGGAGAAAATATAAGGGATTCAAAAATGTTAAACTCTTGTAATAGTAATGGGAATTTTAAGATCTTCCCTGCACATTATTAGACCTCAGGGAATTTGAAGACCTCTGATGCTTTGAAGATGTGCCCTGCCCCCAATAGGCTGAATGTAATCACATGGAGCCTGTGATGGGAGGAAATTGCTGAAGGGTGGAGCAGAGCCCACAAGAAACTGGGATTCAGAGCAGTTTGAGACTGTAGGGTGGAGAGGACACACCTGAGGGAGACAGTTAGGCTTGTGAGTAAATGTTGGCTTGTGGGAAGGCTAAAGGAGGCTGTGTGCTGTTATGGCTTATTAACATCTCTGCCAATATGATGGAATTGGCTTACTGGTTTTGGAATTCGGTTTAATGGTGTGTGGATAAATGTTTTGCTTCTGCCTTCTAAATGAAGAGTCTGTTATATTTTGAAATTGAACAGAATGCAGACATATTTACAGTGGCCATTAGCACTGTGAATATTGTGTTGGTGCTACAACTATTTACAGCACTACATGGGAAGATGATACTTGTAACGATTAAGAACTTTTTCACTATTAGGGGAGTTAGAAGTAGTATATATAAGGGTGGCTAGGTGGCACAGTGAATAGAGCACAGGACCTGGAGTCAGGAGGACCTGAGTTCAAATCCTACCTCAGACACTTGACACAAAAACTAGCCGTGTGACTTTGGGCAAGTCACTTAACCCAATTGCCCTCCAAAAAGCAAAAAGAAAAGAAAAGAAAAGTAGTATATATAGACACAGGGGTGGGTATAAGGTGGCTTTGATGGGATGATATGAAAAAAACAAAATCAAAGGGCAAGAAAGAGAATTGCACTGGGAGAAAAAGTAAGTGAGAGGTAGAGTAGGGTAAATTTTCTCATTTGAAGAGGTGCAAAAGACCTATTACAGTGAAGGGAAAGATAGGGGTGGGTATCACTTGAACCTTACTCTCATTGGAATTGTCTCAAAGAGGGAATAAAATACATAGGGTTTTTTTTTTGCTAAATAGGGAAGAAGGAATTGAAAGGATAAGAGAAGGGGCAGAGTGAGAGAAGGAAGGGTGGATTGGAGAAGGCAGTTGTCAGTAGTAAAACACTGGTGAAGAGGGATAAAAGGAGAGGGAGAGGGAAAGAGAGAGAGATAGACAGAGACAGACAGAGATAGAGACAGAGAGAGTGAGAGACAGACAGAGGGAGGGAGGAAGGAGAAAGAATAGAATGAGGGAAATACATAGTTACTAGTCATAACTGGGAATGGGAATGGGATGAATTCACCCATAAAATGGAAGTGGATAGCAGAATGGATTAAAAAACAGAATCCTAGAATATATTATTAACAAGAAACGTATTTGGAGGAGAGACACATACACAGAATAAAATTAAGGAGCTGGAGCAGAATATATTATGCTTTAGTCAAAATTTTTAAAAATCAGGAGAACCAACCTGTATTAATAGGATAAAAAGCAGACAAAGCAAAAACAAATATAGATCTAATTTAAAGAGATAAGGAAGGAAATTACATCTTACTTAGAGATACAATAAACAATAAGGTAATATCAATATTAAACTTATAGGCACCAAATGGTATAACATCCACATTTTAAAGGATATGTTAAATGAATTAGAAGAGGAAATACACAGTAAAACTATACTAATGAGGGACATCAACTTTCACCTCTCAGAACTAGATAATTATTTTTTCCCCATATTTTAAATTTATTTATTTATTTTAGTTTTCAATATAGATTTCCACAAGATTTTGAGTTACAACTTTTCTCCCCATCTTTCCCCTGCCCCCAACCCCAAATAGCAAGCCTTCCCCCAATCTGTTCTCTTGTATATCCTCTCCCATTATCCTCCTAACTTTCTAATAGGGCAATATGGATTTCTATACCCCAGTGACTGTATATCTTATTTCCCAGTTGCTTGTAAAAAAATTTTTTTTAACATTTATTTTTAAAACTTTGAGTTCTGGATTTTTCTTCCTTCTCTCCTCACCCACCCCCACTGGGAAGATAAGCAAATCAATATAAGTTGTACACTTGTAGTTACCCAAGTCATTTCCATAGTCGTTATATTGTGAAAGGCTAACTCCATCTTATCCTGCCCCCTACTTATTCTATTTTCTCCTTTGACCCTATCCCTTTTCAAAAATGTTTGCTTCTAACTACCCTCTCCCCAAATCTGTCCTCCCTTCTGTCTTCCCCCCTCTTATCACCTACCCCTCCCAGTTTTCCTGTATTGTAAGATACCCAATTGATTGCATATATTATTCCCTATGTAAGTCAAATTAAATGAGAATGAAGTTGTCCCATGGCCTTTCACCTTCCTGCTCTTCACTTCCATTGTAACAGTTTTCTCTTGCCTCTTTTATATGAGACAATTTACCCTACTTTATCTTTCCCTTTCTCCTTCTCCCAATAAATTCCTCTTTCACGTCTTTATTTTATGTTTTTAGATATCATACCTTCATATTCAACTCAGACTCTGCCCTCTGCTTATGTATACATGAACATACATATGCCCACACTAACATATATATGTATATACACATATACCCTCCTATACATACATATATGTATATATAGATATATATGTATTAATTCCATTCAACTATCCTCATATTGAGAAAAGTCTTATGAGTTACAATTATCATTTTTCCATGTAGGGATGTAAATAGTTCAAGTTTAATAAATTCCTTATGATTTCTTTTTCCTATCTACCTTCTCATGCTTCTCTTGCTTCTCATATTTGAAAGTCAAATTTTCTATTCAGCTCTGGTTTTTTCATCAAGAATGCTTGAAAATCTTCTATTTCATTGAATGACCATATTTTCCCCTGAAACTTTATACTCAATTTTGCTCCTAGCTCCGCTGACCTCCAGATTATCTTATTCCAAGTCTTTCAAACCCTTAATGTAGAAGCTGCTAGGTCTTGTATTATCCTGATTGTGTTTCAACAATACTGAAATTGTTTCTTACTGACCATTTTCAGTATTCTCTCCTTGACCTGGAAACTATTGAATTTGGCTATAATATTCCTAGGAGTTTTCTTTTGGGGATCTTTTTCAGGAGGTGATCAGTGAATTCTTTTGATTTCTATTTTGCCCTCTGGTTCTAGAATATCAGGGCAATTTTGCTTGATAATTTCTTGAAAGATGGTGTCTAGGCCCTTTTTTGATCATGGCTTTCAGGTAGTGCAATAATTTTTAAATTTTCTCTCCTAGGTCTATTTTCCAGGTCAGTGGTTTTTATGGTGAGTTATTTCACATTGCCTTGTATTTTTTCATTTGCTTGAACTTCCACCAGAGTTCCACACTGACCTTTTACTTTGTCTTTGGCGTTTGTGTGTTGAGAAGTCTGAAAACCACCACAGCTGTTTGTGATTCACTCTCCCAAAGTCTGCTCTGGCCACAACTGGTTGGGGCCACCCTGGAGCTGGAACCACATGGCTCCCAGCATGCTGTGATAGACCTTTCCTGTCAGCCTGCCAGGCTGCCTTCAATGGGAGATTTGTTTCTCTCTGTCACTTTGTGGGTTATGTAGCTCTAAAGTGTGTTTAGAGTAATTCTTTTTGTATGTATCAGAAATCATTGAAGTTGAAGCCCACACCAAGTTTGTGCTTCTTCTCTGCCATCTTGTCTTCATCACAGAACTAGATAATTCTAACAAAAAAATAAACACAAAAGTAGTTAAGTAGGTGAATATAATTTTAGAGAAGTTAGATATGATAGACCTCTGTAGAAAACTGAATGGTAATAGAAAGGAATATATCATTTGCTTAGCATTGCATAGCACCTACACAAAGGCTGACCATGTATTAGGGCACAAAATCTTATAAACAAATGCAGAAAGGCAGAAATATTAAGCACACTTTTTCAGATCAAAATGTAATAAAATTACACTTAATAAAGAACCATGGAAAATAGATTAAAATTAATTGGAAACCCAATTATCTAATCCTAAATAATTAGTGGGTCAAAGAACAAATCATTATAATTTTATTAAAAAGGATGATAAATATGAGACAACATACCAAAATTTATTAGATGCAGCCAAAGCATTACTTAGGGGCATTTTTAAACAGATCAATAATTCCTTCAAGACTGGTCTCCATTCCATCATTGTCCCTCCCTCCTCCCCCCCTACACACACCATGTCTTAGTTCCTGTGATTCTTCAGTTCTTTGACTGAGCAATATGGCATACTATCTCCTCATGAAGAGAATGCTTCTGCTTTCTTGTGCCTCTCCTCCACTGCATGGGGGAGGAAAAGAGTCAGATTTGAGATCTGTTGCTTATTGCCACAGAATAGTGGAGTAAGACTACTGATAGAATGTGTCAATAAAGACTACAACAGTAGCAAAAAAAATTTCTAAATGGATCCTGGAGTATAAGCCTGTTAGTTTATTTGTGATTCCCTGCCAGAGTATACGGGGGTAGTTTAGGTTCTGAATAAATGCATTATGGATTAGGGTTTAGCATTTTCTTCTGTTAATTCATCAGATGATTGCCTACTTACTTAGTGTTCCTGGTGTCTTAGAGATAGCTGATTTTTATTTTGGAGAGCTTTAGGAGTTCTCTGTGACTAGGAAGTATAATCCCCCATCTTTTAGTCTCCTTACCAAAAAGGAAATTTTCATTTATTTCTTCTTCATTAACTGTTGTCTCTTTTTATTTTAATAATTATATATTTTATAATAATATACATTTTATACATAATATATTTCAACATATTTATTATATATTTAATAATAATATAATTATACATTTAATAATAATACATTTTTTCTTAAAAATCAAATTAGTGAATGATTTCTCTGTTATTAAATACTCAAATTAATATGGGAGTTCTTTGATTTGCTTATGTCTTCAAATGCTGAAGAACTTGATTTTACCTTTGAAAAAGAAGCAAAATATCATAGAAACCCACAGAAATTATTATTCTTTCTGAATATTACTAGAAAAAAACAAAAGAAAATGAGAGAAGGGAAATTCTATTCAAAATAACACAACTAGAAACAAAAAACAAAAACAAAAAAAGGGTCAGCTAAATGGTACAGTGGATGGAGCACTGGGCATGGAGTCAGGAGGACTTGAGTTCAAATCTGGTCTCATTAGGTGTGTGACACTGGGCAAGTCACTTAACCCTGATTGCCTCCAGAATAATGATGATGATGATGATGATGATGATGATGATGATGATGATGATGATGATAACATATGCAAAAAGATAACAAAAATAAATGCAATAAGGAAGGGAAGAAGAGAATAAGAATTTATAAGGCACCTAATACATTCCAACCACTGTGCTAAGCACTTCACAAATATTATCTCATTTAATCATTACAACAACCCTGGGATACAGCTACTATTACTCTCCCCATTTTACATTTTTGAAAACTGAGGCAGAGAGAACTGACTTGCCCAGAGGCACACAGCAAAATCTAAGACTTTATGAAAGCTCAGATCTTCCTGACTCTACAGCCAGTGCTCTATTCACTGTGCCATCTAGCCTCCTTAAGCTAGCTATACAATATCTAACAGTTGACCTGCCATTGACACATCTAGGACTTATGTAAATACCTATAATATGTAAATACAATTACATTATTATATGCTAAAATCCTACAAAATATAGGTATAGATAGAACTTTTTTGATATCATAAGAATAAATCTCTCTAAAACCAAAAAGAAGCATTATATGGAGAGAAAATACACTTGAAGCTTTCACAATAAACACAGGAATAAGGTAAGGATGCTGACTCACCCCACTAATATTTAATATTGTTCTGAAAATAATAGCAACGACAATAAGTCTAGAGAAAGAAATTAAATTAATAAACAGAGGTAAATGGGAGATAAAGCTATCCCAATTTCATGATGATATGATGGATTTTATTATTGTATAAAATAAGAGATGAAAATGTATGACAGAACAGAGATGAAAATGTATGACATAGAATAGTGATCAATTCAGTGAAGCAGACAGAGAATGCTAGTTTGAGGTGAATAAAGTGATAATATATTAGTTCAATAAAAATTTTATTTTAGTGATACATGTTTGGACAAGGCTCCAGGCGTAAGTTCCAGGAAGAATGCTCAGAGATTCTCAGAGATTCTCTGTCAGTTAGCAAGTAAAGAGATGGTGGCACCTGGCCAAAAAAATAAAACATGCCTTTGAGGATGCACTAAAGTCCTAAATGCTGGACAAACAAGTTCATAGTGATGTTAACTCAGCTGAGGGAATATTTTCCTCTGAGCCAAGTTGAATCACAAAGCCAGGCTGGATAGGAGACATCTGAAGGAACAGTGGAGATAACCCCCCCAGGTATAAGGCACTGGCTCACTCCTTCCCAGAGGACCATGACATTGGGTATTGAAAGATCCCCATTAGGTTTCTCTCTCAGTTTATCTATTGCTTTCTCCTCTCTGGCTTTCTCCCTACTCTTGCCTTTTTCAGAGCTTTTAGACTGAAGAATCTGAGTTTTATTCTCATTGTCTAACTGGAAGGATTAGCTGAGAGGGAGCAAAACTAGAGAAACAAATTCAGCTCCCTCATGATAGATACAGAGTAAGGCCAAAAAAAGGTGGGGAGGTACAACTGCTACCTACGATCATTTCTGGAGGTAAGAAGTGGCTCACAGTCTACAGCTTCCTATACATGTCTACTATAGTCATCAGACAAATTATACCTGAATGAGTGTGTCTCTGCTTGTCAGATCCTACAAATTGCATCTCCTACTCATCATTGCTGGAAAATAAACTGTCTTCCTCTCAGGTTTCAGGTTTCTGTTTCAACTAACTTTCAACTAACAACAAGGCAATTTGTATGATTGGGTACTGACACTGTTTCTCCATCACAGGTAAGTGAAGGGCTCTGTATTAGGTTTGAAGGAGCTATGGGGACTTTTAATCTCTGTGCATCTATGTGCGTGCACATGTGTATGTGTGTTGTGGTAAGGAAATGAGAGGGTGGAACAGAGACAGAAGAGAGAGACAAGAATCTAAAATCTAGTATTTGTCTCAAATTTAGGAAAGGACTCTTTTTTTAAAGTAAATCGTAATAAGCAGCCACTTAAACAGGGCACCTAAAAGTTTCTTGAGGGCAAGAGGGATTTTATTTTGTCTGTTTTTCAGTTCTTAGCATTATTTCTAGAATGCAACATGCATTTAATAAATGCTTGTTGATTGATTTATTAATGTAAAATTCTTCAGTGTAATTCCTGTCTCTATTAATGAGGAGAAAAGTAGGCAAAGGAGAGGACATAAATTATTTGTTGGCCAAATTGGTCAGAGCTAGGAGCAGAAGCCAGTCTGGATTCTTAATGCTCCTGGATTCTTACTTTCTGTTATTTTGTGAGCCATATGCCATTATACCTTACCCTAACTTAGCTCATACTACAAAACACCTAGCATGATTGATGAAAAAATGTATGGCTTCCTAGCGGTTGCTTGGGATCAGTGCATGATCGTTGTAGATGCCTGAAAATCTGCTCTTAGCTTGTGTCTACAAAAGTTCTTTCAGTATCTGCTGGTCTCTACTAGACTAAGTTTTCTCTAATGACCAAATACAGTTCTAAGAAAGAGCTTTCTGAAATCTGGTGCTATCCTTGCTGTGCTATAAACTCCATAGTCATTAAATCATCGTGAACAGATTTTTGCCTTGAGTAGAACCTGATATCTGTGTGCATTACTTAACGCTGTATAGTAGGGAACTGGCCAAATGTGTACCAAAAAGATGGAGTTATATAAAGACCTTTTGCTTTTGCCTTTCTGAAGCAGTGTTTGCTCAATATTGCTATTGTCTGTGTGGCATATCAAGAATATACACATCTCTGTCTTTCCCTTCTACTGGACTTGAGGTGTTAAGATTCCTCATTTTGTGTCTTATTTCTGATTATATGAAGAAAAATTAATAGTGATTTCCCATTCAGGCTAGATATAGAAAGTAAGAGTCAGAGAAATGTTTCTCTAATCAACAAAAGGCACCTCCTTAATCTCCCTGGCCTCCAGATATTCAATGCTAGATACCTGGGGTTAGGAATAGAGAAACACAGCTGGAAGAAACCCTTGTTGTTGTTGTTCAGTAGTGTCTAACTCCTTGTGACCTCCTCATGGAATTTTCTTGGCAAAGATACTGGAGTGGTTTAACATTTCTTTTTCTAATGGATTAAAGCAAACCGAGGTTAAGTGACTTGCCTAGGGTCATACAGCTAGTGAGAGTCTTAGGTCAGATTTGAGCTCATCTTTCTAACTTCAGGCCCAGGGCTCTATCATCGAGCCCCGAAGTAATCACCAAGTCCTACTCTTTCGTTTTGCAGATGAAAAAACTGAGATCCAGTGTATTTAAGTAACTGACTAAGGTCACATAGGTAGCAAGCATCAGATATGGGATTTGAACTCAAATCCTTTTACTCCAGAGACAATGATCTTTCCACTGTATCATGCTGACTACATCATGTCCTAGGGCAGGTTTCAGAACAGTCACTGATAGAGAATATAGCAAGCAATGACTTTATGAACCTTATATTATATCCACTTTGGTTGGGATGATCCAGAAATGATAGTTCTGCTGCCCCACACTCCTTTTTATTTTAAACATTGAGGCTTCTATTTAAGAGAAGTGCAATATAAACTACCATTTTTCAGTATCTCCCTTTACCCTAGAATTTAGTGTGTGACTTATTGTGGATTCATACTGCACGTAAAAAATAATTTCTTTCCCAAAGGCTATTATTATAAGATTTCATCCAATAATAGCATTCCTTATTCTTGTTACCTAATAAGTTGTGGATTACTTGTACAAGACTCCAAACATGAGTAATGTTCAATAAAACTACACACACCAAGTGCTACAGTGGAGAAAGGTATTATATTTGGAGTCCAAGAACTTGCTTTTGAATCCTGGTTCTGCCACTCAAAAAGCAGAGATTTAGAGATGGAATAGACCTCATAAATCATTTCATTAAGCACCCTCCTTTTACAGAAGAGGGAATGAGATAACAACAGAATTTAGGTGACTTGCCCATGGTAACACATACAGCAGGTGTCAGGGCCATGACTTGAACCAAAGTCCTCTGTCTCCTCTGATTCCAAATTCAGCTCCATTTTGACTGTACCAAGATGCCTCTTCTGTGTGTGCACCAAGATGCCTATCCTGTGTGACCTTGAGCTAATTGTATAACCTTTCTGGGACCCAGTTTTCTCATCTGGAATATGAGTGCTTTGGGCTAGATGACTTTGATTTAGCTGCTATAAATCTATAATCACACTAGTACAATAAAGTAACAATTTAAAATGAAAAAGAAATAATATGGAATATAACAGAACAATCCAGGCACTTATGTCCTTGACATTTTTTCATTTCACTCCCACTTTACTCTTTCCAGGTTTCCAGCCTTAACATTCATTCCACTAATTCTCCACCTTCAACATCGTCACTACCATTGTTATCACCATCAGTGTGGAATCCAAAGTATCAGGGAAAATTATTATTAACCTTAATTAATATCACAAGAAACAAAGCTAACTCTTTTTTGTCTCTCTAAGAGGATATCTAGAATAGCACACATCTCAGGGTACTAGTTGTAGGGGAAATGGGACCGTGACTAACTCAAACATGTCCACAGAAGAGGGTTCAGGATAGTGAGTGGACTAGAGACCATGCTCTATGAGGATCAGTTGAAGCAAATGGAAATGTTTAGCTTGGAGAAAAGGCTTAAAGGGACATGAGAGTAATTGTCAGGTCTCTGAAGGGTTGTCACAACAAAGAAGGATTAATTTTGTCCTTTTTGTGTTAAGTATAATGAGAACCAATGCTGGGAAGCAAAAACTGGGGAGATTTATGTTCAATACAAATGCAAATAATTAAATAATTGTAGCTATACAAAAGGGAAATGGACTGTTTCAGGAGATAATGAATCCCCCTTTCTCTGGGGAAATCACATGTTCCCATTCAGGCCATGAGGACCAAATGTCAGGTAACATGTGGAGGTCATTCTTGATCAATTATGTATTGGATTAAATGACACTCACGGTCCCTTAAAACTCTGAAATTTTCTAAGTAATAAACTCACTCCATCCTTTGGAATCTTTTTCAGTCTTCATAATAATAGAGATTGCAGACCATCAAACTCTATTGCTAATCATCAAAGATAACAATTATCAACTAGTTTTAACTTTCACTGTTGGTACCAGCAATGTCTTCCTAACACCGATTTAAGAACTTAAGTTTTTATATTTTTATTATATTCCAGATGCTCTTAATTCTAATTATATGAGTCATTTTCTAGAATTGTTCTGTGCTCCATGTTCCTCTCTTGGTTCCCTCAATGAAGGTCCATTACCCTGTGGAACACATTCTCCCTTCTAAATAAGTTCCTAGAAACTTGAATGATGTTTAGAACCAAATAAATGTTTACCTATGTTGACCTTTCCCAGTCAAATTTTAAAAAGCACATTAGATACAGTCCTACGTTGACAAATTTGAGACACTTAGTGTGCTCCACTTCCATGCCCATCCTTCAGGACTTATTAAAATGAACTGAGATTTAATGAAAAAAATGTCTTTACTTTTATTTGAATCTAAATATATGAGATCCCATTCAAATGTCATAGAAAGTTGTTTTACAACTATTAGCAATTCCTTCAGTTTTACAATTGAGGAAACAGAAGGATAGATAATCTGTAATCTTAGATGAGTAGCACTTAAAATAATCTGGTCTCCTATCAAAATTTATATGTTCCCCATATGTTTGTTGACCCCTTTTCTTGATTTCTCCTTCAATGTGTACTAAAATCTGTTCACTCTCACTATGAGTTCAGTATGACTAATTTTCCTGCTGAGCTAATAGAGAGCTGTACACAAAGGGTAGTACCTTGTAGTCTTGTATATTATCACAGAATCCTACATTGATATGACTGTCCTTATTTTTCTATGACTTTTCCTTCTTTTATTTGTGCATTTTTATTTTGCTTGTGGGATTTCTGTCTTGTAAAGTTAATGTTGGGATGTATCAGCTCTCTCACTTCTCTAAGAAACTCAGACAAAAGAGAAGCAAAATGTCTCTGCATTTGAAACTCCAGTAACACAAACATTGTGCTATATTTATATTTATATTTGTGTTATATTTATATTTACATTTATATTTCTCATAACCTATAAATTTTGATAGGAGACCAGAATATTTTAAGCACTACTCATTTATCTAATATCTTCCAATTTTCTGAAATTATTCTCTTTCAGCTTTTAATCTTTCTTTGGGGGATCTGCTAATCTATTAACTGGTTTTGTGACCAGACTTGTTTTGTCTTTAGATCGTTTGGAAGCAGATGTCATATCCAAAACTGGACATAATTCTCTAGATATGGTTTAACCAGGACAGAATACAATGGTCTCATAACCTCTCTAGGCCAGGACACTATGGCTTTCTTAATACAGCCTAAACCTAGATAGAAAGATATCTAAAACAAAATTAATTCTTAACAACAATTTGTGAGTGCTCTCATTTTTTTCTTTAATTCATTTTATTACATTGTCCTATAAGGACATAATAATCTTCCCTGAGGTGGCAAATTCACTTCATCTTGAGTTCAATATTGATTTACTCCTACTATATGCAAGGTACCATGAAAATTCTTGTTCCCAAGAAGCTTACAGTCTAATAGGTTGGGATAAGACATACACAAATAGAGGGACATAAGTTAAAATGTAATAGTCACAAAGAAGATTAGACAAATGTGATATAAAAATATGTGGCAGGCAAAATTATTTTCAGCAGCAAATGAGTGGGAGATCATAGAAGATGCGATGAAACAGTAGAGATCTAAGGGAAATCTCAAGGGAAAAGTCACCCAGCTACTCAGTATTTACTAACTTCCTACTATATGTCAGGGACTGTGTAATGTTCTGAGGATACAGGAAAAGATTAAAGAAAAGGAGTGCCTGTTCTCAAGGAGATCACAGTCTAGTAGGAAAGACAGCATAGAAATAAAAATGTACAAATAACATGTTACAGATAAGCTGAAGGTAATAAGATGAAGGTAATCATCAGAGGGGAGACATTAAGCTAAAATCAAGTATTTTAACTGAAAGATATATGAAGACAGTATATTCTAGCAATTTTGGGTGGTATATTTAAATTCATGGATATAGGAGGCTACAGGATGGCACGAGTTTGGCTCATCTGGTGTCCAGCTTGGCTTTCAGAGAGAATATGAACAGGTATTACAAAGGGAAGTAGAAGTCAAATTGCACATGGATTCAATCAAATGATTAGGAGTTCATATTTTATTCTATAGGCAGCAGACAACCATCAACCTTTTTTGATTGTGGGATTGATATGGTTATCCCTGTATACTGGAGAGATTGTTTCAGCAGGGATAGGAATGATGGAACAGAAAGGGAGAGAGAGTGAGGCAGGGAGACCAAAAAGGAGACTGGTATTATAGTCCAAGCAAGAGGTGATTAAGGCAAGAAGCTGAATAGTGACTTATTTACCTTCTTGCTTCATTCCTCAAGAGTCCCAAATGGTACAACTTTTCTTTTAGCTTTACTGACTCCTCACAAATTTTGCCAATCTCCCTCTCATTGGGTTTCCCATCCTCTGGACTACATTAATCCAGCAACAGTCTTTCACCAGCACCAGAAACACATGTCCTTCAGGCTCTATATTATTCCTTAGGTGTGGGAACTCAATGGTGACAATTTCCCTCCTGATATCCCACCCCACCATCCCACCTCCAAGATAATAAAGGTTGAAAAGCTATGCAAAGAAAAACATCAGGGTGCCAAAGATTGTGGGAATCAACTGTTCCTCACTTGTTGAACTACCTTGAGCAAGCCATTTCACATCTCTGGGCTTCTGTTTTCTCTTCTATGAAGTAAGAGGTTGATTACAGTCTAACCAAGACAGAATGTAGTACTTATGTACTTCTTAGTCTGGGACATTATACATCTCGAAAGGGAATTGAAAAATGTATAGCCAAGTCCACAATCAATCTAATTATTAAATGATATAATAATGTAAAGCATTTAGCATGGTTCCTGTCACATAAAAAGTGTTATGTGATTGTTAGTGATTATTGTTGCTATTATTAATGATAAGCTCTTGCTTGCACTTTTATTAATTATTTTTATTTTGTGTTTCTAATTTTACCTCTAGTTCATCTTAATGTTTCATTTTCCTAAAATACCTTCCAGATATAATATTCAGCTATTTTGATTTTCTACTCCTAGACCTACTATCTGAGGCATTTCGTTTCATTTTTAAGAGCTTCATATTCTATAATGCTTGGACAGGTTACATGATTAATCTACGACCTCTTCCTTAATCTTCTTTAGTTCCCTAAGAGTCCCTATTTAATACTCTGACCTTTTGAGGGAAAGCAAAACAAAACAAAAACTCTTCCTCCTCTGCTCTGTCCCAGTCAGAGAGGATAAGGTAAAAATTATAGAGTATTACCAGAAGATACATGTGGAGCTTAGGTTTTAAAAGGTATGCATTTAAGTGGCAATTTTCAAATCAGTCACTTATCTCTCTCCTCAAAAAATAATTATCTTCCTTATTCATTGGTGGGAGTGGGATCTCAGATTGGGCTAATATATTTTTACTTATTTATACATTTAATTTTGAAAAATCAATTATTTTCCCAATCACTAACACACACACACATCATTCAAAGCACCATCCTATTAAAAAAAATAAACAAAATCATCCAATAGCAGTGATAAACTTTTGTGTTATAGTTCACTTATCTCTTAACAAAAAAGGAAAGAAATATTTCTTAACCTAAGTCTTTTGAAACCAATATTCATCATGTTACTTTTTGGCATGTCTTTATTTACATTTTTTTTAGACAATGTGTACCTTTCTCTGGTTTTCCTTCCTTTGTTCAATCTTTGTTCCTCACTGATTCCTTTAAATCTTCCTATGTCTTTTTGAATTCTTCATGTTCATTTTTATGATATAATAAAATTCAGGCATGTCAATATGACACAATTTGTTTAACCATTATTCATTCATTGAGAATATATATGGTCTCCAGACTATTCTCTGTCCAAAAAGGGTTTCTATTAATATTTTGAGACATAAAATGCTTCTGACATTTTTTCAATTTAAAATATCACTTTGATGTCACTTTTTTGATGTAAAAACTCACTATTGATGTAATCAGATCAAAGGATAGGAGCACCATAGTAACTTTTCCCCCATAATTTCAAAATGTTTTCCAAAGAGTCAGAACAATTCAAAACTCTACCAGCAGCTAATAAGTGGCAACATATTTCTACATCTCTTTTAATATTGATTTTTTCCATCTTTTACTATTTTTGCTGATTTCTTATGTAAGGGATAAAACCAATTTTATAAACTTTATTATTATGGATGAAATTGTCACATGGTTGTTCATAATTTTCATTCCTTCTTTTGAAAATCACCTGCTCATATCCTTTGACTATTGGGGTAAGTTCTTTTGTCTTAAAGATCTGTGTTAATTACCTATATATTTTGAACTTTTATCAGAGATGCTGCAAGTATTTTACCTCAAAATCTGTACTTTTTCTTCTTATTCCAGTTATAGTGAGTCTATTGATGTTAAAGCTCTATAATTTTCATGATTCAAATTTTGTTTGAAATTTTGTTCTTTCCTTTATCCCCCATCTGTTCATGAATTCTTCCTCGACCAAAATTGTGATTTGGATATGAGAATCAATGAAAAGGGGTTTTAGAAAGTACCTCTTCTACTTCATTCTTCTCTCATTTTTGACAATGTGACACATAGATCATTTATCTATGGAATGCATTGTATTATTAAGTGTAAATAGTGTTAAGCAAACCATATTTTCCAGTTTAACTGTTTTCAGTTTTTCCAACAGGTCTTGTCAAATAAAGGGTATCTCATTCTGCAATTTGTGTTCTAGGACTTAACACTCAGCTGCTGTGTTCATTTATGTATAGGGCATGGTTATCCTAGTCTACTCATATATGTTTTTATATTTGAACCAGTACTAATTATTTGATCATTACTAATTAGCTACTAATAATTCTTTATAAGCTGAGATCCGGCATTGATATTCCCTTTTTATTTCTACATTTTCACCACTTAAAATATTTAATCTTTTATTATAATGCATACTCAATATTAATATAAATTGTTTTTATTTTAATGAACTCTATAAAGTAACTCCTTGGTAATTTGACTGCTACCACTACTAAATCTGTAAAAAGAAAATTAGTTATCATCATTTTTAGTATATTGGTATGACACAACAACAAACGTTAATTGTGACTCTGAATATTTAGGCTTTCATTTGTTTTAATAAATAGTGTTTGTAACTTGGTTAAATAAATCATAATTTCATTTTAGTTGCTTAATTCTAAGATCAATAAATTTTACAGTTATTTTAATTGGAATTTCTTCATATTTTTCTTCTTGTTTTACTAATATTAAAAAATTCTAGTAACTTTGTGAACTTACACGACAACATATTTTGCTAAAGCTATTAACTGTCTTGATTATTTTTAGCTTAACATTTTCTCCGTAATTTACTGTATGTAAAACAATTACAAAGTTCTGTTTTATGGGATTAATTGTGCTAATTGCTTTATTAGGGCTAAATTATAGATTGGCTCCAGGATTATGATTTCACCTGTATAGGGAACTCCCTGCTGAGGAAATCTCTTCTACCAAATCAGGTTAGCACTTTCTTTGCTATTGGTCTGTTACAGTTCTAGAGCTTTCTCTCAAAAATTACCTTGAATATACACTGTTTATACATTTGTTTGTTGTCATTCTCATTACAATGTAAACTCCTCGATAATACAGACTATTTTTAACTTTCTTTAAATCTTTCCTGCTTATAAAAATGCTTTGTACATCTTAATTAGCTACTTAGAGAACTGAGACACTGTTTTTCCAAGAATCATATAGTCAATATGTGTCAAAGAAACGAATTCAAGTCACCCTGGATCTCAGGTAGCCCTATTATCCACTATGTAGTACTGTCTCCCATATTGCTTTACTAATGTTGAACAAATCCTTCATCACGATATAAATATGAATTGATTATAATAAATCTTTTGGACATTTTGCTATATTTTCTTTGCACCAATATTTATTAATTAAATTGAGCCACAGTGGATAGAGTTCTGGGGCTGACATCAGGAAGATCTAAATTCAAATCTAGCCTCACTTACTAGGTGTGTTACCCTAGGCAAGTCATGTAATACTGTTTGCTTCAGTTTCATCATCTATGTAAAATGAGCTGGAGAAGGTAATGCTCCTTCTCCTGTATCTTTCCAAAACAACAACAACAACAATCCAAATGGAGTCATGAAGAATTGGACATGACTGAAACAACTGAGAGCTAACAACAATGTTCTCTTTATTTGAGTTATTGCTCCCTAGTTTAGGTATCAGAACCATTTTACTTCATGAATAGTACTTGGTAAAGTGCCTTCTCGATATGTTTTTGAAAGCCATTTATAAACAATAGGGCTTAGCTATCTTTTAAATATTTGGTAAGATTGTAAATCCATTTGGTCCAGAGATCTTCATTCTTTGGTAGTTAAATTATGATGTGTTTTATTTCTTTTGATGAGGAGGATTACTGAGGATCCCTTCTTCCTGTTTGATTTATTTGTTTAATTAATTAATTTGTAAATCAATTACATTTTAATTCATCCATTTTCTTTTTAATTCTCATTTTCCCAGAATAATCTGAGAATTTATCAACACAAGTGTTCTATCCAATAATAAACTATCCGTATTTGAGTATAATGTAGGAATATTGACCATTTCCTTCTGTAGAATTACCACAGGGAGAAGGAGACTACTCAACAAGCTGGTGTTTTCTTTTTTTTACATCATATGGATATGAAGGAAGCATAAAGGCCTCAATCTTGCCATGTGACCAATCTATCTTCTTTTTCATTCAGAACTTTGATTGATGTCACCTTTTATTCTAATTCTCCTTAAAAATTTCCTAATTGTTAGGCATTACGATCTACTCATACCCACTGCATACCATTCTATTATCATATAGACAATTTCAAATAATTTTAAAACTACAATATTCTCTGTATCTTAGTCATACAACAATATGAATTAAATATAAATGTTAAAATGATAGGTCTTTTAATTGGGTATAGTGATCTCAGATAATTTTTTTAACTTCTCTATTTGTTACATATTCAGTGTGTTCATTTTTATGTTGTAAATTTAGTTTTCCTCTATTTTTGTTAAATTTGCTAACATTTTATCGATTTTGCAAATCTTTGCATAAAATATTTCAATATTTTCTTATCTGTATAATTTTTTGTTTTAAATTTTATTTATTTTGACTTTGGTTTTCTAAATTAATTATTTTTGCTTGTTTGGATTGATACTTTGTGGATTTTTCTAGTTATTTAAACCTATGTGCATAACAAGTTAATTTTTTTTTTACTTTTTCTTGCTATGTTGTTAGTTATGGAAATGCTTTGGCTCTAGTTAAAAAATATTGGTGTTCTGTTTCACTGCTATCAGTCTCATAATGATTTTTTAATATTTATAATATGATTAGTGGTTAGTTCTTTGAGTTTAAAATATCATTACATAGTTAACATTTCTATATGTATCTATATAACTAAAAATCATCATGCCAATTATTATAGTGTGAACAACTATTATGCATTAGACTACAGTTGCAATTATGCAAACAGGTCAGTTAATGAAAAAGGATTCATAGAACCTGCACTCCACCCACAATGACTAGTGTCCCTTAGCCCTTGATCTTTCCTAGAGTCAGTAAATCAAAGCTTGAGGCCAAATCTGGCTCTTCGGGGAGTTAAGCTTTTTTTATGTTTAAATGCAATAAAACATTATTTTAATATGTAAAAATCATTCTTAGCTTGAATGAACAGAAACAGACCTGTGGTCTAGATTTGTGAGACAACATATAGATGCATAATTACATCCAGAATATATGCAAAAATAATTCAAAATAGTTTGAGGAGAGAGAAAATTATCAGCTGAGAGGATAAGAAAAGTTTTCACATTGAAAACAGTATTTGAAAATAAACAAACAATCAGATAAATAATTCATTGTTTGGAAAGTAGTGTTTCTAGAAATCTGAGTTGCAAAAGGAAGAGGTGAGGAAGCATTCCAGGGAAGGGAGACAATCAGTTGAAAGATGGAGTGATAGGAAAAAGAGAATTCTTTTTAAGTAATTGTGAGGCTAATATCTCTGTACCATACAATCTTTGAAGAAGAGTGCTGTGTAAAAAAATAAATAACTGGTAATACAGGAAGAGGTTCAGTTGTAAAGGATTTCATAATCAAATTTAGAGTCACTAGTGAGCCACTGGAGCTTACTGGGATGGGGAAGGAGTGTGACATAATCAAATCTGTATTTGTTGACTGAGTGGAGGATATACTGAAATGGGAGGGGCATGGTTCTTTAGGTACAGAGACCATATAGAAAGTTAGTATAATAGTCCACTGGTATGTGAAAAGGTCCTGAAATTGGGTGGTGGCTATGTGAGTAGAGAGGAGACAGATACAAGAGATATTATGGGAACAACAAACTTTTTCAATTAATTGTATGTATGGGATGAGTGAGAGTGAGGAATGAAACATCACAAACCTTGTTTTCCAGAAGGACGATGAAGCTCTAGAAAACAGCAGAAAATTCACAAGAGGCAGAGGAAGGCTTGGGGAAAACAATAAAGAGATTTCTTTTGGAAATATTGATTTTGAGATGTCTATAGGATATTAAATTTGAAAATTTCAATAGGAAAGTCTTGATCTGGAACTGGAGCATGATGGAGACTGAAGCTTGATCTAGAAGTCAAAGAAGGTACTTGCATCTATAAGAGATGATAAGACAATCTTTGAAAAGAGAGACAATCCAGGAAAAAACCTTGGGTACACTCATAATTAGGGGGTGTGAAATGGATGATTATTCAGCATAGAACATTAAGAAGTCCTAGTAATGTTAGGACTAGTGGGAGAACCAAAAGAAAGCAATCTCATAAAATCACAAGAGGAGAAGTTATAATAGAAGAGAGGGTAGTCAACAGTGTGAAATATTATAAAAAAGGCTAAAATAGAGGACTGAGAAAGAAGGCACTAGATTTTGATAACTTTTGAGAGAGCTGTTTCAGTTGAGTGAGAAGACCAGGAATCATATTGCAGAGTTTAGAAAGTGTGAGAGGAGAGGAAGTTGAGGTACTGAATGTAGATAATTTATTTAATGATTTGGGCTAAGAAATAGAGGAGAGCATAGGTCTATATCTAGAAAAGATACTAGAATTTGGTGAAGTGTTTGTTTTTCGTAATGAAAAAAATGAAGTCATGCATCCTGAAATAAAAAATGAAATGTGACAAACACAGACATTTTTTTAAAAAAAAGATAGACCTCTACTTTCCTGTCTACTTGAAATTAGGGCTCTGGAAAATATATCAAAAACTTTTAACAGATCTATACTCAGAAAAGGCTCCATTTTTATATTCCACATCTGTCAAATTCTCTTAAAGCTGTCCATTATCAGGAGATTAGCACATTTATAAGTACATCAGCTCCATTATCTGAGTGGAAGCAGAATAATAAGAAAACTGTCTCTGAGTTATCTCTAAGACAGGTGTCTGGGTACAATAGGGAAGATGTCAACTCACTGACTTCGAACTAAAAAGCTTTCAATGTATTCTAACATCAGAGATTTAGAACACTCCTGAATCATTTGGAATACACATTCACTGAGCCTCTGGTTACAGGAAATTGAGGAATCTGTGGAATGGAACTCTGGAATGTCACCTTGATAAACAGTTTCTTCCTCATTGGAATTCTCCAGGATAGCAGGTTCCCCAAACTCATCTGTGTCATAATTATATTTCTCTATTTGGTGGCAATAGCTACTAATGGTCTCCTCCTATTGTTGATAGCTATGGACAACCGGCTCCATGTTCCCATGTACTTTATGCTTAGCCAGCTCTCACTTATGGATTTGCTATTCACATCAGTTGTTGCCCCCAAAACATTGGTAGATTACCTGTCTGGACAAAACACCATCTCCTTTACAAGCTGTGGAGTTCAGATGTTTCTGGCATTGACTCTTGGGAGTGCAGAAGATATTCTATTGGCTTTTATGGCTTATGACCGCTATGTGGCCATCCGACACCCTTTGAACTATACGGTAATTATGAGACCAAAGGTTTGCTGGTCCATGGTGGCTACGTCTTGGCTTTTGGCATCTCTGAATGCCCTTGTGCACACCATCTACACCATGTACTTTCCTTTCTGTAGAGCCCAAGAGATTCACCACCTGCTCTGTGAAATCCCTCCACTGTTGAAGCTGGCATGTGCAGACACTTCACAGTACATGTTGATTCTATACGCAACGGGTGTGACTTTCCTCCTGATGCCCCTCTCTGCAATTTTTGCCTCCTATACTTTAGTCTTGAGTTCTGTGTTCCATATGCCCTCAGCACAGGGGAGACAGAAAGCTCTCCTTACCTGCTCATCCCACCTGACAGTGGTTGGGCTTTACTATGGAGCTGCCATGTTCATGTATGTCCTGCCCAGTGCCTACCATAACCCTCAGCAAGACAATATCCTTTCTGTGTTCTATACCATTGTCACTCCAGCTCTGAATCCTCTAATCTACAGCCTGAGGAACAAAGATGTACTGGGGGCCCTGAAGAAGGTTATAGGGAAAGATCCCTCAGTACAGAGATTTTAACACCTGAGAGACATAAAGAAGAGTGTTCTAACATGGAATTTTGTTATTATTGTTTCTAATTCAATAATATATGTTCTTGACACTTTGCTATAGCATTAAATTTGTATATTAATTTAGATGTTACTTTCACTTATTTCTGGTGCTTAGTAGGTCAATTCCAGTCTACTAACCACTCATCAGGACCATGGAGCTCTGTATCCAGTTGATTGCCAGCTTTTGGGCACATGGTTTCTCTATTGCTGTAATCAAGGTCTATTACATCTGTCACTTTCTGATATAATTATGCCTTAAACCACATTTTCTATGCTGTTTCTTCCATCTGCAAACTGGCCTTAAAGATCTCTTTCATGGATTCAAGGAAGACTTCACACTAGTTGTAATCTACTTGTCCTCCTTCTGAGCTTCTTTTTCATGGCTTCTTTATTGCTACTATCTCACAGCAGCTGGGGGATATCCACCAATGTCCCCCACTTCACTTTGTCATCATCTGCTATAAGACTATAATCTTCATATGTGTTCAGTCTCTTCCCATTTCTTCATTCAACTCCAACAAATTTATCTCAGTCACATAGAACCACCAGAAGCAAATTTATAAATTACTAAGTGAGTGACATTAAGCTTTTAAAATGGAAATTAATATATCTACTTCAAAAATATTTTCAATAATGGAGAAAGAACTTTGCTTTATTCTTTTTAAGGAATGAAAAATCACTTCCACCAAACTATAAATAACTATCTTGATTTTGTTAATCTTTTGTTCTCAAAGAAGACTAATGACATCATGGGGTGATGTCCTGACTTGTTTGTGAATAGGACTTAAGTGAGGGAGAGTTGCACAAAGTCCTTAGTCTCACACTCTCTTCTAGAATCATCAAATCCAGTGGTAGGACAATAAAAGGCAGAATGACTGGTGATGATCTGAGATGCAGTGAACGACCTTGGTATTTTTGTTGTCTAACAAAACTAGCCACCTTTATGACAGTTGGAACAAATTATTCTCATCCACCTATTCCAATGGGAGAAGTCTTCATGGTTTGGGGATAGAAATCCACTAACTTACCAGTGGGTTTGGGGCCTATTGATTACCTTCAACCTGATTAGGCTATCTTCTGAGTTGGTTTATGAAGGTGTGGTTACTGCTCATATTACAGCTTCTTGGAGCAAGAAATGAGTGATGAGTGACATGTAGACACCAAAGGTGGATGAATGGCTTCAAGAGGCTTGGCTAGCCCTTACACCAGAGTCCACAGTTCTACTACTACCCTTTAACCTTTGACAAGCTATTTAATCTTTCTGGGCCTCAATTTTCTCACCTGTAAAATGGGGGATACCATAAGACTTCTATCATCCTTTTCAATTCTAAATCTTTGATCCTTAGAGGTTTAGTATCCAACTTATTTTGGGGGATGAGCTATTGACATATGCATAGTATATTAGAAATAACATCTGAGTTGCATTAAAAGGACCTGAATTCTAAGATCTAAAATTTGCTACTTCTATGACATTGGATAAGTCACTTCAATTTTCTTTTTTTAATTTTAATTTATTTTATTTTTCATTCATGGTATAAAATAAGCATTTCCATAACATAGTATAATTAAAATAATCACACATGAAACTGAAAATCTGTTATGTCCAAGTTGCTATTCCATTTAAATATACAACATTTTCATATAATTTTTTTCTTCCCTCCACCCCCACCACAGAGATAGCTACCATTACACACACACACACACACACACCCCTGTAAAATCATTCTATGTATACTTCTATTTATCAATTCTTTCTATGGGTATGGATAGCTTCTTTATATGTTCTTTGTAGTTGATTTGGATATTTATAATAGTCAAAATTATTTAGTCACTCAAATTTGTTCTTAAAACTGTTGTTGCAGTGTTCTCTTGGTTCTGCTTATTTCCCTCTCTGTCATTTTATGCAAGTCTTTCCATGTATTTCTAAGATCATTGAGATCACCATTTCTCACAGCCCAGTAGTAATCCACCATTCTTAGCCTAAAGTTCCTCATCTTTAAATTGGGGGTGATAATACTTCTGTTATATACGTTAGTCCTTTTAGAATCTGTAATTACATTGCTATTTCATTGCTGTATAGTTCCCTCAACTATACACATTAAATCCCATCTATAACTAAATAAAAGATCTTTCAGAATCACTATGGTTGAAAAATCCATTGCTTTCCTATCAACCTGGTGTTAAGGTTCTCTTAAATGCATTTGGAAACCAAAAAATCCATGAGACTCTCTTTATTGATATTTTTGCTTTATTGTGGTGGTCTGGAACCAAGCCTGCAATAACTCTGAGGGATGCCTGTATATAATGGTGTTATTTGTGTGAGTGGTAATAAGGGAACGTATATGGGGGAAGGGGGAAGGTGACATAGTAAAAAATACAAACTTAGACAAAAGATTGGATATACATGGTATCTAAAATGACCTGAGGTTGGGAACTTGGGTGGGAGGGAAAACATTGGTTCCTTTAGCAGTTGGAAAGAAAGGAAGTTTTTTGGGGGAAAGGTAATGAATTCTGTTTTGGATATGTTGATTTTAAGAAGACTACAGGATATCCAATTTGACCTGTTAAAAAGCAGCTGGTAAAGGGAGATTGGAACCTAGGAAAGAGGGTAGATCTGAAAATCATCTGCACAGAGTTGTTATTTTGAACCCATGTGACCTGAGGAGGCCCCAAAATAAGATAGTATAAAGAGAAAAAAGTACTACCCAGAATAGAAGTTGGAGGAGATGTTCATTGCACTAATTTATATTTCTTTCAAAGTTGAGAAAAAACTACATATATAAAGAAAACAGGGGATAAAAAAGAATGCAGGTTATTTTCCCCAATCCCCAAATGCAAGGATTGATCCCTGATCTTTACATTATTAGGGAAAACGGAGAGCTTTGAATGGATGAATGAAAGAAATATTTAAAAAGAAAAAAAGGAGGAAAAAGAAGAGCACTGAGAAGCTTTTGAATGAAAGCTAGTGGTACAGGTTTGTTATTTTAAGGAGATACTTTATGTTATCACTCCCTCCATCAACTCTTATCCAATCTGCTTTGAGCTGCTTTAATTGATACAGTTTGTTTTATGCCAGGCAGATATCTTTGAGGAAGATAATGATAACAATCATAATACCAAATATAATAATCTTGTTATTATAAGAGCAGGCATTTATATAGTGCTTTCAGGTTCATATGAAAAGTAAAGTGCTTTTCATATCTTATTTAGCCCTCACAACCACCCAGGAAAGTAAATGTTTTTGTTATTCCCATTTTACAGATAATGAAAGAGTTAAGTGACTTTCCCAAGGTCAAACAGCTAGTATATGTCTGAGACTGGATTTTAACACTGATCTTGAATCCAGATCTGCTGCTCCTTCTACTGTCCTTGAAGGACATTTTACTGACCTTGGAAGGATAGGGAAAATGCAACAGATTTAATCCAACAGGGAAACTTGCTCCATGCTCCCCATTACAGTGGCCATCCAAAGTGAGGAATAATAAAAAAGAGACTTAGATTCTTTAAAACTACTTTATAAAATCACATAGCTCCAGTTAGCAGCTATGCAGAGTACTTTTATAATCAAATATCAACTTCTCTAAGAAATACAGGACATTATATTTACTGAACATGAACAGTACCTTCTTCCAATTCTCATAATGATCCCAGGCACCTAACTTTGCCTCCTAACCCTGACTCCTGAATGTCTCTCAAAAATTATCTAGGCCACTGTCTATTTTTATGCTTTCTCATAGATTAATGCATCCATGCCTACTGACCTTCTAGAGTTCATTTTATGTCCTGTAAATATTGGACAGGAGGTTTACTTGTTTGTCTGTTTGTCATTTTCTTGACATTATATAGACATCAGTGCAGCAATGTCTATATGTTATTCCTTGTTGTCACAATGTGACTGACCATATTTTTTTTCTAGTCATGCATGCCTCCTTGTAGCACCTTTTACGCTGCATCTTCTGAATAGTTCTCCATCTCTAGCATGTAGCTTTCTGTTTATGCCCAGGACACTGCTACATATTGCTCAATATGTGACCTTCAACTTTATTTGATAAAAGTAAAAACTCATTAACATGGCTGGCCAAAAGTGAATTTCCTCTGCAAATAATGGATTTACCCTTCCTTAACATCTTCAAGCAAAGGCTGAATAGACTCGTGGGAAAATAATTAATACAGGGGATACTGTTCACATAGGTGATTGATGAGCTATTATTTGCGGTCTTTAAAAATCATGAAGATTGAGAAAAGTGTCACAAGACCAAGGAGGGACAAATTTTATACTAGCTTTAAAAATTAGGAAAGTGTATTCTTTAAGATATCAGCTGCTGATTTTGAATACCATTCCTTTAAAAATTTCTAGAATGAGTTATGAAGTATGAATTTTGTTACCTGGGCACAATTATTTCCAAGAATTAGAGAAGTCAAATATTTGCACTTCTCTAAAATTTCCCTTTTGCTGTCCCTTCTGTGAATGCCTCTCACATCCTGAATGACCTCATGTATATAACTTAGTAGTTCTGAAGAATAAAAGGTGAAATTTGAATATAGTGCCCCATGAGATGTTCCAGATATGTGGAAACAAGGCTAGAGAGAATTTACTAGCTACTAGCTTTCAGCTGGAAGATCAAGCAAAGGCCTGTCTAGGGTTCTACAATTTTGGTGCTGAGGGGCCTTTCCCTAGCAACTTCTTCAGGGCTCCCACTACATCCTTGTTCCTTAGGCTATAGATCAGGGGGTTCAGGGCTGGAGTAATAATAGTATAGAACACAGAGAGTATGTTGTCCTCTTGAGGGCTGTGGTAAGCACTGGGCAGGACATATATGAACACAGCAGCTCCATAGTAGAGTCCAACCACTGTCAGATGAGATGAGCAGGTAATGAGAGCTTTCTGTCTCCCCTGTTTTGAGGGCATGTGGAACACAGCAGTCAAAACTAGTGTATAGGAGACAAGGATAACAAAGAGGGGAATAAGAAGGAATGTCCCACCTGCAGTATATACTATGAACTGATAATCTTGTAGTGTCAGCACATGCCAGCTTCAGCAAAGGAGGGATTTCACAGAGTAGGTGTCTTATCTCCCGGGTTCTACAAAAAGGAAAGTGCATAGTGTATATGGTATGCACAATGGCATTCATGGATGCCAAGATCTAGGATGTTGCCACCATGGACCAGCAAACTTTTGGTCTCATGAAGACCATATAGTTCAGGGGATGTTGGATGGCTACATAGCGGTCATATGCCATGAAGGCCAACAGGGTATCTTCAGCCCCTCCAATTATCAGTATCAGAAATATCTGAAATCCACAGCCTGAAAAAGAGATGGTGTTCTGTCCATGCAAGTAATCCGCAAGTATTTTGGGGGAAATGACAGATGTAAGGAGCAGATCCATAAGTGAGAGTTGGCTGAGCAAGAAGTACATAGGCACATGGAGCCTCTTGTCCATAGCTATCAACAGGAGCAGGAGGCCATTGCTGATCACAGCCACTAGGTAGAAGAATGTGATTGTGGCACAAACAAGTCCAGGATACTTACTGTCCTGGAGAATTCCAATGAGGAAGAAATTGTTCTCTGATGTGATATTCCAGAGTTCCGTTGCATAGGATCTTTTTTTCCTGGATCAAAACAGAGAGGCTAGTACATAGACACAATAAATCCAGGAATACTATAAATGTATGATGTTATAGGCCACTAAAAATCAATGGGTGGTAAGTCAATAAGGTGAGAGACATCCCTTAGCCAATTGGACCCATGACAAAAATTATTGAGTTTACTTTCTGATAAAACGTATTTCTTCTCTAACAATTGACACAGATAACCACCAAATTGAGCCAAGCAATTGGTAACGAATTACTTTAAAATATGTTACATACATATAAAGCTCTAAACAGAACTATTTTAGAGTATAAACCCATATAAAATCTATTAAACTATTTGGAGTAATATGAAGGGATTGTCCTTTTTGATTTTCTTCATAATTTTTCTTTTTCTTGGATTTTTAAAATTCATGCTTGCATTTGTAAGTTTTGTTCTTTTATGCCTAAAGATAATTTATTTATATAAACTTTAAATTTATATAATTTATAATACATTTGTAATTTTGAAGCTGAAGTTGGCAGAAATACTATGATGAAGAAAAACAAATAGCTATTAGGATTCTATTTGTTTCCCATGACAGGAATTTTTTGTATGTGTGCTACATCCCTTTTATTTTGTTTTTCTTTTCCCCTAAAACTCAAAATGTAGGAATTTGCCTGAGGATGGAACAAAAAGAGTGACAGTTGTGAGTGAAAGAGGCATTCCAGGATGAGAGATGGCAATATCCATTTTGCTGGTGCTCTCTGACAAGTCTACTCATCCTATTTCATGATGAATTACCTATAGTTTAAAAAGGTTGAATATTCCTGATAATGACAAGACCTCCAGGACTGAGTTCCATGCCCTGCGCATGAGCAGAGACCCCAAGTTCACCTAGAGTATAAATCTATAAACCCCACTTTTCCAGGTTTTTTTTTTTTAGAGCATTTGCTTCCATTTAATAGCTTACTAACATCTTGGGTATTTCTGGCAATTGTCCAAGTGGTTCACACCAAAAATTCTCTAACGGCTCTTTAAGCAGATAATAATTTGCCAGTTTTGTTGCAAATATATTTTTCCCTTGTGACAACAAGCATGTGTATGTTTGAACCTTTATCGGTTTATTTCTGCAATGATTCAAAGCTGTTATAATTATGTTCACAATAAGTTTGAGTTTTTGTGCAATGATTACCTCAAACTTAACCCCTTCTGACTAAATGCAGCATTTCTCCCCATTTCACAAGCTATCATCAAATTGTTTCCAAACTACCGCAATGATTAAACAACTTTCTAGTCATTTTTTTACCTAAGCATATTACTTGTATTAAATAAAACTTATAAAATAAATTTAACACAAAGTTTTACAGAAAATAGTATGAATATGAGATCTTGCTTGATTACTTTAAATTTTTATAGAATGTTTCATATAATCTATTTGTAATTATTTTATGAACATAATTTTATATTTAAAGTTTTCAAATTACAGGTAAATTTTTATACTTTATGAATATAATTCTATGGTGTAAATTTTAATTTGCAGTTTTGGAGCAAAAGTTATTATAGTTAGTTATTATAGTTATTGTAAGCACTTAATCAATATTTTGAGTAGCATATTAAATTATCCCAGTGATTCACAACACATTTTGTTGTTGTTTGTTGTTGAAAGGGTTTGTAGAACAAAATACCTTGGGAACTGCTGTTCTAGAGCATTGAGTCCTGGGTGGGCATTATTTTCCTCCCTAAAAGAGAGGTTAAACAAATTCAGACTATATGTGTTGTAGAACTTCTTTATTCAAAATGATCCTGGGGGCACCTAGGTCACACAGTGAATAGAGCACCTTCCCTGGAGTCAGGTGGACCTGAGTTCACATCTGGATAGCTGCATGACCTTGAGCAAGTCACTTAACCCCAACTGACCAACAGGATACCTTCAGCACCTCCAATTATCAGTATCAAAAATATCTGAAATCCATAGCCTGAAAAAGAAATGGGGCATAGATGTGGTAAACTATACGTACAAAATGAAGTATATATGGAGAGACAAAGGTAATATTTTTATTTCTTTGAAAAGAGGAAGGAAATATAAGTTCTTTTTTTTCCCTTTGGAGGGCAGTTGGGGTTAAGTGACTTGCCCAAGATCACATGGCTGGTTTTTGTGTTAAGTGTCTGAGGCCAGATTTGAACTCAGGTCCTCCTGACTCCAGGGCTGGTGCTCTATTCACTTCACCAGCCAGCCGCCCTGGAAAGATAAGTTCTAATCTGTATTAGGAGATTTGAGTATAGAATAAAATTGTGAAAAACAGAAGAATCACAACACTGGAGACTTTAAACTGAAAAAGGAGGAAAGTGTTGGTAGAAATCTACTAATTTGGCTGCTAAATCCAATATAGTAATAGGAATAGAAAAAAAAGTACCTCTTAGAAGGAAATAATCAAGCAAGGAATCAAACAGTTAAAAAAAAAAAGGGGTCCAAGAAGTCTATATACACTAAGCACAAAGAATGGATAATAAACAGGGCAAAAGAGATCCCAAGTTGTGAAGAAAATTTGACCTTGTTGGTTCAAATGAGATTAGTTGAGATTAAGTAGTTATGATAAGAGTATGCTTCCGGAAGTGTACACTGTATTCACAATGAACAGAAGAGTTAAAAGAGGCAGGGAAAGGACACGGCATAGTAAGAAGTTATTTCCATATGATGTATGTAATATCCTAGGATCTTGGGGGAGGGAGTATGGGATAGGACATCTGGGTGAAGATCTGGGTGAAGGAGAATCAGAGCTGACATTTTTGTGGGAATATAATTCAAACAAATTAGACAGAAGGAATAATTTAGATGACAACTTTGGGAATCAGATCACAAACGTGGCATGGATGTATGATGTTAGAGTGAAAGATAACTTACATTACCTGTATATTGGATAGAGATGTCTGCCAAAACTGAGCAACTGAGAAATTTATGCTTTGATAAAATGAAAATTTTTATTTAAATAGAAGAGAAGCCAAATAGGAACTGACATTTGATTGACTTTTCTGGGTCTGATTTTGACTTGATGAGAAAATGATTACTCAAGTAGAAATGACATGAATTTGAGGGGATGATTGACTACTTTATCATGTAATTTTGTGGTGGAGAAGAAAAAAAATACCATGAATACTGTGATTTTATGACATATTTTAGGAGAAAAGTAAGGCTAGATAAGATTTAATGGCTGAATACATTAATATGAAGCTGCTAGTTGGTGCATCTGATAAACTTCTTGTCAGGAAGATCTGAGTTCAAATCTTGTAAAAGACATTTACAGTTTTGAAGCCCCAGATAAGTCATTTAACTCTCTTAATTTCAATTTCCTCATCCATAACATGGTAATAATAGTAACTATCACACAGAGTTGATGAGGATGAATGGAGATAATATGTGTGTACATCAATATCTATATCCATCTGCATAGATATAGATGCACACACATATATAGCACTTCATAAATCTTGAAGTATTATATAAATGTTAACTATGATGATGATGATGATGATGATGATGATGATAATTATTTCAAGGACTATTGGATTTAGTAGGAGGATAACATTGCAAGATCAAACATAGGGTCATCTTTTTTGTGTGGTTAAAGTGAGGTAGAGAAGTACATAATGTGAAATGAGTATGTGAAGGAACAGGGAGCTTAGAGAGGTTGAAAGAGCATCAGTATGCATATTGACACCCCCAGTATGAGAGAAAGACTAAAATATAGGCACTGAGCTCATTCTGGAAAGAAGGGAAGTGTTTTGGAGATCATTTGCCAATGGTAATCAGAATGTTAATTGCATAGTAGATATGGTTTGAGTGAACCTCAGAGAAGGAGAGATTAAGTAAAGGAAATAGAGGAAGTGCTTCAAAGTGGTAATGAGGAGCAAGGAGTACTGACCCTCTTGGATCAATGAGGTGAGGGAATGAAAGAAAAAGTTGGTGCCAGAAAGGGAGGCCAGGGATTCTGCTTTATTAGGAAGGAGATGGGTCTTATTGAAAACTGCAAGATGGAAAGAATGGGAAAGTCTTAAAGAGAAAAGTTATTTTGTTACCTATGAAGTAGTATTCAAAAGGATGCAGGAGGAAGGATAGGTAACTTCAGAGTGGAAAATTAGGAAGACTGGGTTGGGGCAAGTGAGAATAAGTAATTAGACAATGGAATGCCTAGAACAGGGTTTGAATGATGACAAGGGTGGTTGTGGTTCAGAATGGGATGGGGAATGTGCTTCATATGAGGAATTCCTCATATCAAGAATGAGTGTAGGTAGGTTGTCAATGTTCATAAGAGTTTAGTTTTAGGGTGGAGTCCTGTCAAGGCAATAGGAAGTTCAGGTACAAACAAGTGCTGGGAGGTCAAGGAATGCTATTATTTCTTTTTTTTCCCCCAGGTCCAGAGACCATGCTGGAGAAATAGTGAAATGTTTTTTTTTTCTTTTCTTCTCAGAAAGATGGAGACTGGTATACAAGGGAATTAAGAGATAATAAAGTTAATAATCAATGATTTGATTTAACATATGTATGAACAAAATATGTGGATGGAAATCTAGAATAAGAAAAACCAGTGTGAAATAAGAGAATGAAAGAGTGAAATGAAGTTCGTTCTATCTACATGTGGTTTACTAGGTAGCATAGTGGATATAGCCCTGGAATTTGAAGTGTGACCTCAGACAGGGTTTGTTTGTGTGTCACTGGGAGGTCACTTAACCCTGTTTGTCTCAGTTTCCTCATCTTTAAAATGCATTGGAGAAAGAAATATCTAACCACTCTACTGTCTCTGCCACAAAAACCCCAAAAGGGATCATAAAGGGTTGGACATGACTGAAAATGACTGAACAACAGATAAGGAAACTGAGGCAGAGAGAGGCAGAGAGAGGTTAAATGACTTGAGGAAAGCTACATGTAAACTTTCAAGTCTGTGAGGCAAAATCTAGATTCAGTTCTTCCTTCCTCAAAGTCCAGGTTATTAAATATTCCAGTTTGTCTGTCTGGGGAGTATATAGAGTGAGTGGTTTTGGTGGATTGTACTGAAGTACAGTCCAAGAAGTTTTTTATAGCAAGAAACAGAAACAAAGGCACTCTAAAGAGATATGAGTTCCAGCATCAGATTTGAATGTAACTCCCTCTGTGACCCTAGGCCAATTCATGTCCCTTATTCATCTTCACTCTTCTCCTCATCAATAGGGTCATTCCTCATTGGGAAAATTTGTGGGTAAAAGAAAAGATATGTACCCAGGTGTCAGGGACTTCTTCATTATGAAGACCCAATGCTATCATTCTTTCCTTAATTTGGAACAGAGAATTTTAGATCCTATTTCCTTTCTACCCCACTCACCTCTACTTTGTTTCCCTAAAGCAAATACAGATTCATATTCTGTGTGACTCTCTGAGGTAGAACACAGGGTCCCTCACTTACCTTTCATGGAGAAAGAGGGTGGGTCCTCAACTCCACTGGTTCTTCTCTGGTTAACTGAAAGTCTGAAATTATCAAGTGGAGAAAAATGTATATGTTCTACCAGTGATGAATATGGGATGGAATTCCTGTGATGAGATAGTTAGGAGTGCATCCATCTTTGGAAATGTTTGACTCCTGATGATTTAATTGGGCAAGTCTGGTCACAGCACAGGAATAACATTAAGACAGCATGCACCCACTGCCTTTCTCTTTCTTTCATATGTGAGGAAAGGGAAGAAGCTCCTTATCAAGAACTTGCTTATCTTACCTAATTCTCCCTGAATCAATTCCTACTGGCCAGTAATGAGAAGCCAACAGAAGTCTGTAGCTCAAGGAGCTCAGAATTGGCCAAGTTTAAGAGATTAATGATATAGAGTGGGAAAGGTAGTAGGAGAAATGACAAAAGGGTATGAAAGAAGGATCTTTACATATTCAGGTTTTATTGTCTTCTAGGAAGAATGAAAACAGTAAGAGACATATTCCTGGGAGAGTCACCTCTGCTGTCCCATCAGATATCTCTTCGTCAGATTGGATCTGTGCCTTAGCTCAGTTCAGATGGCATTCTTTGATTACCTGAGATGACATCCTCATGGACCTGGTATTCCAGGGTCAGGGGCTTTAATGAGCCCCAGAAGGGGACATTTCTTGACTGATTCCCATGACTCCCTTCTCTGTTAAGCAAGGGAGCAGCTATGGTGCCCTGAGGGCTCTTCTTAAATATTGAATTCTGGGATCTTCTCCAAATATGGATTTTGGAATGGAGTGGTGTTTGTTTAAAAATTTTATTTTCACTTCACCTTAAACTTACAGTCTTTACAGATTGATTACTAATCTCTGCCTTTCTTTCGCTCTCCTTTCACTTCTTTCTCTGCATATGGGTTTATTTTCATCTATTAATACATGAAATCTTAATAGAAGAGTAATCCTGGAACAGTTGGTAGAGTGCTGATATTGGAGTCAGAAAATCTGGGTTCTTAACCATTTCTAAAATACATTTACTGACCCTAAGCAAAGCATGTCATTTCTTAGTGTCTCTGGTTCCTCTCCAATGCTAGAAATTGTGAAACAGGCACTCATTTTCATTGGTAGATTAGGGGTTTTTTTGTTTTGTTTTTAGAGTTGAGTCTGATCTATTCTCCCCTCACAAAAAACACCTCTGATATCACATAATTTTGTGATAAATATCCTAGTTTTATTGATGTTTGCAACGTTGTCTGTGATGTATATGTGCATGCATACTGATAATATTCAAGTATAACTTGTGTAATTTTGAAGGGACCACAAAGTCTATCATCAAGAAACAAAATGGACATTATGTCTGAAACAAGTTAAATTTTTTTCCTGGACATTCCTCTTTTCTCTTTTGTCTTTTCTTGCTTGATTCCCATCCTGAATGTACAAAAGAAATGGGAAGTATGGAGCTTTTATAGCCTCAGGAAGATTAACGTAATGGAGTCATTGCAAAGTAATTTGGAGTTCCAAGATTTTGCCTGACTATTGGCCAGGAAGTAAGTACTGTTCATAGAGGAGTTAGGGTAAGTATAACTACCTTCTACATGGTGAGACTCTTCCATTTTTTTTTAATGATGCTGAGGAAATACTTGATACCCTTCTTCCGAAAATAGGCAGAATGATGTAGAGAGAGGATTTTTTTTTAAAAGAATGATTGTAGCTACCTTGAAGCTGATATTTCAAACTTCTTTAGGGGAATCTAGGGAGTAGCCCCTGGGAATTTTAACAATACATCTATTTATTCTTATTCTATTCTGTAAATATGCTCAAACCTATATGTTAGTGAATAGCTCTTTTATCGGGGAGAGAGAAGTTGGGGGTTTGCATAAATCTAAAAAGAAATTTACCTTAATGAGAATGAAGCTAACTTGAGCCAAATAAATTTTAGTCTTTTTTTTATTTTTGGCCCTAGATTAGTGAAATGGCGTACATACTGAACTAACTTATAAGGTCCAACAAAAAGGCTAGATTGCTTCTTTTGTAAAGTTCTTATGAGCACTTTTGTAAAGGAAGAAAGTAGGAACTATTTGAGGTAAGAATGCCACCTGGTGGTTTGCTTAGAGATGGCCCTCTAATAGCTTTCCCAGTCCCAGTCTTGGAAAAATGTATTCATAACTTGTCCTTTCTTTATGTGCTTCTTGCTCCCCAGAGCTTATTTAAGTTAAATGTTGCTGTAGAAATGAAAACATGTATACCTAGCAGATACATCTATGTATAGTGTGTTTGTGTATGTTTATGATGGCTGCAGTTAGTTCTTCAAGTAAATAGAACCTTGTAGTAGAGGTAAAAAAGACCAAGATTGGATCCATTGAGTAAGTAATTTCTATCTGTCAGTTCTACTGCAACAGAGGAAGTCGATGTGATATAGCAGAGAAAGTCCTGGATTTTGGAGTAAGGAGACATTGATTAAAAAATAGCTCCACTAACTGTTGCTTCATCCTCTGTTTTGCAAGAGGACCAATGACATCATGGGGATAATATCTGGACTTTATCATGAATTGGATTTAGGTGGGGCAGAGTTGCAATCCCACTCTCTCTTCTAGAGTCATCAAACTCCAGTTGCAAGACAAAAGTCAGGATGACTGGTAATTGTCTGGGATGCAGTTGATAACCTTGGAGCTTTTGATGTCTGACAAAGCTCTAAGCACTCTCTTGTACCTGCTTTAGCTGCCTTTGAGGCTGTTGCAAAAAAAAAATGTCCTCATTCACCCATTCTTTTTTTTTCTCTTTTTATTTTATTTTCTTTTACTTTTTACTTTTTTTTTGTTTTCTTGTTTACATCATTCATTTTTATGACATTTTTGAATTACAAATTTTCTCCCCATCTTTCCCCTGCCCCAACCCTAAAACAGCAATCCCACTGTAAAGCCCCTCCCCTGCTCTGCTCTCTTACTTTCTGGTAGGGCAGGGAGGGTCTCGCTATCCCGGCCCCTGTATATCTTAATTCCTAGTTGCAGGTATTGCAGAACTTTAAATTCTAGATTCTTTCAATTCCTCCCTTGTCCCGCACCCCCACTGGAAGGACAATCAATTCAATACAGGCTGTAGATATGTGATTATACAGGACATCTTCATAGTGGACATATTGTGACAGTGATCATCTGTCTCTCCTTCCTATCCCTCCACCCCCCCTTGTTCTGTTCTCTACCCTGTCCCTGTCC
>CM053595.1:161155482-161182359 GCA_028646575.1 Pseudocheirus occidentalis
GAGAGAGAGAGAGAGAGAGAGAGAGAGAGAGAGAGAGAGAGAGAAAGAGAGAGACAGAGAGACAGAGAGAGAGGAGAGATTGAGAGTCTCCCCTTTGGGAGTCTATTAAAGCTTATGAACCCCTTCTCAAAACAATGTTTTTAAATGTGACATAAAAGATATAGGATTTCTGAGACTCTAGAATTCATGGACTCCAGGCTAAAAATCTATACACAACATGAAACTGTCTCAGAGTAATGTGAAATGATAGAGTAGTACTTCTTTGACCTTGAATAAGAGACAAATTAACTGACCAATAAATTATTCCAACTTTTGTCCCTGGAACAAGGAACTCTAAGTTTTAATCATTAAGCTAGCAGAAAATTGCTAAAATGAATACACATAAACACACTCACACAGATGCTCAAATGTAAATGCACAATATGCATCTGAGAGATAAACCATAATAGAGAGTTAGGGAGAGAAAAGTCAAGATATAAACTAGTGGTCAATTCTGAAAAACAGAAAACAGTTTAAGGTAACTGAGTCACTCAGCTCACTAAAACATAATTGGAGAAGGTTCTAGAATAGAAGACCCGAAAGGAATGCTTAAGACCTTTTGAGATTCTCTATCAATTAGCAAATGAATAAGCAGTGGCATGTGGCCAAGAAACCTGCCCTCTGAGATCCATTAAAGTCCATGAATCCCAGAGGACAAACCAATGACTAATAATGTCACCCCAACTAAGGGAACATAGCTTTCTGAGCTTAGCTAAGCACAAATTCAGCAGGGTAAGGGCTTGAGAATGAGCAGTGGAAACCATTCTCCCAGGAACAGATACTGACTAACTCCTTCCCAGATTGCAATAAGGTATTGAAGGTGATTAATTGGATTCTCTATCACTTCATCTACTCTGCTTCCCACTCTGTTTGACTTTCCCCCAAACCTTGGTATGTTCCAAGATCCTACACTCAAAAATCTCTGTGTACTACCTGATAGAGGGGTCTGGCATAGAGGGAGTAAAACTAGGGAATCCTTCTTTATAGATAAGAAAACAGTAAAGGGGGGACCATTTCTCCCTATGATCATTTCTGGAGGTCAAAATGCACCTAGAGTACATAGCTCCCTGTACATGTCCACACTAATTATCAGAGAGATAAACAGCCCTTGAATATAACATACATTTGTAGATGTTCTCAACAGGGGTGGGTCCCTATTGAGGCTCCCTAACTATCAGATCCTAGAAATCCCATGCCTAACTCATGATTGGTAGAATTATTTAGTCTTCTTCCAAGGTCACAGTTAGGTGTTCTCAGGTTGTCGACTAACCACAAAGCTACTTGCATGATTGGGGACAGACCTCCTTTCTCTATCAGAAGTAAGTGAAAAGCTGTGTAGTAGCTTTTAAGGACCTGTTTAGTATCTTAATCTGTGTATGTCCTGTTATGAGTTAATGAGAGGTTTGGTAGAAAGAAGGGAGATTAGGAACTAAAATGTATTATTTGTCCCAAATTAAGGCTAGAACTGGTAAAAGTGGTTTGGGAAGTAAGGGGAGAGAGGAACCTGGGAATAAAGGACCTGCTTGCACAGGGTTCCTATATTTCCTCTTTTATCCCCAATTAGAATTAGTTATATTTTTCAATTCAGAACTATGAGTGCAAGAACTTGAGTGCAAGAGTTGATTGACTCTTGTCTTTATATCCCCAGTACTTAGCACAAAGCTTGATACACAGTATGCACTTAATAAATGCTTTTTGATTCATTTACTGAATTATAAACCTGAACTGTGAGTCACAGTCCTGTTAATGAAGTCCTGAGAAAGGGTATAACTTAGTCCTGAGTCACCCTGGTCAGAGTTGGGAAGTCCAGCTCTCCTAATATTGTCCTGATTCCTGGATGCTCCAGGGAATCCCTTTTGTTGTTCTAATCAGTTCTACTAGACTATACCTGATTTAAGCCCAGTTTGCTACACCACCACTCACCAAAATGACCTAGCTTGTTAGATAAAAATCATTGTAGTTTATAAGTCATTGCTTTGAATGAGCCTAAACTCCTTGAAATAATCAGGCAGTCTCTTCTTAGTAACAGAAGCACCCTGAATATTTCCTGCTCTCCTACTAGACAGCTTCTGGTTTTCTCTAATGGTCAAAAAGAGCCTACTAAGATTCAGTAGCATATCCTGACTATGCTCTAAACTCCTTAGCCATTTAAATCATTGTGGACAGAATTTGCCTTGACTGAGTGTTTCCTTAGTGTTGCTACTATCTGTGTGGTGTGCCAAGAACCTATACATTTTTATCTTTCATTTTTACTTGAACTTGAGGTGCTAAATCCCTTCACTTTGTGTCTTATTCCTGATTACATGAAGAAGACTGTGACTGGTGCTTCCCCATTCTGGGCAGATATAGAAAGTGAGTGTCAAAAAAAGTGCGAGACTATTTCTTTCATCTCTCTGGCCTCCAAACACCCTTTTCTAGACTTCTGAGGGTAAAAACGAAGAAGGATAGATTTTGAACAGGAAGGAACTTTAAATATGATCTAGTTCATTTTATAGAGGAAGAAACTGAGACCCCGGGAAGTTGTGACTTGAGCAAGTATGAGAGATGGGTTTTGAACTACATGCCCTGACTCTAGAGACAGTGCTCCTTATACTGTATGATGCTGATGCAATATCATAACCTGAGGCAGGTTTCAGAATAGTCATAGATGTAATGTGTATCGTGCAGTGACTTCAGGAATCTTATCAAATATAGCCTCTGCTTGGGTTGTTCATTCTTTCAGCAAAGGTTGTTCTGATCCTCTGTCCCCTTTCAAATATTTATGCTTATATTTGAAAGGCATGAAATACAAACATAGTGTGTTCCTGTTGAGAATGTCTGTGTATGTATGTTACATGTAGCCTTGAGAAAATCATTTTGTTCCTATAGACTATTTTAAGATTTTATCCTATAACAGTATTCTCTATTCCTGTTATTTAATAATTTATTAATCCCTTCAATAAGACTTCAAACTAATATAATATTAATCCATTTAGCAATAGAATAACAAGTTACTAACTTCACATACCAAGTGGGAGAATAAGGAAAAGTTTTAGATTTGGAGTTCGAGGACCTGGGTTTGAAACCAGGTTCTTCTAGAACATAGATTTTAAAGATAGAACAGACCTATGTCACTTAGTCTATTTCCTTCATTTTACATATAAAGAAGTGAGGCCCAAAGAGGTTTACATAACATCTCCATGGTTACAGATAGAATAAAGAGGAGGGCTAGGATTTGAACTGAGGTCTTCTGTATCCTTTGATTCCAAATTCAGTTCCATTTCTACTGGATTAAGATGCCTCTTTACCTCTGGCAGTGAACAAGTAATTTAATCTGATTAGCATCCCGTAGTGTCATAAGCAATGGTAGCTAGGTGGCAGAAGGGATAAAATAATAGACTTAGAATCAGGAACTCATCTTCACAAGTTCAAATTCATCCTCAGACATATATTAGCTGGGTGACCCTCGGCAAGTCACTTAACCCTATTTGCCTCAGTTTCTCATCTGTAAAATGAGCTGGAGAGGGAAATGGCAGACTTCTCTAGGGTCTTTGCCCAGAAAACTCAAATGGAGATGTGGAGAGTTGGGTATGATTGAAAATGACTGAACAATAATCTCATCTGTAAAATGAAGGTACTAGATTACCTATCATTTCAGTTCTTCCAGCTCTAAATTTATGATTTGTGATTACATGATCCTAAGAGAAGTACAAAGTAACAATTTACAAGGAAAAAACACAAAACAGTGTCCCAAAAGTCTTAGTGCATTTTAAAGTTTTGATAGCATAACATTTTCAAATGTCAGATGACCAATGTCAGATAAGATACAAAGGGTATTCTTTGTCAATTATAGATTAAATTAATGACATTTGAGGTCCCTTCAAACTCTGAGATTCTATAGGGATAATCTCAATCCATCTTTTGGCGTCTATTTCAATCTCTGTAATGGTCGAGCATCCGGACAACCAAACTCTTTTTCTCATCACAAAAGATGACAAACAACAATCAATGTTCAATTTCATTGTTGATGCAACAAGTTCTTCCTAACATTGTTTTAAGGGATTCAAGGTTTTATGTGACTTGTGCATCCCAGATTCTCAACTCTTGTTTTCAAAAAATTATTCTCCATGTTTCTATACTGGAATCTTTAAAAACGTACAACTTCCTGGTCATCAGGTCTTCTAAACAAGTTGATGGAAACTTGAATGCTTTTTATAACCATGTAAATTTTAACAAACTTTCTCATATTTAAAAAATACACGTTAGATACATTCCCATGTTGACAAACCACTGCTGTTTAGTTTGTTCCATAGCTGCCCTTCAGAACCTGCAGATATGAACTTGGATTTAGAAAAAAAAAACACCATATGACTATATTATAAAATACACAAATATTATATCTATACTTCTAAATTTAGGATGTCTTCCAAATATCATAGAATACCATAAATTGTTACTAATCCTCTCGTATTTACTGTTGAGGAAACAGAAAATGACATATTCAGGGACCCTAGATATTGGTTACTAAAAAAATAATTCTGATCTTCTAGAAAAGTTTACAGCTTTGCAATAAACTTACTTACCTCTACTTGATCACCTTTGCATTGCATCTTCTGAAAACCATTCATAATAGTCACCTACTTTCATATAATTTATCACGTTTCTAATATGGAAAAACTCTTTATCTTATATAGATTTATGTTCATTACACATGTAGTTGGATGTCAGACCTCAATCAAAATGTTTGATTCAAATTATTTTTCCCCAACTCTATTATAGTTACATTAATTATGTTGGTATAAACCTTCTTAAATTTTATATTATTAAAATTGCTTGTTTCATCTTTCATTCTCTCCTCTATCCTTTATCTAATTGAATTCTTCCCTTACCACAGTCATGAAAAATATCATCTCATATACTTCTTTATATATTAATAGTGGCATTTAGATCACTTATACATTTAGAATGTACTATTGTGGGGTGGGTAGGTGGCACAGTGAATAGAGCACTGGCCCTGGAGTCAGGAGGATCTAAGTTCAAATCTGGCCTCAGATACTTGACAATTACCAACCATGTGACCTTGGGAAAGTCACTTAACCCCAATTGCCCTCCAAAAAGCAAAAAAAAAAAAAACAGAATGTACTATTGTATAAACTGCTAGACATTACCCAAAACCCATTTCTTGGTTTGGATATCAAGAACATATTTGTCTCACAAAATGAGACTGGTCATGAAAGTAGCTTGTTTTCTTTTATAAATTTAATTTTTTGTTTCATTTTAAGCTCTCCACTGTCTTCCTCCTTCTCTCTCTCCCCACCACAAACTGGAGAAGGCCATTTCACACAAATATATAGACACAGATAAAAATATAGAGATGTAAAATCATAATATTCATGTTTTTATTTATCAGTTCTTCCACTGGAGGTGAATAGCATTTCCTTAATATTCCCTTTGTTGTTATTTTTTCTAGCTCAATAAAATATTTTTAATAATTTAATTGAGATGGCATTGAAAAGTATATTCATTTATGTAGAATTGTCATTTTTATTATATTGACTCTGCCTACCCATGAACAAATAATATTTCTCCAATTATTGAAATCTGACTCTATTTGTATAAAAAGTGTTTTATAATTGTGTTCAAGTAGTTCCTGGGTTTCTCTTGGCAGGTATACTCTTGGGTATTTTATGTTCCTACTGTTGTTTTAAATGGGATATCTCTGGTACAGTTTTTGAGGTGATATACAGAAATGTTGATTATTTATATTGGCTAACTTTACATCCTACTACTTTACTAAAATCATTTATTATTTTAACTAGCTTTTCAGTTTAATTTTCCATGATTTTCCAATTATATTATCATATCATCTGCAAAAAGAGATAATTTATTACCTCATTGCCACACTTATTCCTTCAATTTTTCCTTCCCTTATTGCTATTGCTAGCATCTCTAATACAATACTGAATAATAGTGGTGATGATGGGCATCCTTGTTTCACTGCTGATCTTATTGGGAAGGCTTCTAGCCTATCCCCATTACAGAAGATGCTTGCTGATGATTTTAAGTAGATGCTTTTTTTTAAAAAAAGTATTCATTTTGAACTTAAATACAAGAAGCCAAAAAAAAATAACATTTCCATGTACATAAGACAACATAAAAAGAAGATTCAATATAAAACCACATATTTCCATTTTGCACAGTTTATTTTTTTAAAAACCTATGTAATAAAAATTACACTTCATTTTCAAACCTACCCTGCTTTTTCTGTGCTTCCTTCCAAATTTTCTTTTGTTCTCTACTGTGTACTTTTTTTCCTCCCTCTCTCTCCATCTAGAGAAAGCTACCATTAGACACAAATATGTTTATACATGCAAAACCATACCAGACATATCTCTAATTTATCACTTCTTCCTCTGGATGTGGATAGCATTTTCTTTAATTGGTCCTTTGTAGTTGATTTGAGTCGTAATATTCAAACTGATTGTCCTTCAAAGTTATTAAAATAATATTGCTCTTTACTTTGCACAATGTTCCCTTGGTTCTGTACTTTTCACTATTCATTATTTCATAAAAATCTTTCAAATTTTTTTCTAAAATAAGCTTGTTCATCATAACTGCAGTATTCCATCACAATCATATACCACAACTTGTTGAGCCATTCCCCAGTTGATGAGCATTCCCTTAATTTCTAGTTCTTTGTCAACACAAAGATAGTAGAATATAGAGATTCTTTTCCTTTTTTTCCCTGATGACTTTAGGAAATAGACCTAATAGTGCTATTGCTGGGTTAAAGGGTATACACAGTTTTATAACTCTTTGGGTAAAATACCAGATTGTTCTCCAAAGCAGTTGGATCAGATCACAGTTCCACCAATAGAGAATTAGTGTCCCAAGTTTTCCAGTCCCTTCCATTTGTCGTTTTCCACTCCTATTATTTTAGACAATCTGATAGATATGAGAAGATATTGAAAGTTTATTTTAATTTTAATTTGTCTAATCAATAATGTTTTAAAGCATTTTTTCACATTACTATATAAGGTTTTTATTTCTTTGTCAAAAAATTGCCTGTTCATATCTTTGACCACTGACTAATTGGTCAAATTAATAATTATTCATAATTAGTATTCTTATAAATTTGACAAAGTTTTCTTTAATTCATTTGAGATATGAGACAAAAGACCTTTATCTGAGAAACCATCTTTAACATTTTCTCTCATTTTTCTGTTTTTAGGAAGATGTTTCTCACTATTTTAATGGAAAAATCCACTTATATCTATGTCTTCAAGTATTTTTAATAGGAATTAGTGCTATATTTTGACAAGAGACTGTATCCATTGATATAATTATATCATTTTTGTTTCTTTTGTTATTAATATAATCAATTGTGTTAATAGTTTTCCTCTGTTACACCATCCCTACACTCCTGATACCACTGGTCTCAATGTATAATCTTTGTGAAATAATGATGTAGAATCTTAGCTAGTATTTTATTTAGGATTTTTGCATTCATATTTATTAGCATAATTGTTCTATAATTTTGTTTCTGTTTTTGCTCTTTTTGGTTTAGGTATCAGCACCATATTAGTTTCATAAAAGGAATTTGGTATAACTTTCATTTCCTATTATTCCAAACAATTTATTTATTTAATATTGGAATTAGTTGATCTTTAAAGTTTGGTACAGTTCATTTGTAAATTTATCTTGCCTTGGTGCTTTTTCCTTAGGAATCTCATTTATGATTTGTTCAATTTATTTTTCTAAAATAGATTTATTTAGATAGTTTATTTTCTCTTCTCCTAATCTAGGCAGTTTTCATTTTACATTTTATACTATTTTTTTCAATTATAGGTAAAAATGGTTTTGAATTTTCATTTTTATAAGAATTTGAGTTCCAAATTTTTCTCCCACGTTCCTTATGCCCTCCCCAACACAGAAAGCAATATGATGTAGTTTATACATGTACAGTCATCAGCCCTATGGTAAAAGAAGATTAAGAACAAAAGGGAAAAATGAGAAATAAAAGTGAAAATCATATGATTTGATCAGCATTCAGACTTCACAATTATTTTTTTCTGCATGTGGATAGCATTTTCCATCATGAACTTTTTGGAACTGTCTTGGATCATTGTATTACTGAGAAGAGCTAAGTCTATCAGAGTTGATGATTACTCAGTACTGCTGTTATGGCGTACAATGTTTTCCTGGTTCTATTACTTATATTCAGCATCAGTTCATGTAAATCTTCCCAGGTTTTTCTGAAATCTACCTGTTCATCCTTTCTCATACTATGATACTATTGCATTACATTTATATACCACAACTTGTTCAGTCATTCCCCAATTTCCAATTCTCGGCCTCTACAAAAAGAGCTGCTTCTGATATATTTGTACACACAGGTGCTTTCTCCCTTTATATGATCTCTTTGTGATACAGACTTAGTAGTTGTATTACTGGATCAAAAGGAATACAGAGTTTTATGGCCCTTTGAGCATACTCCCTAATTGCTCTCAAGAATGGCTGGATCAGTTCATGACTCCACCAACAATGCATTAGTGTTCCAATTTTCCCACACCTGCAACATTTATCACTTTCCTTTTCCATCATATTAGCCAACCTGAAAGATGTGAAGTGGTACCTCAGAGTTCCTTCAATTTGCATTTCTCTTTTCAATAGTGATTTAGAGCATTTTTTCATATAACTATAGATACCTTCAATTTCTTCATCTGAAAACAGCCTGTTCATATCCTTTGACCATTTATCAATTGGGGAAAGACTTGTATTCTAATACATAAGACTCTATTTTCTGTTTATTTGAGGAATGAGCCCTTTATCAGAAACACTGACTGTAAAAATTGCTTCCCAGGTTTCTGCTTTCCTTTTTAGTTACATTGGTTTTACTTATGCAAAACCTTTTTAATTTAATGTTATCAAAATTATCTCTACCTCTTATTTGGTAATAAATTCTTCCCTTCTCCATAGATCTGATAGGTAAATTATTACTTGTTCTCCTAATTTGCTTATGATATCACCCTTTATGTCTAAATCATTTGTACATTTTCATCTTATCTTTTGTATACAGTGTGAGATGTTGGCCTGTGCCTACTTTCTGCCATACTATTTTCCAGATTTTCCATTGACTATTTTTGTCAAATAGTGAGTTCTTGTCCCAGAAGCTAGAGTTTGGGGGTTTATCAAAGAGTAGAATACAGTAATCATTCACTACAGTGCCTTACATACCAAACATATTTCACTGATCCATCGATCAATTTCTCAGCTGGTACCAAAAAGTTTTCATGATTGCTACTTCATAATATAGTTGTAGCACTGATATAGGTAGGCAATCTTCCCTTTCATTTTTTTTCATTAATCCCCTTGATATTCTTGACTTTTTGCTCTTCAAGGTGAATTTTCCACTTATTTTTTCCAACTTCCATAAAATAATTTTTGGTAGTTTGTAGTAGTAAATTAATTTGGGAATTGCCATTTTTATTATATCAGTTCAGCCTATTCATGAACAATTGATATTTTTCCAGTTATTTAGATATGATTTTATTTGCGTGTGAAGTGTCTTATAATTGAGTTTATAGAGTTCCTGAGTTTATCTTTGCAGTTAGAATCCCAAATATTCTATATTTTCAACAGCTATTTTAAATGGAATTTCTCTTTCTATCTTTTGCTGCTAGACTTTGTTGGCAATATATAGAAATGCCAATGACTTGTGAAGGTTTATTTTATAAGATCAGAGGTGAAACCAGGATGTACATTATCACTATTGTTATTCAATATTGTACTAGACATGTTAGCTTTAGTACTAAGAAAAAGGAATTGAAGAAATTAGAATAGGCAACGAGGAAACAAAGCTATCATTCTTTACAGATGATGTGATGGTACACTTAGAGAAATCAACTTAAAAACTGCTTGAAATAATTAATAACTTTAACAAGTTCCAGGATATAAAATAAACCCACATGCTGATCTGTGCTGGGGCTAAGAGCCTCCCATTGATTTTCCCAGACACCATCTGTATTGGGGAGCACTTCTCTTTTACCCATGTGAGACAGGCGTTTCCTGCAATTCTTCTAAATTACTTTGAGCTAGAAAATAGTTTCTCTCTGTCTTTTTTTTAAGGTTCTGTCATTCCAGAATCTTTTTAGAGTCTTGACTGAACAGTTTTTATGAGCGAAATTGCAGAGAGCCCAGGAGAACTGTCTTTTCTCCAACATCTTTCTGTATTTTTGTAAGTATTCTTCTATTTTACTTTCATTATTAAATTTATTTCCATATAATTGGACAAACTAATTCCTAATAATTTCATTTATTTCCTTTTCATTAGTGGTATACTCATCCTTTTCATTTCTGATACTAGTGATTTGGTTTTCTTCTTTTTTTTTTTACCATATTAATCAATGGTTTATTTTATTGGGGCTTTTTCCCCATAAAACCAACTCCTAGTTGTATTCATTAATTCGCTGGTTTTCTTATATTCAGTTTTATTAATCTCACATTTAATTTTAGGATTTCTAATTTGGTGTTTAATTTGGGAGATTTTAATTTTATTTTTATACTTATCCATTGTGACAATCAGTGTATTTGCAAGCCACAAACTCCATTATCAGAGTGGAAGCAGAATAATCAGAGGTCTATCTCAGTGTACTCTCTGAGATTGGTGTCTGTATATACTAGGGAGATTCTCAACTCACTGGCTTTAAACTAAGACACTTTTTTTTTGGAGGGCAGTTGGGGTTAAGTGACTTGCCCAAAGTCACACGGCTAGTTTTTTTGTGTTAAGTGTCTGAGGCCGGATTTGAACTCAGGTACTCCTGACTCCAGGGCTGGTGCTCTATTCACTGTGCCACCTAGCCGCCCCTAAACTAAGACACTTTCAAGGTATTCTGTCATCACAGACATGGCTAAAACTCCTGAGTCATTTGTATAGATACTTACTGAGCATCTGTCTGGTTGCAGGAAATTGGGGAATCTGTGGAATGGATCTCTGGAACATCACCTTGATAAACAGTTTCTTCCTCATTGGAATTCTCCAGGATAGCAGGTTCCCTGCACTAGTCTGTGCTGCCATCACATTCCTGTACCTGGTGGCCATGGCTAGTAATGGTCTTCTCCTCTTATTGATTGCAAAGGACAATAGACTCCACATGCCCATGTACTTCTTGCTCAGTCAGCTCTCACTTATGGATCTGCTCTTCACATCTATTGTTGCCCCCAAGACATTGGTAGATTATCTGTGTGGACAAAACACCATCTCTTTTACAGGCTGTGGACTTCAGATGTTTCTGGCATTGACACTTGGGGGTGCAGAAGATATTCTGTTGGCTTTCATGGCTTATGACCGCTATGTGGCCATTCATCACCCTTTGAACTATATGGTCTTAATGAGACCAACAGTTTGTTGGTCCATGGTAGCTATATCCTGGCTCCTAGCATCTCTGAGTGCCCTTGTGTATACCATCTATACTATGCATTTTCCTTTCTGTGGAAATCAAGAGATTCACCACCTTCTCTGTGAAATATTTCCATTACTAAAACTCGCATGTGCTGACACTTCACAGTATGAGCTCATGGTATACACAATGGGTGTGACCTTCCTACTGATCCCCCTCTCTGCCATTCTTGCTTCCTATACTCTAGTCTTGACTGCTGTGTTCCATATGCCCTCAGCACAGGGGAGACAGAAAGCTCTCCTTACCTGCTCATCCCACCTGACAGTGGTTGGGCTATATTATGGAGCTGCCATGGTCATGTATGTCCTGCCCAGTGCCTACCACAACCCTCAGCAAGACAATGTCCTCTCTGTTTTCTACACCATTGTCACTCCAGCCCTGAATCCTCTAATCTACAGTCTAAGGAACAAAGATGTGCTAGGGGCCCTGAAGAAGGTTATAGGGAAAGACCCCTCGTAGCTAAAATGGTAGCATCTGGATAAGTGAAGAGCAATTTGTTCTTAATGATAAGACATCACTCTCTACTGGTATTTGAATTCTACATTCTGTTAATGTCACTCTTGGAAATTGTCTTAGATGCATTTTAAACCCACAATCTGAGTTCATTATTTTATCCTTTCCAAGTCTAGACTTGCCCTATAGGGCACATGGACTTAGTCTTATACCTTGATTGATATGACATTATTAAATTTTGATCTGATCTTAACAGAGCTGTGTGGCACCCATGATGTTAGGGGCAATTTTTTTTAACAAACTGACAATAATATATGTAGTGACAACAACTTGACAAATTCAAAATCTTTGTAATATATAAGTAATATATAAGGAATCTTTAGACTGAAAGCAGTGGAACATTAGTGACCAAAAGGAAATGTCTAATATTTTTTATAAAAATCAAAGTTTTAAGTTCTAAATACTGTTTTTCTCCACAGGCCCAATTATCTTTCTTTTCTATTTATTTATTTTTATTTAATGTTTAATTTATACAACAATATATTCCCAATGGGTGTGATCATTCTCATTGTGAATATAACAAGCTTCCATAACATAGTACAATAAAAAGGTGATTGCATGTAAAACTGCAAATCTACTATGCACAATTTGCTATTTCTTTCAAATATACAACAAAATCATCATGCAACTTTTTTTTCTTCCCTCCACCACCCTAGAGAAAGTTACCATTAGATAAAAACAGGTAGGTGTGTGTGTGTATGTGTGTGTAATTATTCTATACATACTTCTATTTATCAGTTCTTTCATTGGATGCAGATGTCTTTCTTCACATGCCCTTTATAGTTAATTTGGGTAGTTATAATCATCAACATAATTTATTTGCTCAAAGTTGTTCTTAAAACAATATTGTTGTTATTGTGTGCAACCTTCTCTTGGTTCTACTCATTTTACTCTCCATTATAACACATAAGACTTTCCACGTTTTTCTAAAATCACTGAGCACATCATTTCTTACAGCACAGTAGTAGTCCATCACAATCATATACCACAACTTGTTTAGGCACTCCTGAATTGATGGGAATCCCTGCGATTTCCAGTTCTTTGCCCCCCAAACAGAGCTGCTATAAACATTTCAGAACATATAGGGTGTTTTCCTTTTTCTCTAATTATCTTTGGAAACAGACCACAGAGTGGTACTGTATGGTCCAAGGGTGTAGGTTGTTTAATAACTCTTTGAACATAATTTTAGATTGCTCTCCAGAATTGTTGAATCAGTTCACAGTTCCACTAACAATGAATTATTGCCTCAATTTTTCTCGTCCCCTCCAACATGTCACTTTCCCCTTCTATCATGTTAGCCAATCTGGTAAATGAAAATGATAACTCAAGGTTGTTTTAATCAGCATTTGTCTAATTAATAATGATTTAGAGCATTTTTTATATGACTATAAAGTGTTTTGATTTTTCCGTAACAAAACTATCCACATCCTGTGGCAATTTGTCACTTGGGAGATGTTTCTTATTCTTAAAGATTAGACAAAGTTCTTTATATATGTTAGATATAAAATTTTTATCTGATCAACTGTGTATAAAAACTTCCCCTCCTCAATTTTCTGATTTCCTTCTGATCTTGGCTATATTTGTTTTATTTTTACAAAACCTTTTTAATTTAATGTAATCAAAATTTTCCATTTTACACCTAACTTTGGTCACTATACTAAACACAGTTTGAATGGGTAAGAATATAGTGGGAATATTTCTTCCTTCATAATTGACACTATGCTCCTCTTGGGGCAGCTAGGTGGCACAGTTGATAGACTAGCAGATAGATAAGCCACAGAGTCAAGGGAAACTAATTTCAAGTGCAACTTCAGACACTTAGTAGCGGTGTGGCCCTGGGCAAGTCACTTAGCTCTGTTTGCCTATATTTCCTTATGTATAAAAATTAGCTGGAGAAGGAAAAGGCAAACCACTCTAGTATCTTTGCCAAAGAAACCCCAAATGGGGTCACAGCTGTTCAGAAATGACTAAAAAACAACAAATGCTCCTCTCAATACTCTCTAAGATCACATATAGCCAATGTGTATACTTTCTGTCCATTGAAATCTAATTTTTTTTAAGAAAAGCCAATGCCACTCCTATCTGGTGCTGGTGAACTTGATTTGCTGAAGTTGACTTAGATGAAAACCTAAAGATATAGCCAGTATCCTAGATTTTTGACATTGTATAGGCCAACGATGTCTGAATCCTTGTCTGTATTTGTCAGTTATCATATGAACATTTTCTAAGTCTAACTACCTTTTATTCCCTCCAAATTATCTCACTGAGTGGACATATATATGGCATTTTCAAAAGTGATCAAGAATGGACTTGTAGTTTCATTGGCAAAGGAAATTTGCAGGTGAGGAAACTCCTACCAATGCCAGTCGGCACTTTCTGCTTCAATCTATCTCAGAGCTCAACATTTCTCTCTCTGGAGGTGGATAGCATTTTCATCTTGAGTCCTTTGTTGCTTCCACCTCTGCTACACTTCTCAGATCTATTTCCCTTCTATTCCTCTATGTTATATTTTGTGAAAATCTGGTTGAAAGGTAAGCAAAGGCAGGTATACTACAGAGAATGTACTACTTGCACCACAGATTTGACAGCCTATAAACACACATATCCATAGACATATGCACATACACACAAATGTGTATATATGTATGTATGAGTGTATATACATATACACATATGCACACATACAGCATCTCATATAGATAATATATCTCTTAATCTCTCACATAATATACATCATATATCTCATATCTCTCATATATCATGTTTCACAAATATATCATATGTGCCTATGTATCATACATATAACATATTAAATATCTCATATATACACATAACTAATCTACATAATCTGTCTCATTTATAAATACATAGCATAAGTATATATCTATATCTCATATCTATATATCATATATGCCATATATAAACATGTCTCATTTCATGTATCTTATGTCATATACAACTCATATCTTTCTATATATCATATGTACCTCATATATATGTGATATACATCTCATTTATATGTATAAAATATCTCATATATATCATACACATGAAATATATATAAATCTCTATATGTCTCATTTTAGCTTAGATGTGACTCTGAATGTCTCACAGATTGTTTCAGCCAAGGTATCTGAGTGAGAACAACTGCTGCTTTTTTGCAGGATATAATTTTTTTTAAAGGCTTGCATTAATCAGTCACAGCTATCTACCTACCAGGCACATCAATGTCCTAATTAGCCCACTGATCCTTTAAGGAACTTAGTGGTTTCCATGAAGATTTAATTTTAAAATCCATAAATCCAATTTTAAAAGTTCTTGAAACAAAAATTTCTTTGGCCTAAACCATGAACATTAGAGCAATGGGGAGTCTTGGGCGGGCAAAATGGTAATACTTAGTTATTCCACCTTTCATATTCTGCTTCTGTGGATGAAAATCAAAAGTCTGAATTAGGCGGTTTCATGTGGTATTTAGAAGTTCATTTGCAGTGTAAGGTACACTGAAATTTGGTGATGAAAAGGGCAGAAAACATTTTTCATATACAGGTAAAGATTTATGTTAATTATTAAATGGTATAAGACGTTGTGGCTCCTAAAGGTGATTGATAAAGAGTAATAAAAGAACCTTGTTTTAAAATGCACTACTTATATATAAATAATATAATATAATTAACAATGTATTATTCAATATAATATATCATATTAATAATATGATCCATAATATATGTTTTGTTTTCTGTCCATCTAGGCAATTTATATTTTTGTAAATATTCATCCATTTCACTGATATTGTTAGATTCATTGGCATGCAGTTGGGCAAAATAACTTAATTATAATTTTTATTTCCTCTTCATTAGTGGTGAATTCATCCTTTTTCTGTTTTGATACTGGTGATTTGGTTTTCTTTTTCCTTTTTTTTGTTAATAAAATTAACCAAAGGTTCATCTGTTTTATTGGGATTTTTTTATAACACCAGTTCTTAGTCTTATTTATTAGTTCAATAATTTTCTTAATTTCAGTTTTATTAATCTCTCCTTTGGTTTATAGAATTTCTAATTTGGTTTATAATTAGGAAGTTTTAATTTGTTCTTTTTCAAGCTTTTTTATTTGCCTACTTCATTGATCTCCTCTTTATCTATTTTATTCATGTAAGCATAGAGAGATAAAATTTCTTCTAAGAACTGCTTCGACTGCATCACTTAAGTTTTGGTATGCTGTCTCACTATTGTCATTCTCTTGGATGAAGTTATTGATTGTTTCTTTGTTTCTATGTTCTAATTGTTTTCTACAGTTACTGTTTGTCCTTCCTTTTCCAAGCTGTTGAGGCCTAGAGAAGTTAAATGGACTGCCCAGGGTCACACAGGTCTTAAAAGTCCAGGGTTTCCTTGATTACATGATACTTTTTTTTCTAGAGATATTAAAGTACGTTTGATGGGAAAAGATTATTAAAAATGACAAAGTGTGGAGAGTTTGTGAATAATGAATTGTGTAGACTCAATATTCAACTTTGTCAAGATTAATGGAAAGAACCATAAAATCATAGATCCTATTACTAGAGGTGATCTCAAGAGATTACCTGATAAGAACATTGTTTTCATCCCTCCTTCTACTTTTGTAGAGCTTAGATGGTATAGTTTTAATATTTAAAACAATATACTGCATTAATAATAAATAATGATAATTAACAAAAATAATAGCTAGTATATTGGCTGCTATGTGCTAAGTGCATTACAAATATTATCTCATTTGATTCTCACAACATTTGTGCATCCTCACATAGTAAATGACCTCTGAGGTCATTTTAGAACAAAAAGGGAAAAATAGAAGTTTTGATTCACTAAAAAATTGAACCAGTCTCAGCAGTGCTAACCTGGTTTGAACTGGTCTAAACTGGTTTTGACTGGTTGAACTGGTTTCAACTGGATCAAACTGGTTTAGGCCAGTTAGAACTGGTTTAAATTGGTTTGAACTGGTTTTGACTGAATCAGGTTTTTTTCTGATTTGAACTAGTTCTGGTACAAACTGGTACAAACTGGTACAAACTGGTTTTGGCTGTTTTAAAACCAATTTGAGCTGTTCCAAACTAATTTGGAATGCTTTGGACTGTTTTTAGCCTGAATTGAACTGGTTTAGATGTGTCTGAACTGCTTATGGCTGGTTTTCAGTGATTTAAACTGGTCTAAACTGGATTAGGCTAATTTGAACTGGTTTTGACCAGTGTGAACTGGCTTTACCACTTTTATTGAATATAAGGTTACGATAGAGAAACCCTGATCAATGCAGTTTTAAAAATTCTAAACACATTGCTCTCTTTGAGGTGGGAAACAGAAGACCATAAGAGAGCAGGGAATTTTAAATATGACTAGGAGATTGGGTTAAGAATGGAAACAGAAAGTAAACAGTCACTAGTTGTAGCTTCTCTGAGTTATAATAAAATTCATTTCCATACTCAACTTTCAGTTAGTCAGTTAGCATTGTTAATTGTTTTTACTGGATAACTAATCAATGGAATTCACAATTTCTAATATTGGAAAGGAACCAGAGACAATAAGAAATTACATGCCTTATTTAGAGTCACTCAGTCAATATGAGCTATAAAGGGTCCAAAGTTCAGCCCTCTGTCAATTATTCCAGACTTACTCTCCTATTAAGTTTTTTTTCTTTATTAAAGTATAAACAAAAAGAAGTTCATGTGCATAGAGAAGAGTGAAAGGAGATAGAAGGCAAGACAGAGATTACTGATCAATCAGTAAAGTCATCAGAGAGAACTAGTTTAAGAATAATCAAGTGAAAATATATTTTAAAATAAACACAACTTCATTCCATGATCCATATTTGGAGAAGAGCCCATAATACAATGTTTAAGAAGAGCCCTCAGGATACCAGAGTTGCTCCCTTGCTTATCAGGTGAGTCATGGGAATCAGGTCAAGAAATGTCCCCTCTGGGGCTCATTAAAGCCCCTGACCCTGCAACAGCAGGTCCATGATGTTGTTATCTCAGGAAATCAAAGAATACATCTGAACTAAGCTGAAGCACATATCCAATCTGAAGAGGAGGCATCTAATGGGACAACAGAGATGACTCCCTCAGGAATATGGATTGTAGTGTTTTCATTCTTCCTAAAGACAATAAAAGCTGAATATGGGAAGACCCTTCTTTAATACTCTTTGCATTTCTCCTACTGCTCTTCCAAGTCCATGTAACTTTTTTCTCAAACCTTCGCAAATTCTGAGCTCCTTGAGCAATATTCTGTTTGTTTCCCATTTACTGGCCAGGAGAGGCTGGTTTGGGGATAATTAGGTAAGATAAGCAACTTCTTCCCTTTCCAAAAACATGGGAGAAAGGGAAAGACAGGGGTCCTGTGCTACCTTAGTATTGTTCCTGAGCTATGACCATACTTGTCCAATTAAATCATCACAGAAGCCAAACATTACCAAAAACGGGTGCACTCCTAACAATTTCATCATCACAAGAATCCCATTCCAAATTCATCACTGGTAGAAAATGTAAATTCTCCCCCACAAGTTTCTACTTGATCATTTGAGACTTTCAGCCAACCAAAGAAGAGCTAGTGGAGTTGAGGACTGATCCACTCTTTTCACGAGAGGTAAGTGAGTGCTCATCTGTTCTGCCTCAGAGAGTCACAGAGAATCTGAATCTGCATTGGCTTTAGGGAGAGAAAACGGATGGGGTCAGGGTAGAAAGAAAACAGAATCTAAACTTCTCTGTTCCAGAGTAAGGAAAGAATGAGAACATAGAGTCCTCATAATGAAGAGGTCCCTGATACCTGAGTACATATCTTTTATCCTTTACCCACAAATTTTCCCAATGAGGTATAGCCCAATTGATGAGAAGAAAGCTGAGGATAACTGGAGGGCATGAATTGTTCCTGGGTGACCCAGGGAGATACATTTAAATCTGATGCTAGAACCTATATCTCTTTAGAGTGCCTTAGTTTCTGACCTCTACAACAGTGTTTCCTGCTATAATCAACCCCTTGGCCTGACTTCACCCTAGTCCACTGAAACCACTTACTTCATGTCCTCCCCAGATAGCCAAAGTGGAATATTTAATAATTTTTTATTTTTGGAAAGCAGTTTCTCCAACTCAGTACCCACACATAGTCCTATATCGACAGCAATAGTCTAGTCTCTACTAGCTCCCAAGACAGCTTCTGGTGTTAACTGATGATCAAAAGAATCTCTGAGATGTTCTCTTCTTGTATCTCACAATTTATATTAAATATATAAGACCTCATAGTTATAATTTCTCCTAAGAGAAGTCTATTGTCTTTGTGCAGTAAGAAGGTCCAATTTGAGACAGTAAACTGGCCAAAAGTAAAATATGCACAGAAGAAAAAAGATGGGGAAAAGAGTTAAAAGAAGGTGTTTTTGTCTCAATTTTCTCAAACTTTCTGCTAAATGTTACCAAAAACTGGATGAAATCCCAGGAGGCCTCAGGATTCTGTCTTTAGCTTCCACTTGGACTTGAGGCTGTCACTTTCTCCAAGTCATTGATTTTGTTTGGCCCAATTAAGTGTAGAAGTCACAATTGGTTCACTATTGATATTAAGGATTTTCTATTTCAGGAAAAGCCTAAATATAAGAGTCTTTGATGGCTTCTGAAGTCCCCCAGATGGCCTCTGGCATGTATTCTATAATACTATAATGCCAATAAATATACTCCAATCTCTGAAAAGCCATTTTCCCAATCTCCCCTTGCTCCAAACCACCACAACTCTCCCACTACAAAAAGGAGATCAGAGATAAGTTCTAGGGCATTTCTTTTTCCAGAAATACTTATTTTTTTCTTTCATGCCCTCCTATTATCCTTCACAAGGTAGGGTGTGGAGGAGCAGGAGAAGGCAAAAAATACAAATGTGATTTTCATATATAAATTCCTTTTCCCCTTAGAACTGAATATATTTCAAATGGGGTTTGTATAGGTATGTGAGGTCTATCAGAATAACTCCATTCCTTTATCATTAGGATCATAGACGTAGAGCTCAACTAATCTAAAATCCTCGTTTTAATGATGAAGAAACTCAGGACCACAGAAGTTAAACAACTTGCTCTACATCACACAGGCACTGAGTAGGGTTCCCTCTTCCCATGTTATTTACTAGCTCTCGGGTATTCAAATTAGGCAACAGCAACCAATTGGTAGCAAAGTCATAGGTGAGAAACCATAAAAACAATAATACTTAACATGAGGGTAAAGTGAAAGTTGTCAGTAACTGAGTAAGAATAAACCACAAGAATAAACCAGACAGAGATACTAACTAGACATACAACAGCTACTATTTATATGGTTTCTTTAATGCCTTCAAAGCACTTTACATATTTTAACCCATTTTATCATTACAACCACCTTAGGCGGTATGTGCCATTATTATCCCAACTGTACAGATGAGGAAGCAGCTAGGTGGCACATTGGATAAATCATGAGGCCTGGAGTCAGAAAGACCTGAGTTCAAGCATGACCTCAGACACTTACTACCTGTGTGTGACCCTGGGAAGTCACTCAACCCTGCTTGTCTCAGTTGTAAAATGCATTGGAGAAGGGAATGGCAAACCACTTCAGTATCTCTGTCCAAAAAAACCCAATAGGGATCATAAAGAGTTGGACATGACTGAAAATGACTGAACAACAACAGATAAGGAAATCAAGGCAGAGAGAGGTTAAATGACTTGCCCAAGACTATGTATAAACTAGTAAGTCTACAAGGCAGAATCTAGATTCAGGTCTTCCTTCCTCCAAGCCCAGAGCTATATTCACTATGCCACCTAGTAAACCACATGTAGATAAAATGAACTCCATTACACTTTCTTTCATTCCCTGGTTTCACACTAATTTTCCTTATTCTAGGTTTCCATCCCCATATCTTGTTCATACATTCATTAAGCCAAATCATTCATTATCATCTTTATCATCATTTCAAAATTCCATTGTATACCAGTCTCTACCTTTCTGAGAATAAAAGAAAAAATATTTCACCATTTCTCCAGCCTGGTCTCTAGACTTGGACAAAAGAGTAACGACACCTTTCTTTTACCTCCCAGCACTTGTCCCCACCTGAACTGCCTAAAGTCTTGAAAGGACTGCACCCTAAAGCTTGATGCCTATCAACATTGACAACCTATTCTCACTCATTCCTTGATGATGAACACATTCCTTATCCCATTCTGAACCACAATCACCCCTGTTTTTGGCACTCTATCATCCAATTCCCTATTCCCACTCCCCACAACCCAGTCTCCTCAATTTTCTACTCTTAAGTTATCAATCCTTTCTACTATGTCCTCTGGAATGCTACTTCATAGGCACCAAATTAGCTTTTATCTTTAGGATTTTCCTTTCCCATTCTTTCCATCTTCCAGTTCTCAATGAGACCCACCTTCTTCCTAATAACTCAGAATCCCTGGCCTTACCTTCAACACCAGTTTTATTTTCATTCATTCCCTCACCTCACTGATCTAAGTGGAGTAGTACTCTTTGTTCCTTACTACCACTTTGAGTCACTTCCTTTACTTCCCTAACTCAGTAATCTCTCCTCCTCTGAGGTTCACTCAAACTATATCTACCACCCAATCAAAATTCTGGTAACTATTGGTAAACAATATCCAAAACACTTCCCTTCTTTACAGAATGAGTTCAATACCTGATTTTTAGTCTTTCTCCCATACAAAAAGATGTTGACATAGGTTTTGGGTTTTTTTTCTTTCAGTAATTAATTTATTTTTAGTTTTCAACATTCACTTACACAAGATTTTGAGTTCCAAATTTTCTCCCCATCTCTCCCTTCCCCCCAACCCAAGATGATGTGCATTCATATTACCCCTTCCCCCGATCTGCCCTCCCTTCTATCACACACAAAACCTTCTCTTATCCTCTTCCCTTCTATTTCCTATAGGGAGAGAATGATTTCTATTTACCTATATATCTTAGTTCCTAGTTGCATGTAAAAACAATTTTTAACATTCATTTCTAAAACTTTGAGTTCCAAATTCCCTCCCTTCTTCCCTCTCCATCCATAATCCATGAGAAGGCAAGCAATTTGATATAGGTTATACATGTATAATCAGGGAAAACCCTTGTGTAATAGTCATGTTGTGAAAAACTAACTATAATTCCCTCGACTCTATCTTGCCCCTTCCTTTTTTCTATTCTCTCCTTCAACCCTGTCCCTCCCCAAAAAGTGTTTGCTTCTGATTATCCACTCCTCCAATCTGTCCTCCCTTCTATCATTTGTCCCTTTCCAATCTCCTTCACCCCTACTTTCCTGTAGGGAAAGATAAATTTCCATACCTAATTGTGAGTAACATACATTTTGATACTCTCTCAATCACCTTAATCTCCCTGTTCCTCAACATACTCATTTCACATGATTTACTTCTCCACCCCACTTTAGCCACAGAAAAAAGATAATCATATACTTGATCTTGGCAGTGTTACCATCTCACTAAAGCCAATAGTCCCTGAAATCATCATCATCATCAAAAGATTTAACATTTATATGATACTTTAAGATTTACAAAGTGCCGTATATGTGTGTGTGAGTGCTTATACCTATGTGTATAGATACAGATATAGATGTAGTTATAGATATAAATACACATTATCTCATCTGATCCTCTTGTCAACCTCGTGATGTAGGTGTTATTATTATTACCATGTAACAGATGAGAAAACTAAGGTTAAGAAAGTTAAGTGACACATCCAAGGCAGATGGAAAAAGTAAGGTTTAGAAAGTTAAGTGACATATCCAAGGCTGCAAAACTGTAAATGTCTGTTACAAGATTTGAACTTAGATCTTCCAGATAACAAGTCTATCAACTGCACCAACTAGTTGCTTAATAACAATATAATAAACATTATCTATTCTTTTGTCTCTCTTTAAATATTTGATACAAATAACAGTATTCATGTTATTTTTCTTCTTCTCTGTCACAAACTTCATGATAGAGTAGTCACTCATTCCCAAAATTTCCATCATTTCTACTTGAGTAATTACTTCCTCATCATTAGTCAAAATCAGACCCAGCAAAGTCAATCACTTGTCAGTTCCTTATTGATTACTCTGCCATTTAAAGAACAAAACATTTCAATTAATCAAAGCATAAATTTATCAATTGCTCAGTTTTGGCAAACATCCCCATCCAATATTCAGATATTGTAAGTTCCCTATCACTCTTAACATCATGCTGCCATGTGATGTTTGTAATCTCATTCCCAAACTTTTTGTCTAAATTATTCCTTCTGTCTAGTTCATTTGAATTATATTCCCACAATAATGTCAGCTGTTATTTGCCTACCAATGATTCTCGTCCAGGTGTTCTATACTGCATTCCCTTCCCCCAGTTCCAAGGATGTCACATATATTCATATGGATATATCTTCTTAATATGCAATGCTATTTCCTTGCCTTTTTTAATCTTTCTGTTCATGTGTATATGACGTACACTTCCAAAACACATTCTTCTCATAAATACTTGATCTCATCTAATCTCAATTGAACCAACAAGGTCAAATTTTCTTTGAGAATTGGTATCTATTTTGCCCTCCTTATTATCCATTCTTTGTGCTTACTGTATATAGACATCTCAGGCCCTTCATTTTATGGCTGGATTTCTCCAATCAAATAACCCTCCAATCTATACTCCCTTCTATCATTTGTCCCTTTCTAATCTCTTTCACCCCTACTTTGATGTAGGGAAAGATAGATTTCCATACCCAATTGTGAGTAACATACATTTTGATACTCTCTCAATCACCCTAATCTCCCTGTTCCTCAACATACTCATTTCACATGATGTACTTCTCCACCCCACTTTAGCCACACAAAAAAAGATATTCATATACTAGATCTTGGCAGTGTTACCATCTCACTAAAGCCAATAGTTCCTGAAATCATCATCAAAAGATTTAACATTTATATGACACTTTGAGATTTACAAAGTGCTATATATGTGTGTGTGTGGCAATATTTGGAGGATTTTATATATATGTGTGTGTGTGTGTGTGTGTGCGTGTGTTTGTGTGTATGGCAATAATTGGAGGATTATTTGATTATTTTCTCCTGAGAAGTAATCTTTTCTTTTATTCCTACTACTATGTTGGACTCAGTATCATTTTATGGCAACCAAATTAGTAGGTCTATACAAACACTTTCCTCCTGTTCCCTCCTTTTTCAATGTAAAACCTATTACTTGGCTCCAAATATTAAATCATTCTTTTCTTTGCAATGTTATTCTATTCTCAAATCTTCTAGTATACCTTATAACTTAACTTTCCTTCCTTTATCTTTATCATACAATCACTTCCAAAGTATCTCCACCCAGGAGAATTTCCTTGGTAACAAACAGGTCACAAAAAAGAAATAAAAACAATACTTATAAGACAGAAATGAATAGAATCCTAATTATATCTATTCAGTTTTCTTCCCTTTATCTCTTCTTTTCAAAATTCATCCTAATATATTTGCCTACTTGACATTCTCAGTTACAAATATATGTTAAATTTATATGACTCTACATGTTTTCTATAAATTAATTACCTTTAGTTAGAAAACAACAAAACTTATAAGCCCAAGCAAGAATTAGAAAATCCAAGGAAAAGTAAAATTACAAAGAAAATCTAAAACAACAATACCATCACATTACTCCTGTAATTTAGCAGATTTTACATGGGTTTATACTCTAAAATAGTTCTGTTGACAGGTTTATATATAAATAAAAGTAATTTATCACCCTTTATGTGGCTCAATTTGATGGTCATCTTTGTAAATTGTTAGAGGGGGAATACTTTTATCATAAAGTAAGCTCAATAATTATTGTTGTGAGTCCAATTGATTGATGGGAAGACTGACTTTTACTATTAGTGGCCTCTAACATCATACATTTACATTGTTCCTGGATTTCTTTGGATGTGTATCCACCTTTCTCTTTTGATCCAAGGAAAAAAGAACCTGTGCAATGGAACTCTGGAATACCACCCTGGAGAACAGTTTCTTCCTCATTGGAATTCTCCAGGACAGTAAGTTCCCTGGACTGGTTTGTGCCACAATCACATTGCTCTACCTGGTAGCTGTGACCAGCAATGGCCTACTGCTCCTGTTGATTACTATGGACAAGAGGCTCCACGTGCCTATGTACTTTTTGCTCAGCCAACTCTCACTTATGGATCTGCTCCTTACAACTGTCATTTCCCCCAAAACACTCATGGATTATTTGCGTGGAAAGAGCACTATCTCTTTTTCAGGCTGTGGATTTCAGATGTTCCTGTTACTGACAATTGGAGGGGCTGAAGATATCCTGTTGGCCCTCATGGCATATGACCGTTATGTAGCCATCCAACATCCCCTGAATTATATGGTCTTCATGAGACCAAAAGTTTGCTGGTCCATGGTGGCCACATACTGGCTGTTGGCGTCCATGAATTCCCTTGTGCACACCATATATACTATGCACTTCCCTTTCTGTAGAACCCGGAAGATAAGCCACCTGCTCTGTGAAATCCCTCCTTTGCTGAAGCTGGCATGTGCTGACACCACAAAGTACCAGTTCATGGTATACACAATGGGTGTGGCATTCCTCATCATCCCCCTTTCTGTTATCCTTGCCTCCTATACACTAGTTTTGAGTGCTGTGTTCCACATGCCCTCAACACAGGGGAGACAGAAAGCTCTCCTTACCTGCTCATCCCATATGACAGTGGTTGGACTCTATTATGGAGCTGCTGTGTTCATGTATGTCCTGCCCAGTGCTTACCACAGCCCTCAGCAGGACAATATTCTTTCTGTGTTCTACACCGTTATTACTCCAGCCCTGAACCCCCTGATCTATAGCCTGAGGAACAAGGATGTACTGGGAGCCCTGAAGAAGGTACTAGGAAAAGGCCTTTCAGTACCCAAATTGTAGAACCCTAGGACTTTGATTGATATTCCAGCTGAGAGCTAGTAGCTAGCAAATTCTCTCTACACTTATTTCTACTTGTCTGGACCATCTCATGGTGCACCGTAATCAAATATTCCCTTTCATTCTTACTTCAACACTACTGTATTCTAAATATTGTGTGTATTATTGAGGGTGTGAGAGGCGTTTACAGAAGGGGCAGCATAAGGGAAATTCTAGAAAGGTATAAAATATTTGACCTCCTTAATTCCTTGTAATAACTGTGTCCATGTAACACAACTCACATTTTATAAAGGATTCTAGAAATTCTTTTTAAGGAATTATAGTCAAAATCAGCAGATTATAGATTGAAGAATATTCTTTCCCAATTTGAAAACTAACACAAAATTTGTCCCTCTTTGGTCTTGTGATACTTGTTTCAATCTTCATGATTTTTAAAAACCACACAGTTCAGCAATCACCTATGTGAACAGCATTCCCTGTGTAATTATTTTCCCACAAGTCCATTCCCCTTCTATTTGAATATGTCAACAAAGTGTAAATCCACTATTTCCAGATGAAATTCACTTTTGGTCAACTATGTTAATGAGTTTTTGTTGTTATCAAAAATTTGAAGGTTACCCATTGAGCAACAGAGAGCAATGTACTGGACATAACCAGGAAGCTACACACTAGAAATGGAGAACTATTCAGTAGGTACAGTGTAGTAGGTGCTATAAGGAGGTGTGAATGACAAGAAAAAATGCACAGTCAATATTGTAACATTCTATTCTGTGTTAATGAGAAGAATTTCTGTATAATAGTTATCTTAAGAGAGAAATTACATATAGACTATCTTGTGTTTTCTTAAGGGAATATCTTATTTTACTCTGGGTTATTCATTTAAACATGGTAACTAACTGAAAACATTGTGCTATAAATAACTCATTAAATGTGCATTGTTTAGAACTATTACTCAATGTATTTATGTATA
>CM053595.1:161182859-161212768 GCA_028646575.1 Pseudocheirus occidentalis
AGATGTAGAAAGACCAGAGTTTAAATGAAGACTGAAGCAATACATGCTGTCATTCTTTTCTATGTTTGGTTTTGTTTCTTTTTTCCCATTGTTCACTCCATTGGTTACAACACTTCTATACAACCAGACTATTGTACAATGTGAAAGAGTTTGCAGATCCTATACATGATTGTATGCCACCATGGGGTGGGGGGGAGAAAGGGGAGAAAATCTGAAACTCAAGTGATTTTGGAACTGAATCTTGTAAACTAAAAGTAAGCAAACAAGTCAATAAAAAATTTTTTAAAAATTTAAAAAAAAAGAAAAGAAAAGAAATAATGAACAGGCAGACTTCATAAAAACCTGGAAAGACTTATATGAACTGATGCTGAATGAAGTGTGCAGAACCAGGAGAACAATGCACATAGTAACTGCCATGGTATATGATGGACTTAGAAACAATTAGCCCTTCTCAGCAATGCAAGAACCTAAAACAGTTCCAAAGGACTCATGATAAAAAATGCCATCCACATCCAGAGAAAGAACTATGGAGTCTGAATGCAGAGCAAAGCAGACTATTTTCTTTTTGTTTGTTTGTTTTTTCTTTCTTATGGTTTCTCCCATTCATTCTAATTCATCTATACAACATGACTAATGTGAAAATATTTTTAATAGGAATGTATATAGAGCTTATATCAGATTGCATGCTGTCTTGGGGAGGGAGAGGGAGGAAGGTGGAGAAAATTTAAAACTTATTGAAATGAATGTTTAAAAACTGAAAATAAATAACATAAAAAAGAAAAACATTAAAGATGATCTGTGTTTCTCAGTACCAAATATTTCCAACAAAATTTAATTCTTTATGTACAAATAAATAAGTACATTCATATCATTAATATGTAAACATGATTTCATCTTTAATAAATGGTAAAATAATACATATATATGTATACCAAGGAATCATTTGGAATTAAATTTCTTTATGATGTATTATGAGTAAATGTTTGATTTATATACCTATGGTATAAACCTATATACATAGGGTGACATAAAAATTTCTTGGGTCAAAAGTGGTAGCACGTGGAAAAAGCTTAAGAAGCCCAACTAGTAGCCCAACTAATAAATTAATCATACATAGAATTTTGCACCTCAGTTTACCTTAACATCTACTACAACAGGGCAAATAGCCTGTGGAAAGGCATAGAATTAGGAGATAGAATGTCATGTATTAGGGACAGCAAACAGGCCTGTGTAGGTGGATCATCTAAGAAAGGGACAGATAGTGAACAGCTTAAAATGCCAAAAGTAAATGGTATATTTTATTCTGGAAGTAATATGGAGTCACTGGAGTTGGAGTGTGACATTAGAATTGCAAATTGGAGAATCATTTTGGCAGCAAAGTAGAGAATGAGTTGGAATTGGGAGATATTTGAGGCAGTGAGACTAATTAGAAAACTGCTTCAATACTACAGGTGAGAAGTGATGAGGGCCTGTACAGATATATCTAGTTCTGTTGTGCTTTGCTTTATTGGTTTTTGCAGATATTGTGCTTTCTACAAAATGTTAGTGACAACCCAGTGTTTAACAATTCTATGACACCATTTTTCCAATAGCTCATGCTCACATCATATCTCTGTGTAATGTTTTGATAATTCTCAAAATATTACAAACATCCTCATTATCATTATCTGTTATAGAGATCACTGATCTTTGATGTTACTATTGTCATTCTTTTGGGGTGCCAGGAACCACACCATTAACGCACTGTTGGTAGAGTTGTGAACTGATCCAATTTTTCTGAAAAGCAATTTGGAACTATGACCAAAGGGCATTCAAAATGTGTATAACTTTTGATCCTACAATAAGAACTGTATCCCAAAGAGACTATCAAAAAGGGGAAAGAACCTACAGAACCAGGAGAACATTGTACAAAATAACAGCAACACTCTATGGTGGTCACATATGATTGTCTTAGCTCTTCTCAGCAATACAACAATCCAAGATAATTCTAAAAGATTTATGATAGCAAATACTATAAATATCCAGAGAAAGAACTTATGGATTCTGAATGCAGAAAAAGCATAGTATATTCACTTATTGTTTCATTTATTTATTTATTTGCAAAATGTAACTTTTTTGCAAACTTCCTTCTTTCACAATGTGACTAATATGGAAATAGTTTTTACATGATTGAACATATATAACCTATATCAAAGTTCTTACTGCCTTAAAGAGGTGGAAGGAAAGAGAAGAAAGGAGAAAATTTGGAACTCAAGATTTCATAAAAAGTGAATGTTAAAAATTGTCTTTACATGTAATTGGAAAAAATTAAGTACCACTAATTTTGAAAAAGAGAATCATAGCCAGATAAGGTTGGTGAACTTAATAAATATTGTTTGTGTTTGTAAAGCCAAGCATGTGCAGCTTTCCAGAGGACTGCTGCTGTGAATAGCTTTAAGGTTCTGATGACATAGTATAGTGAACTCTCTATATATTCAGCAATAAACAAAACATTCACAGAAACCAAAATACAGCATTCACAGTGATATAGCATAAAAGCTCATTACTAAAATGGCCACGTAGTTTTAAACAAAAGATATCCTTCAGTAAGTCCTTAACTCAATCATCCTTAAGGAGCAAATCATCCTTAAGGGATACAAAATACAAAGGTCTCCCACCCCTAGGTCACATTGTTCTAATCATGTCAGTCAGAAACTCTTCTTTCTTCTTGATTGGAGACTAGCTTCCAATCACCCTTAACTCAATCATCCTTAAGGGGAACAAAATACAAAGTACAATGTTCTACCACCCCTAGATCACAGTAAATCATGATCTTGTCAGTCAGCATTAAGTACCCAAGGAAAGGCCCTTTCATCTTGCCTTGAGGCTAACTCTCAAATTCCATGGTACCTCTTCCATGCTCCCAGCTCTCGCCTGAATTCACCAAATTGTCACCTAGATAGATAGCTCTTAGCTCCTGGTCCAGCTCCTTGTCCAGTTCTTCATCCAGTTCCCTTTCCATATTGAAGCTCACTGTGATCAGTCCACCTCAAGCCCTTCACAGTTTCTGATTCTGGGAAGACAAAGCTTAACAGAGCCAGAACAACATTCATACATATTGTCAGCACTATCATCTCAATTCACCTTCTGCCTGTGAAATCAACACAAGTCAACAAACAGTGTACATCTGTCTGACAAAGTAACACAATTCAACAGATAGAATGCTTCTATATGACAAAATAATGCAATCAACAGATAGAGTCCTTCTGTCTGACAAAATAACACAAACAATAGACAGGAGGCTTCTGTCTGACAAAGTATATAAATCAACAGACAGAATGATTCTGACTGACAAAGTAACACAAAGACAAATCAACACACAGAGGAGACACATAGAATGCCAGACACTACAAGTGTTCTCCTTCTCAGTTCTACTCTGTTCCAGTTTGTGCTTCTGCTTTTATATGGTGGTTCTTCCTGTTCCACCTTTCCTGTTGTGTCAGCTAGTTCCTCCTACCTTCAAATCACAGATGAGGCTCAAAGGCAACTGAAGAACTGAAACAAGGTGCTAAATACTTGAATAACCAAAACAAGGTACTAAGTGCCCCTTTGTTTGCCATTACATTGTTCTGACTACTCCACTGACCTGCCATTTCCCCTCTCTCTTTCCTTTCTTGGCCTCCTCTACCCTGAGACACAACAGTATTGAAATTAGGTTAATTAATAGCCCTACAATGGACTCTTAGTGTTTAAGTGAAAGGTAAAGTCAATCAATGCAGTAAAATTCATTGCTGTCTTCTTTTAAGAAATTGCCACAGCCACCCTAACCTTCAATAATCACCACCCTAATCAGTCAGCAGTCATCAAAATTGAGGCAAGACCACCCCTTCGCCCCCCCACAGCCCCCCCACTAAAAGATTATGACACATTGAAGGCTCAGACAATGGTCAACATTTTTAGCAATACATTTTAATTAAGTTTTGCACATTTTCAGACACAATGCAATTGAACATTTAATAAACCATAGCATAGTGTAAACATAGCTATTATATGCATTTGAAAACAAAAAAATTCATGTAACTCTCTTTATTGAGGTATTTGCTTTATTGTGGTGGTATGGAACTAAACCTGCAATATTTCTGTGGTATGCCTGTATATAATAGGGTGGATGATGGTTCCTTCAGCAGTTGGAAAGGAAGCAAGGGTTTTTGGATTTGTTTTTTGTTTTCTTTTGTTTTTGGGGAAAAGACAATGCATTCTGTTTTGGACACATTGATTTTAAGAAGACTAAGGGACATCCAATTTGAGCTGTTCAAATGCAACTGGCAAAGGGAGATTGAAATTTAGGAAACAGGCAAGGTATGGTTAGGAAAGTGAGGAAGTATCTGCACAAAGAACTATCTGCACAGGAACAAAGTCAGGAACTGTCTGCACAGAGACGTTATTTTGAGCTCATGTGACCTGATGAGACCCCAAAATGAGATAGTATAAAGAGAAAATAGAAGAGTGACACCCACTAGAGAGCTTTGGAGGGATCCTCATTGCACTACTTTATATTTCTTTCAAAGCTGAGAAAAATCTACATATATTAGTAATGCAGGGTATTTCCTCCCAACCCCAAGATGAAAGGACTGAAGGACTGACTCTTTGATCATCACCTTGTTAGGGAAAATGGAGAAATTTGAAAAAATGAATGAAAGAAATATTAGAAAAGAAATACAAAGAGAAAAAAGAAGAGCACTGAGAAGCTTTTGAATGAAAGTGAGTGGTACAGGTTTGTTATTTTAAGGAGATACTTTATGTTATCAATTCCTTCCCTGTCTCTTATCCAATCTGCTTTGAGTTACTTTAATCGATTCATTAACAGGTAATTTGCTTTATCCTAGGCAGATGAAGCTTGCGTCTTTGAAGAAGATAATAATAATAATAATATCAAATAGAATAATTTTGTTATGATTATCATAGCTGGCATTTATATAGTGCTTTCAGGTTTGTGAAGTGTTTATATATATATACTTATATGTATATTTATGTATAAATGTGTATGTATGTATGTGTATATATATGTAAAATTTAGTCCTCACAACAACCAGGAATATAAATGCTTTTATTATCCCAATTTTACAGATAAGGAAAAAGTTGAGTGACTTTTCCAAGGTCAAACAACTAGTATGTGTCTGACACTGGATTTTAACTCAGATCTTGATTCCAGATCCAGTGCTCCTTCTACTGTCCTTGAAGGACATTTTACTGACCTTGAGAGGATAGGGAAAATGCAACAGGTTTGACCTAGCAGGGAAACTTGTTTCAGGCTCTCTGTTAGAGTGATGTTCCAAAGTCAGGAATAACATAAAAGAGACTAGGATTCTTTAAAATTATTTTATGGACCAACATACCCCCAATTAATAGCTATGGGAAGTACTTTTACAGCATATAGCATGGCTAAATACCAACTTCTCCAAGAAATACAGTACTTTTTATTTACTGAACATGAGTAGTCCTCCCTCTAATCCTCATAGTGATCCCAGGCATCTAACTTTAACTCCTAAGTCCAGTTTCTCAATGTCACTCAAACAATTATCTAAGCCAAGCTCTATTTTTATACTTTGACAGATTTGTCTTCTCATTGATGTGGGAGGGTAATCCATCCATGCCTATGCATCTCAGAAAACTCATCTTATGTCTTTCAGAAAATCTTGGACAGGAAGTTTACCTATTCATGGTCTTTTTTTTAAAAAAGTCTTAACATTGTGGGGTGGCTAGGTGGTGCAGTGAAAAAAGCACCAGCCCTGGAGTCAGGAAGACCCAAGTTCAAATCTGGCCTCAAACACTTGACACTTATCTAGCCATGTGACTTTGGGCAAGTCACTTAACCCCAATTGCCCTACATTCCCCCTCCAAAAAAAAAGCAAAAAAATTTCTTAACATTATTCCTTACTATCACTATGTGACTACCCATATTTTTTTCCTAGTCATGCATGCCTCCTTATAACGCCTTTTATAAACACTTTACCATCTGAGTAGCACCCCATTTCTAGCATGCAGTTTCCTGTTTATGCCCTATACACTGCTCTATGTTGCTCAATAGGTGACCTTCAACTTTATTTGATAAAAGTAAAAACTAATTAACATAGCTGGCCAAAAGTGAATTTCCCCTGGAGATAGTGGAATTACTTTTCCTTAATATCTTCAAGTAGAGACTAAATGGACTTGTGGAAGAAATTATTATACAGGGGTTGCTGATCATATAGGTGATTACTGAGATGTTATTTGTGGTCTTTGAAAATCAAGAAGATTGATGAACAGGCAGATTCCAGAAAAACCTGGAAAGACTTACATGAACTGATGCTGAGTGGAGCAGAACCAGTAGAATATAGTACATAGTAACAGCAACAGTGTGCAATGACCAACTCTGATAACAATGCTACGATCTAAGACAATTCCAAAAACTAAAGAGGGAAAATGCTATCCATGTCCAGAGAAAGAAGTATGGAGTCTGAATACAGATCAAAGTATAGTATGTTCTCTTTTTTTCTTTCTTGTGTTTTTTACCTTTAGTTCTGACTGTCCTTTAAAACATGACTTATATGGAAGCATGTCTAATATGAAAGTACATGTATAGCTTATATCATATTACATGCTGTCTTGATGATGGGGGAAAGGAGGGAAGGGAAAATTTAAAACTCAAAATCTTATAAAAGTGAATGTTGAATACTGGAAAATAAATTAATAAAAAAAGAAAATCATGAAGATTGAGAGAAGTATCAAAAGACTAGAGAAGGCCAAATTTTATGTTAGTTTTGAAAATGGGGAAAGTGTACTCAAGCTATAAGCTGCTGATTTTTACTACAATTCATTTTTTTAATCTATGATGCATTATGGAATGTGAGTTTTGGTTTTTTCTGTTTTTTCTCCTAACATGGGCACAATTATTACCAGGAATTAGAGAAGTCACATATTTTGTACCTCTCTAGAATTTCCCTTATGTTTCCCCTTCAGTTAATGCCTCCCACAAATTGAATAACCTCAAGTATAGAATGCAGTAGTGTTATAATAAGAATAAAAGGGAAAATTTCATTATGATGCCCCATGAGATGTTCCAGACAAGTGAAAACAAGCCTAGAGAGAATGTACTATCTACTAGCTCTCAGCTGGAAGATCAAGCAAACATATGTCTAGGGTTCTACAATTTTGGTGCTGAGAGGCCTTTCCCTAGCAACTTCTTCAGGGCTCCCAGTACATCCTTGTTCCTCAGGCTATAGATCAGGGGGTTCATGGTTGGAGTAATAATGGTATAGAACACAGAGAGGATATTGTCCTGATGAGGATTGTGGTAAGCACTGGGCAGGAGATATATGAACATGACAGCTCCATAGTAGAGTCCAACTACTGTCAGATGAGATGAACAGGTAAGGAGAGCTTTCTGTCTCCCCTGTGCTGAGGACATGTGGAACACAGCAGTCAAAACAAGGATATAGGAGACAAGGATAGCAGAGAGGGGAATGAGGAGGAATGTCACACCCATTGTGTATACCAAGAACTGGTACTTTCTGGTGTCAGCACATGCAAGTTTCAACAAAGGAGGGATCTCACAGAGCAGGTGTCTTATCTCCCGTGTTCTACAGAAAGGGAAGTGCATAGTATATATAGTATGCACAAGAGCATTCAAGGATGCCAAGAGCCAGTAAGTGGCCACCATGGACCAGCAAACTTTTGGTCTCATGAAGATCAGATAGTTCAGGGGATGCTGGATGGCTACATAGCGGTCATATGCCATGAAGGCCAACAGGATATCTTCAGCCCCTCCAACTGTCAGTAATAAGAACATCTGAAATCCACAGCCTGAAAAAGAGATAGTGCTCTGTCCATGCAAGTAATCCACAAGTATTTTGGGTGAAATGGCAGTTGTAAGGAGCAGATCCATAAGTGACAGCTGGCTGAGCAAGAAATACATAGGCACATGGAGCCTCTTGTCCATAGCAATTAACAGGAGCAGCAGGCCATTGCTGGTCACAGCTACCAGGTAGAGGAATGTGATTGTGACACAAACCAATCCAGGGAACTTACTGTCCTGAAGAATCCCAATGAGGAAGAAACCGTTCTCCAAGGTGGTGTTCCAGAGTTCCATTGCACAGGTTCTTTTTTCCTGGATCAAAACAGAGGTGAGTGCATAGACACAATAAATCCAAGAATAATGTAAACGTACGATGTTACAGGCCACTGAAAGTTAGTAGGTGGTGAATCAATGGGGGTGAGAGCTTTCCATTGGCCAATTGGATTCAAGCCAACAATTATTGAGCTTACTTTCTGATAAAAGTATTTCCCCTCTTAACAACTGAAAAAATATCTATCAAATAGAGTCAAGTAAAGGGTGAGGAATTACTGTAAAATATGCTCATAAATATAACCCTCTAAATGGAACTATTTTAGAGTTCAAATCTATATAAAATTATTAAACTATTTGGAGTGATGTGATAGGATTATTCTTTTAGATTTTCTTAAGAATTTTACTTTTTCTTGGATTTTTAAATCTTGCTTCAATTTGTAAGTTCTGTTGCTTTCTGTCTAAAAATAATTAATTTATATAGATTATGTAGATTTATATAAATTTATTATATATTTGTAATTGAGAAAGTCAAGTGGGCAGGGATATTAGGATGAATTTTGAAAAGCTACGATAAGGAGAAGAAAACTGAATACAGTTAGGATTCTATTTGTTCTCTCCCACAATGATATGAATTTATTTTTTGTGTTGCATCCCTTTTATTTTGTTTTTCTTTTCCCCTAAAGCTCAAGTGGTAGAAATTTTTGTGAGGATGGAAAAGGAAAAGTGGCAATTGTGAAGGAAAAAAAAGGCACTGAAGTTAAGGGTCAGAGAGAAAAGGCTTCCAGACCAGTGATAGCAATATCCTTTTTGCTGTTGCTTTCTGACAAGTCTACTCATTTTGTTTCATGATGGATTACCTATGGTTTGAAAAGGTTGAATATCTCTGATAATGACAAGACAGTAAGAATGAAGTTTCATGCCCAGTCTATGAGCAGGAACCTCAAGTTCACTCAGGGTGCAAATCTATAAGCTCCACATTTCCACTTCTTCCTCAAGAGCAGTTATTTCCATTTTATGGTTTGCTAACATCTTGGATATTTGTGGCAATGGTTCAATGGGTTCAAACTAAAATGGAGCCCAACAAATTCTCTAAAGGCTGTTTAAGCAGATAATAATTGACCAATTTTATTGCAAATACATTTTTCCTCTGTGATGATGAGCATGTGTAGTCTTGAAACTTCACAGTCTTGTTTCTCCAGTGATTCAAAACTGTGATGATTATGTTCGCAACAATTTTGGGTTTTTGTGTAGCTCCATTCTGAAAAGGAAGGTGAACATGCTAAGGGAATGTGTTTCCACTCTCAATTTGTAGTGATAATAAAGTGTTGCTGGAAAAAATAATAACGAATTTTTGATTCAGAAAATGGTTTGTGAATCATACATTGTTTTTCAGCATAGATATTGTGAATTATAGATACATAATGAGGTATATATTTGGAGACAAAAGTAATGTTTTTATTTCTTTTTTTTTGACCTATTTGTTTGCAAGGAAATTCTAAGGGGGGGGTTGAAAGTGATAGTAAGATAAAGGAAGGAAAGATAAGTTATAATGTGTACTAGAAGATTTGAGAATGGAACAACATTGCAAAGAGGAGAAGAAGAGAATAATCATTTAATATTTGGAGTCAAGTAAAGATTTTAAATTAAAAAAGAAGGGAACAGGAGGAAAATGTTTGCATAGCTCTATTAATCTCATGGCCATGCAATGATACTAAATCCAATATAGTAATAAGAATAGAAGGAAAGATTACCTCTCAGGAAAAAATAATCAAACAAGGAATCCAGGAATTAAATGAAGGACCCTAACATGTCTATATAAAATAAGCAAAAAAATGAATAACAAGCAGGGCAAAATAGATCCCAACTCTCAAAGAAAATTTGACCCTGTAAGCTTATTTGAGATAAGGTATTTATGATAAGAGTGTGCTTCTGGAAGTGTACACCATATTCACAATTAATAGGAGAGCTAAAAGAGGCAGGGAAATAGCAGTGCATATTAAGAAGATATATCCACAAAAAGATATCTAATAACCTGGTAGTTGAGGGGAGGGAATATGGTATAGAACAACTGGATGAGAATCAGTGGAAGGAGAATCAGAGCTGACATTGGTGTGGGAATATAATTCAAAAGACAGAAGGAATCATTTAGACAAAAAGTTTGGGAATAAGATCAGAAACATGGAATGGCAGTATGAGGTTATAGTGGTAGGGAACTTACAATACCTGGATATTGGATGGGGATGTCTGTCAAAACTGAGCCGTTGAAAAATGTATTCTTTGATTAAATGAAAATTTTTATTCTTTAAATGGAAGAGGAATCAACAAGAAAGTGACAATTGATTGACTTTGCTGGGTCTTATTTTGAATGAGGAAGTGATTACTCAAGTAGAAATGATGGGAATTTTAGAGATGAGTGACTACTCTATCATGAAGTTTGTGATAGAGAAGAAAAGAAATACCATGAATACTGTAATTTGTACCATATATTTTAGGAGAGAAGAAAGGAGAGGTAAGATTTAATGCTTTAATATATTAATATTAAGCAGCTAGTTGGTGCAGTTGATAGAGTTATTGTCTGGAATATCTGAGTTCAAATTGTGCTACAGACATTTATAATTTTGGAGCTCCAGAGAAGTTTCTTCATCCATAACACTGTAATAATGATAACATCTACCTCAGAGAGTTAATGAGAGGATCAAATGAAATAATATGTGCATATCTATATCCATAAACATACATATAGATGCTCAGACACACACATATAATGTCACTTTGAAAATATTAAAGTGTTATATAGATATTAACTCTTATTATGATGATTACCATTATTATTCAAAGGATTATCTTTAGTGGCATGGTAATATTGCCCAGCTCAAATACATGATAATCTTTCTTGTGTGGCTAAAGTAGGATGGAAAAGTACATCATGTGAAATGAGTATGTTGAGGAACAGGGCAATTAGAGTGAGTGAAAGAGTATCAAAATCTATGTCAACATCCCTTAATATGAGAGAAAGACTAAAAACAGGCACTGAACTTATTCTGGAAAGAAGGGAAATGTTTTGGTTATCATTTGCCAATGATGACCATAATTTTGATTTAATGGTAGATACGGTTTGAGTGAACCTCAGAGGAGGAAACATGATCAAGTATGGAAAATAGGAGAAGTGCTTCCAAGTGGGAATAAGGAGCAAGGAGTACTACCCTACTTGGATCAGTGAGATGAGAGAATGACCAGTGTTAGAATGGGAGGCCAGGGATTCTGTGCTATTAGGAAGGAGATGGGTCTCACTGAGAGCTGGAAGAGGGGGAAAGGAAAATCTTAAATATAAAAGCTAGCTTGTTATCTATGAAGCAGTATTCCAGAGGACACAGTAGAAAGGATGAGTAATTTCAGAGTGGAAAATGGAAAGATTGGGTTGGGGGGAGTGGGAAGAAGTGTTTGAACAAGAGAGTGTCTAGAACAGGGTTTGAATGATAACAGGAGTGGTTGTGGTTTAGAATGGGATGGGGAATATGATAATCAAGGAATTAGGGCAGATAGGATGTCAATATCCCTAGGCATTTAGCTTTAGGATAGAGTCCTCTCAAGATTTTAGGCTTAGTTTGGGTGGGGACATGTGCTGGGAGGTGAAGTAATGGTGTTATTCCTTTTTCCCCCAAATCCAGAGCCCAGGATGGAGAAATGGTGAAATATTCTTTCTTTTCTTCTCAGAAAGGTGGAGATTGGTATACAATGTAATTATAAAATTATAGTTAAGATGATTATGAAAGATTTGTTTTAATAAGTTGGAAAAAGATGTGAAGATGGAAATCTAGAATAAGGAAAATTAGCATGAAATAAGAGAATGAAAGAGAGTGAAATGGAGCTCATGCTATCTGCATGTGGTTTACTAGGTAGCATAGTCAACATTGTCCTCAAGTTGGAATAAGACCTGAATCTGGATTCTGTAGCCTTAGGCAAATTAAGAGGTTAAATACCTCTCTCTACCTTGGTTTTCTTATCTGCTGTTGTTCAACCATTTTCAGTCTTGTCCAGCTCTTTGTGATTCCTTTTAGGGGTTTCTTGGCAGAGATAGTGGAGTAGCTTGCCATTTTCTTCTCCAGTGCATTTTACAGATGAGGAAACTGAGACAAAGAGGATTAAGTGACCTCTCAGACAGTAAGACCACACAGATAGTAAGGGTCTGAGGTCACAATTCAATTCAGGTCTTCCTGATTTGTCCACTATGCCACCTAAATGGTTCCTCATCTGTAGAGTGGGGATAATAATAGCATAGACCTCATAAGGTGTTTATGAGGATAAAATGAGTTAAAATACATAAAGTGTTTTGAAAGCACTAAAAAAAAGTCATATAAAATAGTAGCTGTTGTTTATCCAGTTAAAATCAGTGTGTCTTCTGTAGTTAATCAGTTTCACTTTATTCTCAGTTAACAGTACTATTACTATATATGATTTTTAAACTATTACTTTACTGTGAATTGGATTTCTATTGCCTAATTTGAATACCAAAGAGTTAGTAACATGGGAAGAGGGAACCCTACTTACTACCTCTGTGTCCTAGAGCAAGTTGTTTAACTTCTATGGTCCTGAGTTCCTTCATTAAAATGAGGGGTTTTGATCAGTTGAACTCTAAACCTATGATCCTAATGATAAAGGAGTGGATTTATTCTGAGAGACCTCACATACCTATACAAACCTCATTGAAATATATTAGGTTCTAAGGGGAAAAGAAATTTATATATGAAAATCACATTTATAGTTTTGACCTTCTCCTGCCCTTCCACACCTTACCATGGGAAAGATATTAGGAAAAGACTGGGGGTGGGGGGGAGATGGGGAAGGAGATATTTCTGGAAACAGAAACGTCCTAGAACTTGTCTCTGATCTCCTCTTTGGAGCAGGAGAGTGATGAGCATAGGGGGAGATTGGGGAAATGGCTTTTCAGAGACTGGAATATATTTAATGGGAGTATAGTATTATAGATAGCACACTAGAGTATGTGCCAGAGGTCATCAGGGAGACTTCAGAAGCCATCAGACACCCTTATATTTAGATTCTGCCTAAGATAGAAAATCGTTAATATCAACAGTGGGCCAATTGTGACTTCTACACATAATTAGGAAAAGCAAAGCAAATCCTAGGAGAAAGTGACACCCTCAAGTCCAAGTAGAAGCTAAAGACATTATCCTGAAGCTTCTTGGGGTATCATACAGTTTGTGGTAACATTTTACAGAAGGTTTGAAAAAATTAAGATTAAAAAAAAACTTTCTTTAACTTTTTTCCCATCTTTTTTTTCCGTGTATATTTTACAGGAAGTGGGTCAGTCCTCAACTCCACTGGTTCTTCTATAGTTAGTTGAAAGTCTGAAGTGATCAAGTGGAAAAAAAATTTAAATTTTCTACCAATGATGAATGTAAGATGGAATTCCCATGATGAGATGATTAGGAGTGCATCCATATGATCAGTTTGCTGATCAAAAGTGGACTTTCCTATTGCGCAAAGACAACAGGCTTCTCTTAGGAGAAAATTTAAGTACAAGGCCTTAAATATCTAATGTAAATTGTGAGATATAAAAAGATAATCTCTTGGAGATCCTTTTGACTATTAACATCAGAAGCTATCTTGGGAGCTAGCAGAGACACGAGTATTTCTATGGACATAGGACTCTGTGTGGGTACTGAGTTGGAAAAATTGCCTTACAAAATTAACTATTCCAGTTAGGCTATCTGAGGAGGATTTGGTGTGAGTGGTTCTGTTGGACTATGGTAAAGTATAGTCCAAGGGGTTGGCTGTATCAAGAAAGACTGTTGTAGAGGTCAGAAACTAAGGCACTATAAAGAGACATAAGTTCTAGCAACTGATTTGAATGTAACTCCATGGGTGACCTTGGACCAATTCATGTCCCTCACTCATCCTCACTTTTCTCCTCATCGATAGGGTTATACTTTGTTGGGAAAATTTGTGGCTAAAGGAGAAGAGATATGGATTCTTCACTATGGGGACCCTCTGCTATTATCTTTTCCTTAATTTGGAACAGAAAAATTTAGATCATATTTTCTTTCCGCCTCTTCCCCCCCCCCTCCACTTTCTTTCCCTAAAGCAAATGCAGATTCAGATTCTATGTGACTCTCTGAGGTAGAACACAGGGTTCCTCACTTACCTCTCATGAAGAAAGTGGGTCAGTCCTCAACTCCATTGGCCCTTCTATGGTTAGCTGAAAGTCTAGAATTATCAAGTGGAGAAAAATTTAAATTTTCTACCAGTGATGAATGTGGGATGGGATTCCCATGATGAAATGGTTAAGACTGCATTCATCTTTGATAACGTTTGGCTTCTCTGATGATTTAATTGGGCAGGTATGGTCTCATGAAGACCATATAGTTCAGGGGATGTTGGATGGCTACATAGCGGTCATATGCCATAAAGGCCAAGATAGTATCTTCACTGCCTGTCTCTTTCTCCCATGTGTGAGGAAAGGGAAGAAAATACTTATCAAGAAGTTGCTTATCTTACCTAATTCTCCCTGAACCAATCCTTCCTGGCCAGCAATGGGAAGCAAACAGAAGTCTATAGCTGAAAGGAGCTCAGAATTTGCCAAGGTTTGAGGAAAAAAAGGTGACATAGAGTAGGAAGAGCAGTAGGAGAAATGAAAAAAAAAAGTATTAAAGAAGGATCTTTCCATAATCCAGTTTTATTGTCTTCTAGGAGGAATGAAAACAGTAAAAGTCATATTCCTGGGAGAGTCACCTCAGCTGTCCCATCAGATTCTTCCTCTTCCGACTGGATCTGTGCCTCGGCTCAGTTCAGATGGCATTCTTTGATTACCTGAGATGACATCATCACGGACCTGTTGTTTCAGGGTCAGAGCCTTTAATGAGGCCCAGAGGGGACATTTCTTGACCTGATTCCCTTGACTCCCCAACCTGCTTACAAGCAAGGGAGCAGCTCTGGTGTCCTGAGGGCTTGTCTTAAAAATGGTATTCTGGGCTCTTCTCCAAATATGGGTTACAGCATTGAGTGGTGTTTATTTAAAATATATTTTCACTTTCTTCACCTTAAACTTGCATTCTTTGCTTTACAGATTGATTACAAATCTGCCTTGCCTTCTATCTCCTTTCACTGCTCTCTCTGCATATGAATTTCTTTTTGTTTATCTCTTAATATACAAAAATTTTCATAGGAGAATGAACTTGGAGCAGTTGACAGAGGGCCATTTTGGAGTCAGAAAAACCTGGGTTCTGAACCCTTCCTAAACACATATTGACTGAGTGACTCTAAACAAGGAATATAATCTCTTACTGTCTCTGGTTCCTCTCCAATACTAGGAATTGTGTAATAGGTGTTGATCTGCATTGGCAGATTAGGTTTTTTCACTGTTAGAGCTAAAAGTCTCATTCATTTTCCCTTCACAAAATTACCCTCTCTAAATACGTATAATGTTGTGATCGATATCCTAATTTTATTTATGTTTATAATGTTGTCTGTGAGGTATATGTGCATTTATACTTGCATTCTGAGGATGTTCAAGTATAACATGTATAGTTTTGAAGGGTCTATAAAACTTTCATCAAGAAATAAAATGTATATTATTTTTGAAATAACTTAAATTTTTTTCTAGACATTCCTCCTTTCCCCTTTGTCTTTTCTTGCTTTATTCCCATCCTGAAGGTACAAAAGAAATGGGAAGTGTGGCCTGGCTCTTGGCCATGTAGCAAGTACTGTTCATAGAGAAGTCAGGGTAAGCATCACTACCTTCTACATGGTGGGACTATTCCTTTTTTTCCTTATGATCTTGATACTGAAGGAATACTTGATACCCTTCCTCTGAAAATGGCCAAAATGAGGTATAGAACAGATTTTTAAAAGACTGATTGTAGTTACCTGGAAGATAATATTTCAAAGTTCTTTAGGAAAGTCTAGGGAATAACCCCTAGGAATTTTAACATTGCATCTCTTTATTTTTATTCTATTCTGTAAATGTGCTCAAACCTATATGTTAGCAAATAGCTCTTTTGGGGCCGGGGGGTGGGGTGAGGGATGGATATTGGAGGTTCACATAAACCTGAAAAGGAAATTACCTTAATGAGAATGAAGTTAATTTGAGCCAAACAAATTATAGTCTTTTTTAAAATTTTTGTCACTAGATTAATGATAAGGCATACATACTAAGTTAACTTCTAAGGCCCCACAAAGAGGCTAAGTTGCTCCTTTTGTGAAGGCAGCTATGCAAAGGAAGAAAGGAAGAAAGCAGGAACTGTTTGAGGTGAGAGTGCCACCTGGTGGTTTGCATAGAGACAGTCCTCTAATAGCTATAGCTATCCCAGTCCTAGTATTGGAAATACATATGTACGGCTTTTTCATTCTTTATCTGCTTCTTGCTCCCTAGAGTTTATTTAAGTTAAATGCTGCTGGAGAAATGAGAACATGTGTACCTAACAGATACATCTATGTATAGTGTGTTTGTGTATGTTCATGATGGCTGCATCTGGTTCTTTTAGTGATTAGAATCTTGTACAAGATTTTACAATCTTGTAAAAAAGACCAAGATTGGATCCATTGATTAAGTAATGTATATCTACCAGTTCTACTGCGACAGAAGGAGGCAATGTGATACAGCAGAGAAAGCCCTGGATTTTGGAGTAAGAAGACATTGATTAACTGTCGTTTTGTCCCTTGTTTTGGAAGAGGACCAATGACATCAAGTAGTTTCTGAACTTGCCTATGAACTGGATGTAAGTGAAGCAGAGTTGCACAAAGTCATCAGTCTCACTCTCTCTTCCAGAGCCACCAAAGTCCAGGTGCCAGACAAAAGTCAGGATGACCAGTGATGACCTGGGAAGCAGTGAATGACCTTAGAGTTGTTGATGTCTGACAAAGCTCTAAGCATTCCACTGCACCTACTTTAGCTATTTTCATGGCTGTTATAACAAATTATCCTCATCCACCCATTCTGATGAGTGAAGTCTTGACATGCTTGGGATAGACAGCCCCGTAACTCAGCAATGGGTTTGAGAGACATCAGTTGTCCTCAACCTGGTTTAGCCTGTCTTCTGATATGCTTTACCAGGATGTTGCTGCTGTTCACAATACAGCTTCTTGGAGTCACAGATGGGAGTTGAGTGCCAGGTAGACAAGACAGGTAGATGAACAGTCCTGAAAATACTGGATATACTCATCCACATCTCTAGAACTACCTTTATCACATTCGACAAATCACTTAAACTTTCTGGGCCTCAATTTCCTCATCTGTAAAATGAAAGATAACAATAATAATACTAATAATAGTAACTAATCCTTCCATGGTGCCAATTATATGTCAGGCATTGTGCTAAATGTTTTATAATTATTTAGTTCTGGATTTGGGGAAGGTTATTCAAAAACTAATAAATAAAAGTCATAGCATTTTCTTTTGCAATTTGACTCAGCTCCCAGCCAGGAGAAAATCTAAAACTTTTGAACCAGGGCTCAAAACCAGTCCCATAATTTGCCCCAATATCCCCCATAGCTAAGCACTAATCCTCTCTGTTACAGTACTCTCCTAGTCTCATACTCCCTTGGTTCACAAATAATGCAGTACATAGATCAAAGGCATTGAATTTATCTTACAAGCAAAAATTAACATTATTTAAACAAATTTAAAAAGTAGTATCCTCACACAACAGAATAAGCTTTAGAAATAGCTTTTGTCCTACTTTGACAGAGAGGAGGGGGAAAGGAAAGAATCTCATGCATATTTTCCAAAACTAAAAATTATCAACCACTAGTCCAATTCTATTTGTTGAAAATGGTAACTGCAATGTTCAGCATTCTGACCTGGAGCCAGTACATGCCTCATGTAGAAGTCATACATTGTTGTATCTCAGAAGCCAGCAGGTGCCTCAACACTCAACTCTCCAGTCTCTGGTTTCCTGTTTTAGTGTCCATTCCCTTTCCTTGCTTGCTCAAAATGCATGCCAGACACCATTCCTAATGCTTTTCCTGCATCCATTCCTACACTCCACTCACTCTTACTCCTGGCTTAGAACTTGCAGAGTAATCTCAGTCCTTTCTAAGGAGAAAAAAAACTGCCATCTGTCCACAGCTCTATCTTTCAGATGTCCATACAGGAAGGCTTTGAATATTTCTCCTAGACTATAGGGTTCTGTCACAAAACCCAGTTATGAGGTCTTAAGTGTACCATTGACAGGAGGGATAAAAATAATTCCCTGCCTTGGCTCGGTACTATTTCTTCTTTTAAAGTAAGTTTTTTTTTCTGATGTCCTATTTTTAGGTTATCATAATTTGCCCAAATATCCTTTTCCCCTCCTGGAAAACTATCTTATACTACAAATGGAATTTCTTTTTCGGAGGGGAGAAGGCAAGCAATTGGGATTAAGTGATTTACTCAAGGTCACATAGCTATTAAGTGTCTGAGGCCAGATTGAACTCAGGTCCTCCTGACTTCAGGGCCTGTGCCACCTAGCTGCCCCGACAAATAGAATTTTTAAAGACAAAAATCTGACAAAGAAGAGGAAAAAAAGTCAAAGAACTTATCAATACATTGAAAAAAATCTTACTAATGATACAATTTGCAAAACTTGTGGATCTTTATGCTTTGTAAAAAAGTGGATTGTTAACATCTCCTATTTCTTTCTTTGAGCCATGTTTTATCTTTATAATTTTACAATATTCACTTTTGATTGTGAATATGTTTGTTCTTTCCTTTTGCTTTGTTGTAACCATTGTGTATAATTTTTCTTGCTTCTGCTTACTTCATTCTCTATCAGTTCACATGGATCTTCTCATGCTTCTTTGTATTCATCACATTCCTCACTTCTTATACTATAGTAATACTATATTCCATTACATTCATGAACCACAGTTTGTTTAGAGATTACCCAATTGACAAGACAACAACTGCATGCCAATTACATGCTAACATTTTACATTGAAACAAACAAGAGGCCACCCAGCACCGACACCAATCTTCAAAATTAGCACCACACCTATTACATGCTATCAACATGCCAATTACAGGCAGATATCACTATCAAAATCAACCACACTCTAATTACTTGACAATTACAAGCCAATGACATGCAAACACTTTAATATGAAAGGCAGTGATAACACACTTATTACATGCAAACAGCAACTAATATTTTACTGTGAAAGCCAGGAGCACCAGCATAGGCACCAGCACCAGCAACACAATAACAGCACCACCACTAGCAGTGTTTTACCATGTAATTACTGTGGTTTCTGATGCTATTCACATTAAAGTGTTGTGTGCTGTTGGTGTGTAATTAGCATGTGATTCAAGTACAGTTGATTTTAACAAAGTGATATGTGTGTGTAATTGGCAGGTTATTGACATGTAATTGGTTTGTTGCTGACTTTGAAGATATTGCTGCTGCTTTAGATCCTGGTGCTTGTGATACTGGTGCTAGTGCTGTTGGTGGTGCTGTTGGTGGTGCTGTTGGTGGTACTGTTGGTGGTGCTATTGCTGCTGATGGTGTTACTGGTATTGGTGCTACTTTTGTTGATGTTGGTGCTGCTCCTGCTGCTGCTTTTGCTACTGGTGATGCTAGTTTGGGTTCTACTGTCGAGGTGCTAGAGCTTGTGGTGCTGCTGTTGGATTTCATAGTAAATTGTTATCATGTTATTTGCACATAAATAGAACATTGCTGGTGGCTTTCACATCAGAATGTTAACCTTTTGTTGGTGTGTAACTAGCAGGCCATTATCATGCTGATGATTTTGACACAGCACTATCTGTTGGCATGTTTGGGCCTGTAAATGGTTTCCTGTTGCCTTTGAAAGCATTGCTCCTCATGCTGGGGCTGCTGGTGTTGGAGCTGCTGGTGGTTGTGGTAGTGGTGTTTCTGGTGTAAGTGGTGCAAGTGTTGCTGTTTCTCTTGCTGCACCTAATATTGCTTTGACTCCAGCTCTTGATGCTTTTGCTGCTGCTGGTGGTGTGCCTATTGCTGATGTTCCTGCTGACCTTACTGCTTCTGCCACTGGTGGTGTTACTGCTGGTGGTCCTAAGGATGCAGTTTTTGTGGTGGTGCTCATGCTAGAGCCGCTAATGTTAGAGCTCCTGCTAATTTGTTGGTGCTACAGTTCATGGTTCAGTTCATCAGGTGCTGCTGCAGGCAGTAGAGTTCCTGGTTGAGTTTGTGCTGGTCTTGGTGCTTGTGGTGGGCTGGTGGCTTTTGCAGTAACTTATTATTAGTAACTTGTTGCTGGCACATCATTAATATGTTTTTGCTGGCTTTCACAGTAAAGCATTAACCTCTTGCTGATGTGTAACTGGCAGGCCATTATCATGCTGATGATTTTGATACATTAATATCTGTAACTGTTTAGCCTGTTTGGGGTCTGTAACTGTTGAGTTGTTACCTTTGAAAGTGTTGCTGGTCATGCTGGAGCTGCTAATGTTGGAACTGCTGGTGGTTGTGGTGGTGTTTCTAATGCTGGTGTTGCTGCTGCCGTTGCTGCTTCTGCTTCTACTTCTGGTGATGCTCCTGCTGTTGTTCTGGAGACTCTATATTAGTGGTGATGCTAGTGCTGGAGCTCCTGCTGGTTTTCATGGTGCTATAGATGCTGCTGCTGCTGGTGCACTAGCAGCAAAGATAGTGCTACCGTACCACCACCACCACCACCAAAAACAACAACAAAAGTACCATCTGTATCCAAAGCACCAGCACCACTACCAGCAAAAGCAACTGCAAGAGTACCAGCAGAAGCAGCAGCAGCAAAGCCAGCAGCACCAGTAGGAACAGCAAGAGCAGAATCAGCACAACCAAGAGGTGCAGCAACATTACCATCAGCACCTCCAGGACCAGCAACAACAGCTACTCCAGCACCAGCAACTAAAGCATCAGCAGCACCATCTTCAAAGTTAGCACCAAGCCAGCACCAGCAGCAGTAGGAGCAGCAAGGACAGCAAAACCATCAGCACTAACACCACATGCAACAAAAGAAAAACAGTAGCAACAACACAGCAGCAGCACCATCACCAGCAGCAAGAGCAACAGCACTAATATTGACAAGGTTGTCCTCTTCTGAGATTGTGTTTTGATCTTTCTTGTCCCCATAAAAAGAGTCTGTGGTCACTGTTTCTTCTTGCTTTTTGCTCTTCTTCTTTGCTTATTTCCTGGCTTTTGAAGTTGAGCTCTGCTTATGGGGTAGAGGGGGAACTGAACCAAGATTCTTGTATTGGGGGTCAGAGGCCTGGTGAATGGTTTTGAGTGCTGGGGTCTCAGATGCTGGCAGCTGTAGGCTGTAGAAATCTGGCGCTGAGCTGAGGTCATAGTGGTGGTGTTTCGCATGTGCTGAGACCAGGTGGAATTTTTCTGCATTTACCCAGGACTACACTGAAGCAAAGAGAAATCTGGCTGTTAGAGGATGCCTGCCCACGTGCTGGAGCCCAGTGAGGCTTGGCTGCAGGGAGATGCCAAGATAAAGTCAAAATGGGTACATGCTTTAGATATAAATGGTGATACTATAAGCAAATTAGGAGAGTAAAGAATAGTTTACCTGTCAGATATATGAAGAATGGATGAATTTTTTATCAAACAAGAGATAGAGAACATTATGAAATACAAAATAGATAATTTTAAATACATTAGATCAAAAAGATTTTGCACAAAACCAATGCAACCAAGATTAGAACGGAAGCAAAAAGTTGGGGAACAATTTTTTTTTTACAATTAGTGTCTCTGGTAAAGTCCTCATTTCACAAATATATAGAGAACTGAGTCAAATTTATAATAATACAAGTCATTCCCCAATTAATAAATGGTCAAAGGATAAAAACAGGCAGTTTTCATATGAAGAAATTAAAACTACCTATATGAAAAGCTGTTCTAAATCACTATTGATTAGAGCAGCTGCTCTCAACCTGTGGGTTACGTTCAATTTGTAACAATGAAAATACACCCTGCATATCAGATGTTTACATTAAGATTCATAACAGTAACAAAATTAGTTATGAAGTAGCAATGACAATAGTTTTATGGTTGGGGTCACCACAATATGAGGAACTGTATTAAAGGGTTGAGGCATTAGGAAGGCTGAGAACCACTGAGAAATGCAAATTAAAATAACTCTGAGGTACCACATCACACCTATCAGATTAGCTAACAGGACAAAAAAGGAAATGATAAATACTGGAGAAGATGTGGAAGAATGGGAACATTAATGCATTGCTGGCAGAGTTGTGAACTGATCCAACCATACTGGAGAGTAATTTGGAGCTATGTCGAAAGGGCTATAAAACTATACATACCCTTTAACCCAGCAATACCACTTCTAGGTTTGTTTCTCAGAGATCACAAAAATGGGAAAAGGAACTGCATATACAAAAATATTTATAGCAGCTGTTTTTGTGCAGGCCAAGAACTGGAAGTTGAAGGGATGCCCATCAATTGGGGAATGGATGAAGTAGCTGTGGTATATGAATGTAATGGAATACTATAGTTCTATAAGAAATGATAAACAGGCAGACTACAGAAAAACCTGGAAAGATTTACATGAACTGGTACTGAGTGAAAGTGAGGAGAACCAGGAGAACATTGTACACAGTAATAGCAACAAAGTTCTCAGCAATGCAAGGATCTAAGACAATTCCAAAAATTCATGATGGAAAATGCTGTCCATATCCAGAGAAAGAACTGTGGAGTCTGAATGCAGATTGAAACATACTATTTCTCTTTTTTGGTTTGTTTCTTCTTTCTTTTGGTTTTTGCCTTTAATTCTAATTCTTCTTTACAACAAAACTAATGTGGAAATATGTTTAATATGATCATATATGTATAGCTTATATCAGATTGCATGCTCTCTTGGGGAGGGGAGAGGAGAAGAAGGAATGGAAATTTAGAACTCAAAGTCTTCTAGAAGTGAATGTTTAAAATATTAATAATTAAAATTATACATACATGTATATACATATGAAAATATGCATACATGTATTGTGTGTATATACACACATATATGTGAAGAAGCAGCTTTCAAATAAGATTTGGACAAAAAATATCTGGTGTATGATATAAAGATTCGAATCCCTTTGCGAATGATGTGAGATGATGTGTGGGAACAGTTTAATGTTAAGTAGGCAGGGAAAGATCTTTCATTTAATAAAAACTGGATAAATGAATGTACAGGAACCCAATTTCATGGAGATGCATGAGTGATGGATGCTCATGGTGCAGCCTTCAGAGTTATAACCACTATATGCATTTCAGTTCATTTGTAAATAACTCTTTTCTTTTGACTGAGGGTAAAATTTCTACAACAACAAAAAGAAGAAATCATATAAACATTGGAGACTTATATTTTTAAAGGACTAACGATTTGATAGGAAAAGTTTGGGGAGTAGTAAATTTGTAAGTAAAATATGAATCTCGGCGAGTCAGGAAGCTCTCATTTAAACATGTGAGAACTAGGAGAACTGAAAAGTAGAAAAATCTGACAGGAGTTTAAAGGGGGAGAATTGAAGACAGTGTATGAAGGCTTTAAAGTTGTTCAGGTTCTAGAAGTTTAGAAGTAGACATTCACTGTAGGCTTCAGCTGTGTGATTCTTGATTCCTGAGAGAGAACATTTATTTCTCTGACCAATAATTCCAGTAACAACTATTACCTTTTGATGCCACCCACCTCCTCATTCTAAGGATGAACAAATTGATGTCCACAAGGGTGAAGTGACTCACTCAAGACCACACAGAGAATTAATGGGCCAGTCTGGGAAAGACATTCTAACAACTAGAGATATGCTAAAGTGAACCCTAGGAAAGTAATAGGTTACTCCTTCCTACAGATCTTTAATCAGAGAACAGACAACCATTTGTCCAGTATAAGACATTGATGGAATTATTATTCAGCCACAGGTGAGACTAAATGGATGCTGAGGTAATCTAATGATATGATTCTGAGATTTTGTGTTCAAAGACTTCTTGCAGAAGATGAACATTAGTTGTCTTGGATCATTGCATTGCTTAGAATAGCTAAGTCTTTCTCTTTCCTCTTTCTACAGAAAAACCTGGAAAGATTTACATGAACTGGTGCTGAGTGAAAGTAAGCAGAACCAGGAGAACGTTGTACACAGTAATAGCAATATTTTGATCATGGTACAATATTGCTATTATATGTACAATGTTCTAATTCTACACACTGGACTTTATATCAGTTAATACGTCTTCCTGGATTTTTCTGAAACTATCTCTCTCATCATTTCTTAGAGTAGAATAGTATTCCATCAAGTTTATGTGGCAACAGACATGATCTCATTTAAGCTTTATGACAACCCTGTGGGGTAGTTACTATTGTTATTCTTAGAAACTCAGGTTCAGAGTCATTAACTGCCACACTGAAGAATTAAATGCCACTCACTGAAGAAATCTCAGAGGCAGAATTTGAATCCAAGTTTTCCCAATTCTAGGACTACTATGCCATCCACTACTCTTCTATTTCTCTCAACACTATTAGAGAAAGCATGACACAGTAAAGAGCTCTGAATTTGAAGTCTGAGGAACTTCACTTGATTTCCAGCTCCTTCCCCTACTAGACACTTTTGTGACTATAGGCAAGGGATCTTATCTCTCTTTGTTTAACACTTACTTTGGAATGACTGTCTTAATTCTTATAGGCACTGCTGAACCTAGTTCCTATGGCATAACTACAAGATCCCTTTAGCATTATATAGGTGCTCTTGAGGGATTTGGAGGAAATATTTTTGGTATAGTTCTCCATGTTCTAAATATATTATCCAGTAGGGTTGGTCAACACATTTCTAGAACTACAGGAATACACCTAGGGGAGTGATAGTTACACTTTGGAAATTGGCAAACTATATGCATACATTTTTTTTAATGTAGAGAGTCAATTAAATATTTACCAGCACACCACTGATAATACCTCTGCAGACTAAAATGGCCTCAGGTAACTGTGAAAACCTTCAATACACTAGCCTTCTCAGTGGAAGCACCCCAGCCCTGGTCCTCCTTCTATTTACATTGTGATGACTGAATTATTTAATTTACTTCTTCCCTGTCTCGCTGTCTAGGCAATATTCCTTTCTCCTTTCTCACTCTTTACCCCTTCCTTCCACACATGTGGCCACACTCCACAGTCTTTTTAAGGTTAGGGGGAAAAACACACTAATTTCAGTTTGTTTCCCCAATTGTCACCTCTCCTCCACCAACTACATGATTATCCCTAAGTCTTGCACATTATGTTGAGAGTTAAAGAAAGCTAGAGAAGGCATTAGGAATCCAGGAAGGGGGAGGGGAACAGCTAGTGACAGCTGCCAGCAATCCTGCAGCAATGCAAAGACTGTTCTGTGAGTTGTTATAACAAAAATAAATGAAAGAAAATATTCTCCTCATCTCTAACCTGCTAAGTAGCACAGTGGATAAAGTACCTGGCCTGGAGTCAGGGAGACTCCTCTTCCTGAGTTCAAATTTGGCCTCAGATACTTATTATCTGTGTAACCCTTGGCAAGTCACTTAATCCTATTTGCCTCAGTTTCCTCCCCTGTAAAATGAGCTAGGGAAAGAAATGGCAAACCAGTATCTCTTCCAAGAAAATCCTAAATGGGATCACAAAGCACTGGATATGACTGAAAATGACTGAATAACAAATGTTCTAGGTATAGTACAGAGGATATAAATACAAGCAAAAAAAGTCTGTCAAAGAGTTTATCTTATAATAGGGGAAGACAAAATATAAAAGGCAGCAAAAAATAGAGTTGGGGGAGTGATATACTGACATTGGAGTATGGTGGCATAGTCTAGAGAGAATGAAGGATGGCTAGTCTTGACCATTCTGCAAAATGGAGGTTCTGAGAGCAACTCATCAACAGGAATAGGGAGTTGAAGGGCAAATGGAGAAGGTAGCTGAACCATTTCCAGTTGGTTGTCCTGCCATTGTTCAAGTCTACAAGAAAAATTATACATGCATACATATACAATAGACCATATATATGTTGAAAGTGTTGACCATCCCTACTGAATAATAAATTTAGAACATGGAGAATAGTACCAAAAATATTCCCTCCAAATCTCTCAAGAACACCCATATAATATATAAATTTCTTGCTTCTCTGAGTTACAAAACATTTCTACATTTCTACACTCAACCTTCAGTTAGTCAGTCAGAGTTGAATTTTTACTGGATAGCTAGTCAACAGAATCCACAATGTCTAGTGTTGGAGAGGAACCAGAGACACTTAGAAATTATATGCCTTACTAGGATCACTCAATCAATATGTGTTAGAAAGGGTTCAGAACCCAGGTTTTTCTGACTCCAAAACCAGCACCTACCAATTGTTACAGACTTATTTTCCTACTAGGTTTTTTATATTAACAGATAAACAAGAACACATCCATATGCAGAGAGAGAAGTAAAAGGAGAAATAAGTCAAGGCAGAGATTACTGATCAATCTGTAAAGCAGACCAAGAGTGAAAGTTTAAGAATAAGAAAGGGAAATTTTATTTTAAAATAAATACCATTCAATTTCATGATCCATTTTTGGAGAGGAGCCCAGAACACAAAATTTAAGAAGAGCCCTCAGGACACCGGAGTTGCATCCTTGCTTAACAGGTAATGGAGTCAGGGGAATCAGGTCAAGAAATGTCCCCTCTGGGACTCCTGAAACAGGAGGTCCATGATGTTGTCATCACAAGTAATCAAAGAATGCCATCTGAAATGAGCAATGGATCCAATCCGAAGAGGAGGCATCTGATGGAACAGCAGAGGTGACTCCCTCAGGAATATGACTCCTGTTTTCATTTATCCTAGAAGACAATAAAACCGGAATATGGAAAGATCCTTCTTTAACATTCTTTTTTCTTCATTTCTCCCACTGCTCTGCCTACTCTGTCACTTTTTTTTCTCAAAGCTTGGCAAATTCTGAGCTCTTTGAGCTACAGACTTTTGTTTGCTTATCATTGCTGGCCAGGAGGAACTGGTTCAGGGAGAATTAGGTAAGATAAGCAACTTCCTGATAAACAGCCTCTTCCCTTTCCTCACACATAGGAGTAAGAGAAAGGCAGTGGGTGCATGCTGCATTAATATTGTTCCTGTGCTGTGACCAGACCTGCCCAATTAAATCATCAGAGAAGCCAAACATTACCAAAGATGGATGAACTCCTAACCTTCTCTTCACAGGAATCCCATCCCATATTCATCACTGGTAGAAAATATAAATTTTTCTCCACTTGATCATTTCAGATGTTCAGCTGACCATAGAAGGGCTAGTGGAGTTGAGGACCCACCCTCTTTCTCCATGAGAGGTAAGTGAGGAACCCTATGTTCTGCCTCAGAGAGTTACACAGAATCTGAATCTGTATTTGCTTTACTGAGAGGAAGTAGAGGAGGAAGGGGCAGTAAGAAAATAGGATCTAAAATTCTGTTTCAGGTTAAGGAAGGAATGAGAGCATAGGATCCACATAGTGAAGAAGCCCCTGACACCTGGGCAATATCTCTTCCTCTTTAGCTACAAAATTTCCCGAGGCATAAGCCCTATCAATGAGGAGAAAAGTGAGGATGAGTGAGGGGCATGAACTGGTCCAGGGTGACCCAGGGAGTTCCATTCAAATCTAATGCTAGAACCTATATCTTTTAAGAGTGCCTTAATTTAAGACCTCTGCCACAGTGTTCCCTGCTGTAACCAATCCCTTGTCCTGTACTTCATTATAATCCACCAAAGCCACTCACTCCACATCCTCCCCAGATAGCCAAACTGCAATATTTAATCATTTTTATTTTGGGAAAACAGTTTTTCCAAATTAGTACCCACACAGAGTCCTAGCCATAGAAATACTTGAGTCTCTGCTAGCTCCTAAGTCAGCTTCTGATGTTCATTAATGGTCAAAAGAATCTCTAAGAGATTGTCTACTTATATCTCACAATATATATTAAATATATAAAACCTTGTGGTAATAATTTCTCCTAAGAGAATCCTGTTGTCTCTGTGCAACAGCAAAGTCCAATTCTGGGCAGTAAATTGGCCAACAGTAAAATATGCCCAGAAGAAAATAGTTCAAAGAAGGGGTTTTTGTCTCAGTTTTCTTAAACCTTCTGCTAAATGTTACCACAAATTGAATAATATCCCAGGAGGCCTCAGGAGTCTGTCTTTAGCTTCCACTTGAAATTGAGGTTGTCACTTGCTCTAAGACTTCGCTTTTGTTTTTCCTGATAATATGTAGAAATCACAATTGGCCCACTAAAGACATTAAGGGTTTTCTATCTCAGGAAGAGCCTAAATACAAGAGTCTTTGATGGCTTGTGATATCCCCCAGATGGCCTCTGGCATATAACCAAGTGCTATATCTATAATATTATACTCCATTCAAATATACTCCAATATCTGAAAAGCCATTTTCCCAATCTCCCCTTTCTCCAAACCACCATCACTCTCCCACTCCAAAGAGATAAGGAATTAAGTTTTAGGACATCTGTGTTTCCAAAAATATCTCATTTTTTAATTTCATCTCCTCCAACAATCTTTCCCCTGGTAGGGTATGGAGGGGCAGAAGGTAAAAAATATAAATGCGATTTTCATATAGAAATTCCTTTTCCCCTTAAAACTGACTATATTCTCAAATGGGGTTTGGATAAGTATGTGAGGTCTCTCAAAATAAATCAAGTCCTTAATCATTAGGATCATAGATTTTGAGCTCAAATAATCAAAAACCATAATGATGAAGAAACTTAGGACCTAGAAATTAAACAACTTCCTCTGGGTCACAAAGATAGCAAGAAGGATTCCCTCTTCCCATGTTACTTGGGTATTCAAATCAGGACAACAGCAAACCAGTTGGCAGCAAAGTAATAGGTTAGAAATCATATATAACAAAAGTACTATAACTGCTGTAAAATGAAAGTAGTGACTGAATAACAGTAAGAGTACTGAGTAACTGAACAAATAGATATTAACTAGACAAACAACAGCTGCTATTTATATGGCTTTTTAATGCTTTCAAAGCACTTTATATATTTTAACTCATCTTATCCTCACAACCACCTTGTGAGTTATGTGTTATTATTATCCCCACTCTACAGATGAGGAAACCGCTAGGTGGCACAGTGGATAAAGTGTGAGGTCTGGAGTCAGCAAGACTTGAGTTCAAGTTTGCCCTCAGACATTTTCTACCTGGGGAACACTAGCAAGTCACTCAAGGCTGTTTGCCTCAGTTTCTTCATCTGTAAAATGCACTGGAGAAAGAAATAGCAAACCACTCAACTATCTCTGCCAAGAAAACCCCAAAAGGGATCACAAAGATTTTAAAATTACAAAAGATAGCTGACCAACAATAGGTAAGGAAACTGAGCCAGAAGGAGGTTAAATAACTTCCTGAAGACTACATAAAAATTATTAAGTCTGTGAGGCAAAATTCATATTCAGATCTTCCTTCCTGGGTTATATTCACTGCACCACCTAGTAAACCACATGTAGATAGAATGAACTCCATTTCACTCTCTTACTTTCCCTTATTTTGCACTAATTTTCTTTATTCTAGATTTCTATCCACACATTTTGTTCATACATGCATTAAACAAAATCACCCATTATGGTCTTTATCATTATTTCATATTTCAATTGTATACCAGTCTCCACCTTTCTGAGAAGAAAAGAAAGAACATTTCATTGTTTCCCCAATGTCTGGTCTCTGGACTTGGGGGAAAGAGGAACAACAGCATTCCTTAACCTCGCAGCACTTGTCCCCACCTGAATTTCCTAATGCCTTGAGAGCACTGCACTCTGAAGCTAAATGTCTATGGGCATTGACACCCCATTTGCACTCATTCCTTGATGATTAACACATTCACCATCCC
>CM053595.1:161213268-161235163 GCA_028646575.1 Pseudocheirus occidentalis
CCCTCTCCATGATGTATTTGTCTGAAAAGTCAAGATGCTCAAGAAACCCAAATTTGAATTGGGAAAGCTAATGGAGCTGCATGGTGAAGGTGGTAGCTCTGGAAAACCTTCAGGAGATGAAACAGGCACAAAAGTAGAAAGGGCTGATGGCTATGAACCACCAGTTCAAGAATCTGTCTAAAATAAGAACTTTCAAAGGTTGAAAAATAAAAATTTATTATTGTGAAAAAAATAAATAAAATAAGATTTACTTTATCAAGAACTGATCAAGGGACTCTTATGTAAAATGAAGTCTGCTCCTGAGCACCTATTCCAGGAACTAAACAATTATTTATTGAATAGAATTTTATAATAATTCATTCTCCTTCTCAGAGTATTTCCAAGAAAATATATTTTGAAATGTAGACAGATTCTGTTCTGTCAGATGTGTTCTATTGTGTTCTATTTTCTATGTGTCATCTAACTGCCAATATAATGTAGGGCTTCTGAGTAGGAAGGATAAGAAAACAAGTCTTTATTAAGCACCTACTATGTGTTGGGCACTGTGCTGAGTGCTTTATAAATGTTACCTCATTGTGAGTACTTTTTAAATTTTTAATCACTTTCATTCTATAATTCCAAGGCATTCTTTACAACCTGGAAAAATACATAGTACCTCTCTTTTATTTTCTTCCTTCTTTCTTTCCTTTATTTCTTTCCTTTTTCTTTATTTCTTTTTTTTTTTTTAGATAGAGCCTCACGTGGCATATCCTATAAACAATCCATACTTTCTAACATAATTTTCTCCATTATCACCTGTGCCCACTTTTGAGTTAGAATTGTCAAATATCAAAATACATTTTGACTTGGTCTTTGGAGATCATTCCAATTCTTTCCAGAATGACTTGTGCTCTAGTTAGATTGAAAGACACTTCTCAAGTTTTACATATTGATCTCTCTCCATCATCAAAAGTAGTGGAAGATGCTGCAAAGGTGAATCTTGGTCAGATACCAGCTGGACTAGATGACCTATAAGATTCCTTTCAACTCTCAATCAATGATCCTGTGACATTATTCTGGAATAGCTTTATCTACTACATGACCCTAATTTCATATTCAGTAGTTGCCAGAATTGTCTATTGCCCAAATTTCAACATTCATTTAGATGTACACCTCATAGAGCTTATTCAACAATGTACATATCAGGAATCAATAATATAGATGATGACTAGCTCAGTGCCAAGTTGAACAGGGGCAAGAGAGTAAAGTGGACTATTTGGAGGAAATTCTGAAGCTTTTTTACTGATCCCAAGCTCCCCCCCCCAAAAGTGAATACCTATCTTTTCAATATTAGCATTTTAACAGTATTGCTATATGACAGCAAGACACAGAATACACTTGTCTCCCAAGAACTAAAGACAGATATCATATAGAAGGCAATAGAAAAATGCATGATGAATTTGACAAGGCTGAAATATACAATCCAGAAGAAACTTTAAACATTTAATTAACAAGAAATTTTGCAGAAGAACAGGAGTAAAGGATGTTGAGGAATTATATGATAGGAAGAGAAGATGAGCTAGTCATGTAGGAAGAGAGAAGGAGGACAGGTGAATAGCCAAGGTTCTCCATTGTTAACTAACCTAACAGGAGCTATCTGGAAGGTTTCCAGCAAATAGAAGGGACTACCCGAGATGAATTTCGGAGACTGTGAATTAGAATTGCACAAAATGGACAAAGATGGATGGATTGTGATGTGCATTGTTTGAGGGAGTTCCTAAATTGATGAGATTACTGATCCATTTCAGTTTTTGAGAGTTGCCAGAGAGTCTAACTGCTGAATACCTGTTAAGTCTCATAGAGATAGTTTTGAAACAGTTTATAATAGCTCAGTTTGTCAGGAAGTGAATATTATGTTCCCCCAAAAGGATGCCGTGATCTACTCAATAATTTTTAGTAAAATAATTTACTCAAATTATTTTTTGAGTAAATAAACCAAAAGGAAGTAGGTTGTGTTTGTCCTTCATTTTCACAAAGGACCATGGCATTAGGGAAATGATGATATGAAATGCAGTTGACTTCGTTTTTTGGGGGTTTTTTGGTCATAAATGTTGTTTATTAAACATTTAAGTTTACAAACTAATGTGCACCAATTAGAGATATCGATGTAACTGGAGAGTATTGCGCCTTCTCCAAGCAGCATGACGAGATCCTCCAATGGTATGGTGGAATTTATGACCCTTTCCAAGACCCTGGCTCTTCCGGCCAGCTGAGGTAAGCCCTCTGGTCTCTCTGTGTTTGTGCACTGGCTTGATGATCCATTGAGTGTCGGGGTTTCATCTGATTGCTTTATGGAATGGGTCAATAAGAATAACCTCAAAGAATTTGTAGGTTGAATCTTCACCCACCCAGTAGGAGTTCAAGACTCTTAGGGCCCCACAGTGGCCGCCAGCACACTCTTCTGCTACAGACTGAAGGCTCCGAGCAAACTTGAGCTGGTTGACACCGTGATGCACGGGTTTGCCGTAGGTGGCACCCTTGGGGACGGGGGCGCTTTCGCCCCCCGCAGCGGACACGAATGTGGTAGCTGACAACCTTGCTTGGCCTTGTAGCCCAGCCGGCGGGCTTTGTCCGGGGCGCTCGATGTAGCTCAGATAGCTGGCGGTACTGCCAGCAGCGCACGCACAAGGCGCGGAACTGCATGACGTCCGACTGCTTCTTCCTCCACAGCTCCTGGATGTACTTGTAGGCCCCCATCCTGGCTCGCCCCTAACCTGCCTGATGGCTGCTGCCTACCGGAAAGCTTGCGGTTGACTTTGATTCGAGTGAGGGAAGGCTGTGTAGGGTCAACAGCCTCATTTTCTCCTCCAGAACCATCCGGATCCAGTGATCAGATATTCATCAGGATGACTGGAGATGACCCAGGATGCATTGGAAGACCCTGACCATTTTAGGTTAAGGACTTTTCAAGTATTCAGAGTGAGGTAATGCCCATTCAGTGAATAGTCCTCTTTAAAAATAAGCCAAGGGATGGCCCCTTTAGTTAGCAAGAAGGAAAAAAAATCAGGCTGGAAGGGGAAGACCCTAAGGGTTGCTGTTCTAAAGGGAAACAGTTACTATTGACTTTCACTCTAAGCCAAGAGGGCCCAAAATATAATTATTAAGTGGAGCTTGGGCAGGGACCTATTGAGGTCTAATGGGCATTACATCACTCTAAGTGAGTACTTGAAAAGGTCTTAGCTTAAAAGGACCAGGGTCTCTCAACGCATCCTAAGTCATCTCCAGTCATCCTAATAAATATCTGTTCACTGGATCCTGATGGCTCTGGAGGAGAAAGAGAGACTGGTGACCTTGCACAGCCCTCCCTCACTCAAATCAAAGTCAACTGCAAATCACATAATCATTTTCCTGATGCCAGGGTCCTCTTCAAAAATGAAAGATAAACACAACTTATAAGCAAACCGAGCTGCCTGAATGGGGGCCCAGCTAGTTGGGTAACCCAGCTCATCATCTCGCTCTCCTCCTCTCCATAGGAAGGTTAATTTTGATGGCCAGAAGCTACACACTTAACTTGGGGTTTACTAGCTAGATTCCTTCCATCTTTCTTTCTTTCTTTCTTTCTTTCTTTCTTTCTTTCTTTCTTTCTTTCTTTCTTTCTTTCTTTCTTTCTTTCTTTCTTTCTTTCTTTCTTCCTTCCTTTCTTTCTTTCTTTTTTCTTCCTTCCTTCTTTCCCTTCTTCCCTCCCTCCCTCCCTCCCTTCCTTCCTTTCTTCTTTCACAAAACCTGAAACCCAGTTTACTCTGAAGCTCATAGAAAAGACAGCATCTTTAAGACAGAAAGTATAATGTTAAAAGAGAAAATCTTTGGAATGGCCATATTTGGGGTAACCAAAGTGTGGACTTGATTTACATTTTTAGTCTTCCAGTATCTTTGAGAAAAAGATAAGATGACAAGTGTGGGTGTTAAGAAAAGAATGTACTAAGGCACATTCAATAATTTTAGCCCTTCTTTACATAGTTTGCCAATCAGTGACTACTGTCTTTAGCTGTCACAACTAAGGAATGAAATAGATTCAATGAGAAAAATTATCTTTCCTGGCTAACATTCCTGGACTCAAGTAGGATCTTTGCCAGGAAAAACTTATAGGTGACTGTAAACCAATCATTTGACAATAGAGGGCAGTCTCCTCCTGTACATTTATTGAAATTCAAGCTTAATAGTAAGGCTTTGAATAAACTATATAATTATACAGTTTTAGAGTTGGAGGCAACTCAAATCCAACCCTCATGCCACCGTCTTAGAGATCAGTAAACTGAGGTTTAGTGAATGAGTATGCTATACTTAAAAGAATACCAGAGATGGAGTAATAACACCTGGGATCCAGTCCCAGTTTGGACAGCTATAACGACCATGGGGAAATTTTCTTTATCTTTCTGAGCTTCATTTTATTCCTCTATATTCTAGAAATGTTAATGTTAGTACTACCTGCTTCACAGGGTTGTTCTGAGGAAAGTGCTTTGAGAATAATCATGATTTATTTCTTAAAAATTGAGTTGTTATTATTAAGGAACTTGCTCCAGATTTCATGGACAGCTCCTGATATGAAGATAGTACTAGATCCCAGATCTCCTCATTCCTAGTCCAATATTGTTTCTCCCATTGCTTGTTAGCAAATCATTCTAAGTTTCTGCGACTTTTACTGCCTGATGATAACAGGTTTCAAGCTATAGTACAAGCAGTAATCATAAAAAAAATCTGGTACTGGCTAAGAAATAGAGGGCAGAGTCAGTGGAATAGATTGGGTATGCAATATATAGTAATAAATTATTATAGTAGTCTAGTGTTTGATAAACCCAAAGATCAGTTTGGGGGCAAGAACTCACCATTTGACAAAAATAAATGGGAAAACTGGGAAGCAATTTGGCAGAAACTAGACATAGATCAACATCTTATAAAATATGTCAAAATAAGGTCAAAATAGTTATATTATTTAGACATAAAGGGTAATATTATGAGTAAATTTGGCAAGCATGAGAAAATTTACCTGTCAGATTTATGGACAAGGGAATAGTTTTTGACCAATCAAGAAGCATGAAAAGTAAAGTGTATAATTTTGATTATGTCAAATTAAAAGGCTTTGGCACAAATAAAATCAATACAACCAAAATCAGAAAAAAGGTATGGAAATGGGGAGATATTTTGTAGTAAATTTCTATGATAAAGACATCATTTCTCAAATATATATGAAACAACTTTTTTTAAAATAAGAGCTATTCCCTAACTGATAAATGATCAAAGGATATGAACAGGCAGTTTTCAAAGGAAGAAATCAAAGCTATCAATAGTCACATGAAAAAAATGCTCTAAAATCATTACTGAAAAATGCAAATAAAAGTTACAAATTAAACCAACTCTGAGGTACTACCTTACAATTATCAGCTTGGAAGAAATGGCAAATGCTGGAGGGGATGTGAAAAAATACAGCCAGTAATGGACTACTGATGGTGTTATGAATTGGAACAACTATTCTGGATGATAATTTGGAACTATGCCCGAAGAGCTACTTGACTGTACCTGTCCTAGCAATTGACACAATAATGACTCTATTAGGTCTGTATCCCAATGAGATAAAAGGAAAAGGGAATAGATTTATATCTATGAAAATATGTATAGAAGCCATTTGTGGTAGCAAAGAACCGGAAGTTGAGGGGATGCCCATCAACTGGGCAATGAATGGACAAATTGTAGTATATAGTTGTGATGGAATACTATTGTGCTATGAGAAATGACAAACAAGATGATTTCAGAAAAACTTGGAGAGATTCAGATGAACTAATGCAAAGTAAAGTGATCAAAACCAGAAGAACATTGTACCCAGTAACAGCAACATTATACTGATGAGTAAATGTGAAAGATGTAACTACTTTGGTCAAGAAAATCATCCAAGACAATTCCAAAGGACCCATGATGAAAAATTCTATACACCTCCAGAGAGAGAATTGATGAACTCTGAACACATATTGAAGCACACTTTTTTTGCTTTTTCTTCCTCCTTTGTTTTGTTTTTGCAACATGACTAACATGGAAATATGTTTTACATGACCTCACATATATAACTGATATCATATTGCTTGCCATCACCCTGCTTGTAATATTTTCCCCTTCATTTGAGAATTCTGGAATTTGGTCATAATATTCCTGGCATTTTAAATTTTGGTAACTTTTTCAGCAGGTAATCAATGGATTTCTTCAATTCTTGTTTCACCCTCTGGTTTTAAGTTATTAGGGCAGTTTTCCTTCATTATTTCTTGAAAAATGTCTAGGCACTTTTTTTTAATCACTGCTTTCAGGCAGTCCAATAATTCTTAAATTATCTCTCTTTGATTTTTCAATTTCAATTTTAATTGTTCTTACACAGACATTTCATATATTCTTTTTTTTCATTCTTTTGACTTTGTTTCTTGCTGTCTCGTAGTCATTAGCTTCCACTTGACCAATTTTAATTTTTAAGAAAATATTTCTTGTCCTAGGGAATCTTAGCTCAGTTTTGGTAGGAATACTGAGCGTCTCCAGACAGTTACTTCCCATACCTTTGGCTCAATCGGGAGGAGGGGCTGCTATCTATCATCTAGGGAATAACAAGAGGAGAGTCAGAAACAGCTGAAATCAAGGAGCCCAGCATGGAAACGGATACCCAAAAGCTGCAGTTCAATTGCATTGACGCTGAGGCTGAGACTTCTTGCTGCTCTTCCTCCTTGTCCTCGGCTGTAGCCACTGTTGCAATGGCCAAGGGCAGCCTGCAGGCAGACCAGATGCAGGGGGACATAGCCAGTGCCCAAGCCTCGGTCAGCAATAGCGGCTACAACACCGACACCAAGAAGGAGCTAATGGATCTGAAGATCATCTGGAACAAGAGCAAATACAACGTGTGGGTGCCCCTGGACAGCACAGGGGCTGAGCTGAAGTGCAAGATCCACTCCACCTGCCGACCACCTGCCATGCAGAAAGTTATGTTTAAGGGGCTTCTATCTGAGGATAAAACATTGTGGGAAATTGAAGTAACCATTGCTGCCAAGATTATAGTGGTTGGATCTACAATAAATGATGTTTTAGCAGTAAACACACCCAAAGATGCAGCTCAGCAAGAAGAGAAAGCTGAAGAGAGTAAGAAGGAGCCACTTTGTAGGCAAAAGCAACACAGAAAAGTCTTAGATAAAGGGAAACCTGAAGATGTGATGCCTTCTGTTAAGGGTGCCCAGGAATGACTGACTACCAATAGCACCTTTATCAGGCATGTACAATAAGACAGGAGGAAAAGTGAGACTCACCTTTAAATTAGAACAAGACCAGTTGTGGATTGGCACTAAAGAGCCAACTGAAAAATTACCCATGTGCTCCATTAAAAATGTGGTCAGCAAACTTTTCAAAGGACATGAAGATTACCACATGATAGCATTTCAGTTGGGTCCCACCCGAAGCCTCTGGGTGTATTGAGTTCCAACTCAGTAAGTGGGTGCAATCAAAGACACTGTGCTGGGAAAAATGGCAGTATTTTTTAAATCACTTTCACCTCTGGCACAGGAGACTAACCTAAAGTGAAGGACATTGCTGAGAGATGCCTGCAACATGCCCGGATTTCATAGTCCTGGAACTTTTATTAATTCAAACCTGAGGAGATATTGACTGCAGCCAGAGGTGATGTACTTTCACCGTTAGTTTACTTTTAAGTTAAAATTGCAAAATCCTTTCCCTTCAGTCAGCTTCAAACCATATTTAAAGTGAATATGGTAGAAATCAATAAATCTTAATTCAGAAAAAAAAATTTTTTCATTTATACATCATTTTCCATTTAGGCAATTTTGCTTTTAAAGGATTTCTTTTTTCTTCAATGAAGTTTTGTGCCTCTTTTACCATTTAGCCAATTTTGCTTTTTTAAGGTGTCGTTTTCTTCAGCATTTTTTGTATCTCTTTTACCAAGCTATTAATTTTTTTCATAATTTTCCTGTACCACTCTCCTTTCTGCAATTTTCCCTTTACCACTCTTTCTTTTTTTTAGCTCTTCTAGAAATGTTTATTGGGCTTGTGTTCAATTTGCATTTTTATTTTAGGCTTTGCTTACAGCTCTTTTCACATTATCGTCTTCTGAGCTTGTGTCTTGATCTTCCCTGTCCAGAATGTAATTTTATGGTAAGGTTCTGTTTTTGTTATTTTCTCATTTTTTCCACCCTATTTCTTGACTTCCTAAGTTGTTCTGAACTAGTGACTATGGCATTCCAGAATTCAATTTGATGCATCATGTTAAAGTTGTTCTGAAGGAAATGTTGGGAGAGTTTGGCTAGGATGCTGCCCCTACTCCACCTTCTTGTCTATGCCTTCCTTTTGCTTGCCTTTTCAATATGTGGGAGAGGAGGAGGAAGGAAGGGGTGAATTTAGAATTAATTTTTTTAAAACAAATGTCAACATTTATTAATTTTTTTAAAATAAATGACCTTTTATTAGAACATAAATCACTTCTTTTTCATTGTCATTTCTAATGAAACCTAAAACTAAAGTGGCATGGTATAGTGTGATAAGCATTGACCAAGGAATCAGAAGACCCAGGGCAAATAAGTGTTGAAGTGGGTAGGTTTCTGGACATGAAATCAGAAAGACCTGAGTTCAGACTTACTGACTGTGTAACCCTGATCAAGTCACTTAACCACTACTTGCCTCACTTTCTTTATCCATAAAATGAGGTAACAGCACCCACCTTGAAATGTTGTTGAATAAAATAAGATATTTGTAGAACACTTTATAAATCTTAAAGTGCTACATAAATGACTGACTGTGATGACTTGGAACCTCGTGAAAGTCATTTGCCTTCTTTGTACTTCATTTTCCTATTTGTTAAATGGTACTCAGTATGGAGAACTAGGAAAAGAAGTGTCAACCAAGCCCCACTGCTATAACACTTCTCAGTGTTAAGTGTTGTATGGACTGGATTAAAATATAATTGGGAAATACTTAATGTAATAAATAAAAATACAGTGAAACATAGTTAATGTTAATATGTGGTTTTCTAAGTCAATATTTGCCTTCTGGGGGTCCTTATGTACAATTTAGTGGTGCCATTTCTTATTGAGTTTGGCTTAATTGAAGTAAGTGAGTATATATTGCCTTGGAATTGGGTGGATCTGTAATAGTAAAAATGAAGGTTATTTAAAGGAAGACACTGAGGTAAAATAAAAGGACGCTCTTATCCCCAAAGAATAACATCAAATAGTCACAAATCAAAAAAGAGTTTTTGGAAGAATTTTCAAAAGAATTCAAAACTCAAATAAGAGAGATTGAGGGAAAATAAGGAAAAAAATAAAAGCTATCTAGGAAAATTGTTTGAAAAAAATTAAACCATTGGTGGAAAAAGGTAAAAAATTTTAAGGAAGAAAACTAGAATTGGGCAAGAGAAATTTACTGATCTTATAAGATACCAAGAAATAATAAAAATAGAAAAATGGAAGACAATCTGAAACATCTCATTAAAATAACTGATCTGGAGAACAGATCAAGAAGAGACAACATAAGAATTGTAAGACTACCTGAGGGTTATGTTTAAAAAAAAAGAATGTGGATACAATAATACAAGAAATAATTAAAGAAAATTGTCCTAAAGTTCTAAAACAAGAGGGTAAAGTAGAAATAGAATAAAAAAATCTACCATTCACCACCTGAAAAAGATTCTAGGAGGAAAACTTACAGGAATGTCATAACCAAGTTTCAATACTCCAAGGTTAAAGAGAAAATATTGCAAGCAACAAATCAATTTAAATACTATAGAAATACAGTCAGGGTTTTACAAGATGTTATAGCATGTTCTCTAAAAGCCACTGGTCATAGAACATTATATTTCAAAGAAAAAAAGAACTGGGGTTGCACCCAAGAATAACTTATCCAGTAGAGTTAAATATAATCCCAAATTTTTTTTAATAGACATTTGACTAATTGACTTTCAGGTGTTTGTAGCAAAAAGATTCCAGAACTCAATGAAAATTTGATATAAAAGATACAGGAGAGATATGAGGAAAACATTAAAGACTAATTATAAGGCACTCATTAAGGGCAAACTGCTTACTTATTACATATACAAAAACATAGTATTCTTTAAACTGTCATCATTAGGTAATAAATATATAGACACGTAGACATATATACAAATATATATACATACATATCTATGTGTCTAATGGTAGCTATCTCTGTAGTAGCAGGGAGAGAAAAAATGGGAAAAAAGAAATAGCAAGTTATACATGGTAGATTTACAGTTTCATATGCAATCAACTTTTTTATTGTACCATGTTAAGGAAATGCTTGTTTTGTTCCATGAATTGAAAAATTTGTGTGTGTATGTGTGTATGTATCTATGTATGTATATTTTAAAATGAAGGTCATCTTATCTCTATATCCACCAACCCTCTCCCATCCTCCTATCCCATACTAGCTTATGTCCATTTCCTCCACTCTGCTCCATGGAATTCTATGGTAAATCAATCACTGACCATCACCACTAGTACTGTGCTTACTGATACCAAATGAAACTTAACCACTTCATCAGGAGTTACAATAAGAAAGAGATCATGGAAGATCATAAATGAATGGTATCTATTTCCCAAAGTAAAATTACTGAACCAAAGAGTAAGAGTTTTGTAGTCTTTGTACATCTCTATATTTTGGAAGTTCTTAGGGCTGGATATCATTTTGAAGATGTCCTTCACCTGCTGACTGATACCTGAAATCACCTTAGGGGCTACAAAGGCTTTCATTTTATCTGATATACCACAGTGAGAGAAGTCCTACATTGGTAGAAAGATTGAACTAGATGACCTTTAAGGCTGATTCAATTCAATGCAATGCAATTCAACATGCTAGAGTAACAGTCAACCACCACCCCCAATATGCAGATTTTTCTCTGCCTACCCTAGGGAGAATGAGGAGAAATTTCAGCAGAAAGTGCTATCCTTTGCCTACTTGTGGTTATACATATATAACTCTTAATTAAGTTGAATCTTTTTGATAGGTAGCTGAGAAAAAAATTCTGATGACAGGAGGGGGTCATAATAGGTTGAGAAATAGGTGTCTTCTGGTTGACAAGTCTCTTTGAAGCAGTTTCTAAGAAGACATGATGTGGTCCTAGCTGAGAGGTTTTGGAAGGTCTTGACATTCTGGTAAGACCAGTGACTTCTAGGTGATATAGATTCAACCAGCAGGGTTTATAACCAGATATGCCTAATTCCTCCTTTTTGTTAATTCGCTTCATCTGAGCAATAGTAGCAGGACTAGGTTAGTAAAGGAAGACAATGGTATTAGAGAGTGAAGGAAGATCCCAACTGGTTTTTAACCAGATAAAACCAGTATATAAGGAAAATCCAAAATGGCTATCAAACATTGTTCCCATGGGTCTTAATTATTAGACTCCCAGTGCTACTGGATTCTGTTCCAGTCATTCTTATATTTTTTTATTGTTTAACATTCCTTTTTTGCATGGAAATAACTCCTGTTTCAAACCTACTTTATGTTTCTAAATTGAACATCTTTGTTTTAAGCCTTCCCCCTTTCTGGAGAAAGACCCTAGATTAGAACACATAACCAATGTCTATCATTGACAACTCTATAAAAAGTAAGCTTCCCTTTTAATTGAGGTGGGGTGGAATGAAGCTCTCAAAACTTACTCCCCCTGTTGTAAAGTGAAGCAAGAGTACAGCAGTGAACCTGAGATAACTTTATGTGTAGGTGTAGAACAGGAAGAGTGGGTGACCTGAGTCTCTGTTGATCCTAGCAGCAATTGCCTCTAGTTTCTTACATATATTAAGCAAGCAATGAGTGCAAAGCACTTTGCTAAATTCTAGGTATTAATGATAGCCATAGGAGTGGCTAGATGTCGCAGTGAATAGAGCACCAGCCCTGAATTCAGAAGGACCTGAGTTCAAATCCGGCCTCAAACACTTAACACTTACTAGCCATGTGACCTTGGACAATTCGCTTAACAACAATTGCCCTACAAAAAGCAAAATAAAATAAAGAAAGCTATGATATAGTCTATTCACAGGAGTTACTGAGTCATTTTTTAAACACTGGCAGAATAAGGCATCCTACTCAGCACTGAGGATACACAGATAGGACAAGGACCTTGCCCACAAGAGGTTTAGAATTAGTAGTAGGGAAGGACATGAACCAAGTAATTGATAGAACAAAGAGTGACATTGAGAAATTGAGGCAAAGTACTATGAGAAATGTGAGGATGGAGAAGTTACATTCACCTATGGAGGTCAGAGAAAGCTTTATGGTGTAGGTGGCATCTGAGTTTGGCCTTGAGGTAAGGGAAGGAGTTTAATAGATGGAGATTTCAGTGAGGGTGAAGACAGTGGTGAGAATGCATTCCAGAAATAGGATGTGACTAGATCAAAAGTATAACTGGGGAAGAGGGAAGGAAAATAAGGACAGGGAATAATCCAACTGTGTGAGGTTTTGGTTCTTAAAATTAATTAATATCTACAATAGAGTAGTTGGAAATTCTGTAAGAATGTGGTTTTTTGCTGGGCACTTCCTTTACCTTTCTTATTATCCCTATTGACCATCCAAAGTTGCTCTTTCGGGAAGTCACTTGACATGAAAGTTCTGAATGGAACAGAACTTAAAACTGGATCATCTTTTAATCTGATTTTCTCATGCTATAGAGGAGAAAGGAGGAGAGGAGAAAGATAACGTCCAAAGAGTGTATAATAAGGGATTTTCCTGAGCCATATAACTAGTAAGTCTCAGAAGAAAGATTTGAACCCTGGTCACAGAATCAGAGAATCTCAAAATTGGAAGAAATCTCAGGAGCCATCAAATCCAACTCATGCCTGAATAAGAATCCTTTCTACAATATGGAGAGGGGGTAACCTAAGAAGCGGTCACCAGTTTTTGCCTGAAGTCCTCCAGTAAGGGGGTTTCAATACCAACTGAAGTAGCCCATTCCAGTTTGGGACAGACAGGACTGTTAAAAAGTTTTCCTTTATATTCAGCATAAATTTATCTCTCTGAAACTTCTACCATTGCTCCTCTGAGGTTAAAGCCAATTTTTCAAATATCTGCCATCATGAGTCATCTCTTCTCCAGGCTAAGCCTTCCACTTCTTCAATCAGTTCTCATATGGCATTATCTCAAGCTCCATCAAAATCCTGGTTGTCCTTTTTTTGGATGCTTTACAGATCTTTCAGTGTCCTTCCAAGAATAAGACACTGAGAACTGAACACAATATTCCAGGGTGTGGTTTCATGAGACCCAGACATCAGACATGAGAAACTATCATCTTCTTGTTACTGAATACTATACCTTTATTACTGCAACCTAAAATCAAGCTCTTGTAGCAGCAATATCACACCACTATTGACTCATATTAAACACATAATCCACTAAATCCCCAAATCTTTCTCATAGAGTTTCTTTTGTATTTATATGTTTCCTACATATGTCAACTTTTACCATGATGGTGTATATTTTTATGAGTGTACACTAAGTTTATTAAGAGAAATGATCCATTGCTATTTTATTGCTTTGTCATTTCATTAAATGCCTTTGCATTTTGTGTCTTATGGGGCAGATAGGTAGCCCTGGGGATAGAGGACCAGTCTTGGAGTCAGGAAGACCTGAGCTCAAATCCAAACTGAGACACTGTGTGACTAAGTCACTTAATCCCATTTGCCTCAGTTTTCTCATCTGTGAAATGAACTAGAGAAAGAAATGGCAAATCACTCCAGTATCTTTACCAAGAAAACCCCAGATGGGGTCACAGAGAGTCAGACACGACTGAAACAACTGAACAATTGTATCCTATAGCTGCCTCTTAAATGATAACATCGATGAAGACTTGTGAGCTGAGGTTTTAGCAGTCACATACCCACCCAGTACTAGGACTCCCTGCTGTGGAGGACTTACACTTTAAACTGTCAGGTTCCCTCAAGCACTACACTTTTACAAAAAGGGGCTAGACTAAACGGCTCCTCCAATTGTGAAATTCTATGCTTCTAAATGCCCCTTCCAGTTTTCTGCTACTCTACAAAGCTTTGAACTTTCCCTGACAACTTCACAAGATTATTGTGAAGATCTTAAGGGATGAAGTCTGTGTAACTGCTTTAAAGAAAATAAAGGGACTGGCAAATATACAGCAACATGATGACCTACTGTTCCCCAAGGCAGGGGTAATGAACATCCATGGCAGGATCTTCAGCAAAGACTTGATGACAATCTGGACTAGAGCATGCCTGACTCAGACCATCTGCCACTGTGTTCTAGTAAAGAGGATGGACGCTCTGTCCTAGGAAAGATCAGTCATCACCAATGCCTCCTTGGGACGGCTTATTTCTACTTCTGAACATGGGCATCGATCCAAAATGGATGAGAAGATGCCAGGGCTATCTTGTCACTAGGAAATAGGAATGTGCATCTGCTTCCTTGCTCAGGATCACAGTAAGAACAGGAAGAGGCCTGAAGGGTCATCTAGTCCAACCCCTTGGGAGCTGAGCATGCAGAACAATGCAACAGAAAGTACTGGGTTTAAGATCAGAGGACGTGGCTTGAAAAAAATCCCAGTTCTACCCCTTGCTCACATTTAATTACAGCGGATATTAATATAATGCTTTAAGGTGTGCACACTTCATATATGTTAACTCATTTGATTCTCACAACCACCAGTGAGGTGTTATCATCTCCATTTTACAGATGTGGAAACTGATGTTGAGAGATGCTAAGTGACCTGCCCGGGGTCACACAGAGACTAAGTGTTTGAGACAGAATTCAAACTCAGGTCTTCCTAACTTAAAGTCCAGTAGATCATATACTTTACTGCCTAGCTGGCTCTGGGTCCCAATTTCCTCATCTGTAAAATTAGGGAACTGGACTAGAATTAAGGGATGGGGAAGTTGTGGGGAATCCCTTTAGGATTTGTTCTGTGAAGTCTGGATTCAAAGGGTTGCACTTAAGGACCTAGAAGGCCACATGCAGGTTTTACACCCCTGGACTGGATGGATGATCCCTAAAAATTCCTTCCAGCTCTAAAAAAAGAGAAAGATCCTATGATCACTCATGCTACAGAGGAGAAAGCTAAAGTTAGGAGAAAGATGAAATTTGAATTTGAATTCTGACTTCAAATCCAAGACATTACATTACTTCCCAAATTCATCTTCTCTCCACTCACAGGACTTGCCACTGTTGCTTTTCTGCCTTTCTCACCTTACTCAACAAGGAAATTCAGTACAAGAAATTTCAGTTTTTTTAGCTACAAAATGAGAGGACTGGGTCAGAAGAATATTCCTAGTGCCACTTTTTTCTGGTAGCTACAAATTATAAATAAAGTGGATTACTTATAACAAATTGTTATATTCAAATATGATAAAAAAAAATACTATAGGATCACTCAGGGCACCTAAATGGTACTGTGGAAAGAGTGCCGGGCCTGGCATCAGGAAGACAACCTCAGACTCTGACTAGCTATTTGACTCTGAGCAAGTCACTTAACCCTATTTACCTCAGTTTTCTCATATATAGAATAAGCTGGAGATGGAAATGGCAAATTACTCCAGTATTTTTGCCAAGAAAATTCCAAATGGGGTCATAGAACATCAGACAAAACCTTTAAAAAAATGACTGAATAACAAGAAGTAGATATATAGAAAGGCAGTAGACATATATCAGAAGATAAACTGCACTGTGAAATTTCCAAAATATTCAGTCAGCACTATTCCTCCTGTTTCATTCTGGTCCTGCATCGTTATCCTTCATATTTTCCTTTAGTTACTAGTGTAGAGAGAGAGATCACGTGTATCATTCACTATAAATGTCAGTCACTCAATATTTATCAACTGCTTACCATGTGCCAGGCACTTTGCTAAATTCTGGGAATAAAAATATAGAATGCAAGTGAAAATTTAAAAAATACAGTCCCTACCCTTAAGAGATTTACAATCTAATGGGAGGAGGGGAGGGAGGGAGGGAAGGTACCCATTGCAGAACACAATGGAGATAAATTCAAATCAGTGCAGCCAGGTGGAAAAGAAAAGAGATGGCTAGTGTGGCCAGGTAGAAATGATAGGTGTTGGGATTTTAATAAAGAAAAAGGGCAGAGAGATTTAGCAGAGGTTGTACATTGGATATAAGCTATGGAGATTCCCTTATGTTTAGTAGATATATGAATCAGCTCCTTATTATCTTCAGCGTTTGCCTATGTTAGCGTGGCATATGAAAATGGAAGTGGCAGGCAGGTAAAAACCCACGAAGCTTTCAGTGACTTTGGGTGTGAATTTGGGGGTTTTCCTGCCTGTCCTTCCTGATATTATTGTTTGTGGCCCCATCTGCTGAATCGATCAGTCAGAGCTTACGTGTTATTTATGTTTCCCTGAGGGTCTTATGTGGTTTGCATTTAGTTCTATACTTTCGGGGGTCTGGGATGCAGAATACATTCAAGAAGGGATCTAAGTGGCAAACAGCACCTTCTACAGGTAAGATTCAGATTCATATAATTAAGTGTCTATGATGCATTTATTAATGAGCTGCCCATCCAACTGTGTGTTTTTCATGCACTCTATTCTTCTAGTGTGGATATTTAGAATAATCTATTTTGCATTGTTGTGGGTGTCTCTGAGGAAGTTTTGCATTTAGAAGGACTCATGTAATTCACATGTGTCCTCTGAACAGAGATATTTGAAGGACCTTAACAACAGCAAGAACTCTTTTTGCTTTAATTGTATACCAGACATGTCCCATGACCAGTATACTGGCAAACACCTTTGGTGAATGTATGTTTCCTCTTTAACACCTAACTGAATGTCAATAACTCAAGCTAAACAAGCTATCATTTTTCAGGGAGTCTACTATAAATGCTTGTGCATGAGAGACATTATGTCTGAAGAGAAACTTAAAGGCTGCAGTCTTTTCTACTGAGTAAAGGAAATGCTTTCTTGAAATCAATAAACAATGAATATAGCAAATTATCATTTTCTGGACCTTTCAGTCAGTTGTGTGACTATGAAGATGTGGTCTGCTATAGACACTCACTTGTTCTCTTTTAATTGTTCTGTTAAGGATGCCCTAGATATGGGCGTGGAGTATCCTAAAAATATTAAGATGAGAAATGAGGTCTCCTGCACTAAAATCCAACTTCAATACTTTATTGTAGTGTGGATGACACCTTGGGTTCTATGTCTCATATTTCTCAGCAACTAGGTGAAGTTCTGGTAAAGCTTAGGGTGAAATCTGAGGTTGGAGTTCTATTTGCTTCCAAGTGATCCCTGACTTCTGAAAATATAGCAAGGGGCAGAGGAGGGCAAATTGCATCTATACTTGGCATGCTGAGATTGTGTGCAACTCCAAGTCCTAGTACCCTCCCATGGAACAATATCAGAGAGTCACATCAGATGTTTATCAGAATAGCACATTCGTTAGCCTCCAGGATGCTATGTAAGACAAAGGTCAGCAAACTAGAGCCCCAGTCCGAATCTGGCCTGCCATTTGTATAGTTTGCTTTTGTACAGTTCATGAGCTAAGAATGGTTTTGGCCAACCGCTGGTATAGGAAAAGTGATAGGGACTTAAATAGCACAGCGTCTGACACATGGTAGGCATCTGATAAATCTTGTTAATGGATCGATTGGTTTGAAGTCCAAAGAGACTTTAAAGATCATATAGTCCCACCTCCTTACTTTATAGTGGAAGAAACTAAAAACAAGAAAATATAAGTGATTTAAAGTCACACAGGTAGTAAAGTCGGAGGTCAAGCAGATCTCAAAAAGTTCAAGGTGTGCACAGATCAGTGTGAATGTGAGTATACATTTAATATCCACTAGCACATTTCTTGAGAAATGTGAATTCATGGCCAAGTCATGATGAGATTTTTGGAGCAGGACTTTGGTAGAGGACCCCACAAAATAGAAATACATACAAAATGATCCTCAGTTTTTTAAAGTTTTCTCATTTATAAATACATAGTGAGTGGCAGAAGAGGGGAGTAAGAATCATAATTTTGGGGCTATCAATAAATGCTAACTTTTTATTCTTCAGAGATCTTGATTCAATAACCAATAAGTTTATAATCTAACTGACAAATTGAACCAAGGATCTCCAAGGTATTAGGTAGATCTTCTGTGGAGGACTAATGCAAGGATGTGGACAATAATCACACAAGATGAGAAGACATTACAGTCTCCATTACCAATGGAGGAAGCATTCACACCAATGAGATCAGTCCCATCAAAGTAATTAATTCCCATTTATTTAGGTATTGGAAAAGTGGTGCCAATATTAAGTGTTTTAGGAACTCATAAGGGTAAGACATCCTTGTGAACTGGAAGGCTCAGAGAAGTATTCCTAGAGCAGGTGCCACTTAACCTTGACCTTAAAAAAGGCAGTTATCACCAATTGAGTTATGGTACTTTTATGTGTTTGAAGGGCAGTAATCTCTGTCCTTTTAAGTTAAATAATAATGCCTCCACTTTAGGAAATTCTAAGAGTGAGATATCACTGGACTAGAGGCATCAGGAAAGACTCCATGGAATACATGGTACTCAAACTTGACTATAAGGCAGTTATTAGCATCTGCATTATAATACTTTATATTCTTTTTTTAGGGGAGAAGGCAAGGAAATTGGGGTTAGGTAACTTGCCCGAGTTCACACAGCTCAAGCATCTGAGGCTGGACTTGAACTCAGGTCTTCCTGACCACAGGGTCAGTGCTCTATTCACTAAGCCACCAAGCCACCCCAATACTTTACATTCTTAAAGGAGATCTCTGCCTCTCTATGTGAAATATTCTTTCAAAAGAATTGTTTTCCAGGCATTTTATTATATTTTTGGCTCCATCCTGTACCTTCTTCAAGTTCTCCACATGTCTCATTAACTAGCTCAGCCACTTAAGGTCTGTTAATGGCCCCACACAGTTGTTTAGAGTAACATTGAAAGTGAAATACCTAGACAGTCATTTTTGCTATTGTTTTGCTAAATTTCTCTAGCACTTAGCTGGCTTTCCAGTTTGCAAATCGTATTAATTAATTCTCACAACCCCTGATGAAGCTGGGTGAGAAAATCATTATCTTTGTTTCCCCTATGAGAACCTGGAAGCATTGGAACCATAAGGTTAACAGGCATATAATGGGCCAATACTAGAACTATGATGAGGCCTCACCAGTTACTAACTATTCATTAATTTAATCATCAATTGAGTGAAGTCAATAATAATTGGTAACATTTAAAAGTACTCTAAGTTTTGACAATCTATTTCCATATATTATATCATTTGACCCTTAAAATAATTGCTGTGATTATTCCCATTTTATAGGTGAAACTGAAGCTAAAGGAGGATTATTAACTTCTTGCCCACAGTCATGCAGCTAGTGTCTGAGGCAGGATTAGAACTCAGGTTGGCTTCAACTACTGTGTTCTACCCATGTAGCAGCAAGCAAGCAAGGGTGGCTGCTAGCACAGGTTCTTAGATCTGCTTTTCTAAAGGAAAGCAACTCAAAATGGGTTAACAATCTTACTTTAATCAAATATATATCATTTACCTAGTTCAGGGGAAAAAGTCAACACTGTGAACTTCAGAGAATACAAACAGAAGTTACAAGCAGACAGAAAAACAGATCAGCAGATGGGCTTCCAGCTGTCTGACCATTACATCCATACCTAGTTAGTTACCAGAGAGGGAAGCAACATATGGGTTTTCAAAGCTGGGGGGCTCAATGGATTCCCAGAGTCTCATCTGGACAAATCATACAACTCTTCCCAAAGTAAGCCCCAAAGCAAAACCTCATATCAGGGCCTACATAGCCTTTTCCTGGATCAGAGAAAGTCATAGCCCTCTTGACCCACTTCCCAATCACAAAGTAACAAGGTATGGGCATTCCTGAAAAAGAAGCCTCTCTCCACAGGCTCCATGTGACCACATTCAGCCTATTAGGGGGCAGAGTATATTTTCATATCAGGGAAGGTTCTCAGAGCCACTTAAGCCTATCAAAGGGTCTAGGGGCAGGGAAGATCTTTAGATTCCCATAACAGTAAGATGATTTGGAATTTTCATACCTGAAAGGTTATCACTGGTAGAGGTAGCAATAACAAATTTCTGATGGGTCTTTCTTAGAGGAACATGGTTGATGGTCAGAGGTCCAGTCACCAGTAGCAAGCCTCTGTTTGCCTCAGTCTCCTCATCTGTAAAAATATAATAAAGAAGGAAATGACAAACCACTTCACTGTCTTTCCAAGAAAACCCCATATGAAGTCACAAAGAATCAGATACCACTAAAAATTACAATAAAACTCTGCAAATAATCTTATTCCTGTGAGATTCTGTTTTCTCTCAGATTCTTCTAGCTTTAAAACTTTGTGATTTCAGCTTTTTAAAAAAAGGGGGGAGGAATAGGGTGCCATGAAAGAAAACCAAGAAAAGTAGATTAATTCAGTGAGCATTTGTCATTAATAATTATTCTACCAAATACAGCATTCTTTCTGACTCTGAGGCAAATACTGTTAGTTTTAAAACAATGGTTAATCTTTATTAGCAGCTGAAGCTAGATCTCCCATCTTCAAATCTCATTCTTATTCCACTATTTTATGTTGCCAAAGTTTTGTGTTAATCATTAAGGAGGATATAGAGATGAATAAGATACCATCCCTGCCTGCTAAAAGATTAAAATCAGTTAAAAAGAAAACCACTAAATATAATGCTTGATATAAGATCATTTCCTTCTTTATTGTTAGTTTGGCATGGAGAATTCTTTGCATTCATATTTTTGTTTGGTGGCAATGGCTAAAATGACTTCAAAATGGCAGCAAGAAAAGACCAATGCCTTCCTACTATGCTAATTAACAGGCCTCCCAAGTGATTAACGTCTTGAAAATTGAAAACTCCAGCACAGCAGCTGAGTTGTAAATTAGTAATTCCCTCTTGGATATGTCATTGAACTATTTTTGCATGACTGTTCCTTAGCCTTTGGGGAACTCAGTAAATTATCAAACCATTTGTCAGGATGCTGGAAACAGAGAAAATATAATTTTGAAACATGCAAACAAAAACCTTTTTAGTATTTTAGTTTAAAATGTATATGAGAGAGAGAAAATCAGACACTAATGCTGATATCATAATATACGGCAGAATTATTGATAACAATGTCAAATATTCATAGGTCAACAGTTGGTTTAGAGATAATATGGGGAAAGTGACTGTAATTGTCTTCTGAAATAAGAACATATCTCTTTTCAAAAAATGACAGAATAAAAAAGTAGAGCAGGCTTTATAGTTCAGATCCTCTAATCTGGGCATTTTACAGAGAAGGAAACTGAGGTCTGGAGAAAGCATATGACTTGTCAAAGGGCAAAGAGCTACAAGACATAGCTGGAATTTTACCCAGATTTTATGACTATGAACCAAGTGGTGACAAATCTACATTCTTTATGGGAGAGTTTGATCTTAATAAACAACTAAAAATCATTAAGAATCAAGTGTAGTAGGGGGCGGAGCCAAGATGGTGGTGTAGAAGAAGCAAAGCACCGCAGCTCCCACAAAAACACCCTAAAACCTCATAAAATGGGACTCTAAAACAGATTTTCAAGCTCCAAAACTCTCCAAAAGACAGAAAATACATCTGTTGCTACAGGCAGCTCAACAGGTGGGGCTCTTCGCAGCAGTCTGGGAGCCGCAGCCAAAACCCCAGCCGGGTCAGGCCCTGGGGCATCAGGCGGAGCCCAGTCTATAGGAGAGCAGCTCAGCAGTACTGGAGGCACAGTTCCCACATTTGTCAGGCCAGAAGAAAAAAAAGGCTAAGAGAAAGGTCAGTGGATTTTGCTAAATTTGGGAAAGAGTGGGTCCGGCCAAACTGCTCCCAGGGCAAGGAAGCAGCGGGAGGCAGCTGTAGCAGCAGGAA
>CM053595.1:161235663-161252898 GCA_028646575.1 Pseudocheirus occidentalis
CAGCCCCTCTGCGGAGTCTGCAGGCCAGGGGCTCTGAAGCAGCCTGGTGGGGGCCACTGTTGCTGGTTCCAGTAGTTCCCCTCCCCCACTGCTTCCTTGCCCCGGGGGTAGAATGGTCGAACTGCTTTACCCCCTCCAATTAAGTTTCAAAGTTTCAGCTTTCACTAACCATCTCTGACCCAAGCTCCCCTCAGGCCGGTGCTTTAGATTTTCTTTGAAGTAGACTCACACTGCGGCTTGGGAGGCTCCGCTGCTCCTCAAGGCTGCCCTGGGGCCTTGCCTGGCCGCAGGGTTTTGGGCTGGCCATTCTCTGCTCCTCTGCGTGCAGCTGTGCCTCTCCGTCCTGCTCCTCACGCCTTGGCAGATGTGGGGGTGCTAGAGGCTGTAGAACCGCTGCAGGCTGGCTGCGGGGCTCCGATCAGCTCCTTCCCACCGTCCCAGGCCTGGCCATGGTCTCGTCTTCCGGCTGTTCCAGCATCCGCTCCGGGCGGCACTGAGCCCCTGCTGCCGATCTGCCTTCAGCGAGAGCTGTGTTCTCTGTATTTCTGTGAGTCTGAGAGTCCTAGACTTTCCTAGACTTGGTCTGGGCTCATATTTTATGGGTGTTTAGGGTGGTGGTGTGGGAGCTGCGGGACCTTGCTGCTTCTATGCTGCCATCTTGGCTCCTCCCCCTTTTTTTTTTCATTTCTGACTTCTTAAACTTTCCGTTCTTGGATCTGCCCCTCAACTTGGTAAACTTCAAGTCTTCTTCCCCCACGTATCTCCCTTGACCTCAGTAGCTGGCTCCCTAACCCAGCATAATGTCTGTCTTGGCACTAGCATCTGAACTTACCATTCAGACAATTATCCAATGAAGAAAAAAAGGTAAGATTACTGATCTCTTCTAAATTAGTAAGACCTGCCCTCCATTTGTATTTTTCCATTGTCCTGACTGGTTCCTATCTGCTGTGATTTTCCTCCAGTAACATCTTTTGACCCAGATCATAACCCTGAAAATCCTGGACTCACTCCAAAAATGAAGAAACTTAGAGGGGATATAATATCTGTCTTCAAGTATTTGAAGGGTTGTTATGTAGTGATGAGCTTGTTATGCTCAACCCCAAAGGCAGAATAAGAATAGATGGGGAGAAGTTGCAGAGAGACAGGCTTAATTAGGCTTTGTATAGGAAAATATATTCCAAAAATTAAAACTATTGAAAAGTGGACTAGACTCCGTTGGGAGGTAGTAAATTCTTCCTCCCTGGGTGTTTTTAAACAGAGACTGAATGACTACATGTGGGGTATATTGGAGAAACATTCTTGCTCAGATACAAGCTGAACTAGACAGCCTCTGTGACACCTTCTAACTTAAATTCTGAGATACTGTCATAAGACAGACACTTGAATTCTGCCCTGTAGATATTTCCAGTCTAGATGATGCAAGAGAGTCCCACAAAGCAAATTCAAAGAAGACAAGGTTGTAATTAGATGCTAAATCTCATGGCACACAAATTGTATGTATAGTTTGAGGATTGGAGTATTTGAGGGGGCTCCTTGAAGGTGGTTGGACTTAAGCCTTAAAGGACTTGTTTAGAAGAAGACACCAAAGGAAATTCCAGTGGAACTTTGGGAAAAACAAGGATCATTTTGTGTTCTGGAGGATGCAAATATAATTAGAGTGAAGTGTTTGTATTGGTGGATTGAGATATGAAGTTGGATATGTAGAATGGAGGTCAGTATATGAAGGATGTTGAAAGATGAGAAGATCTTGGACTTTTTGAGGTAGGAAACAGTGAATCAATAGAAGCTTTTGAATTCCACTTAAAGGAGTGACATGAATTATCTAAAATAGCACAAGCTATTATCCAAAATTCAAATAGTTTCTTATATACACCCTTATGTTATTCAGCTCCTCTATTTTCTTCCTGATAGGAGTGTGTTCTAGGAAGAAGTCTCAGTTCAGATGAATGGGAGAGAAGACAAAATGAGATCAAGTTGCATAAGGTCAGAAATAATGCTGAGGATCTCACCTAGCAGCATCTGGAAGGCAATTCTGAGGCTACTGATAATGTATAATGGATAATCTGCTAATAGGTAACTAAACTGACTATGGTTTTATCCTTATGGGGAAATGAACCATAGACTCAGAATGTTATAGCTGGAAGGATTAGAACCTTATACACAGAATGTTAGAGATAAAAGAAACCTTAAAACCTAGAACCTATAATATCAGAGATAGAAGGGACCTTAGAACAGGCGACAAAAAAAAACAGTATTAGTTGGGATTTTAAAATAAACTAACAAATAAAAGGTCTTTAAATAGGACAATAAGCAAAAAGACCTTAAACAAATGAGCAGACATCTACTTGAAACTTCTCAATTACAATGCATTTGACCTACTTTCCATTACTTAATTTGTATTTCATGACAATTTTGGAAGTATGTAAGACATAATTTATTATCTTCATAGATAAGTAAAGTAATGCTTGGAAAGATGAAGTCCAGTTACACAGCTTGAGAACTGGAGAAGTCCAGGTCTTTTGGCTCTATATTTAGCCCTTATTCCAATAAACCTACTTTTGTTTCCAGGGAAGGAGTTTGGATGTAATTCAGAAGGTGAAAGTTCTTACTAGCGCTGAGCTGAGGACTTCACATCAGGCAGGCAGCCTTCTATCCTCTTCTGAACATAATAATAGCTGACATTTATATAGCCTTAAAGTACTTGTGTATGCAACAGCAGAGAGCCAGCTGCTGCTGGGCCCCGGGGGACTATAGCATTTTCTTTGGCCTTCTCAAGGGCCCTTTAGCTCTGGATCCATTGGTGTAGACCAGGTTCAGTGCTAGTAGAACTTGGCCCCTAAAGAGTGGAGTCATGTTCTTTTTCTTAGACTCTCTGGCTCATTATTACCCACCCACCCCCACCATCTTAGGTCACTGGAAGAATTATTTAAAAACTTGAATGTGGCTCAAATCTATGACCTTCATAGAAGGAGAGTAAGAAAGGTGCTATATGTATGCATAAGATCAGGTATAGGACAGCTATGTAGTTCCTCCACATGAAAGAAATACTTCAAACATGGAAGACTCGTGAGTGTGATTTGACAGAGATTTAAACATGAAGCAGTAACTTAGTTTGCTCTCCTGGGATGTTGATATTTATTTTCTTTTTAATTTATGGAATAAAACAAGCATTTCTATAACATAGAATTAAAAAAAGATGATTGCATATGAAACTGCGAATCTATTATGTACAATTTGCGATTCCTTTTAAATATATAATAAAATTATCATGTAATTATCTTTTTTTCCCTTTTTAAACTTTCCTCTCTTCCTACCCTAGAGATGGTTACCATTAGTCACAAATAGGCATATGCATATACAGTTACTCTACACATACTTCCATTTGCTGCTGCTATTTGTCCTTCATTCTTGAATAGGGGGCATGATATGCAGTGAATTGGGAGGGCTGTGCAAAGTCACCATGCATGCAAAGTCACCAGCCTCATTTTCTCTTCCAGAATCATCTGGGTCTAGTGGCCAGTTGTGGATCAGGACAATTGGAGATGGCCCAGGATGCAGAGGAGGACCTTGTCCTTTTTTTTTTTTTTTTTTTTTGCTTTTTGGAGGGAGGAAGACAGGGCGATTTGGGGTTAAGTGACTTGCCCAAGGTCACACAGCTAGTAAGTGTTAAATGTCTGAGGCTGAATTTGAACTCAGGTCCTCCTGACTCCTGGGCCAGTACTCTATTCACTGTGCCACCTAGCGACCCCAGACCTTAGCCTTTTTTAAGCTAAGATTTTTAACAGGTCTCAGACTGAAGCAGCAATGGTTTAGTGATTAAAGGCTTAATTTTAAAAAAATGAGGCAAAGAATGGCCTCTTTTAAAAAAATAGATCTAGGATTCTTCTGAAGGGGTGGAGTAAAGGCAGGGACTCACCTCAGCTCTCCTCCAAAGCCCTTCAGATACCTTTAAAAATGATTCTAAACAAATTCTAGAGCAGCAGAACCCATAAAAAGACAAGAGTAAATCAAATTTCTAGCTCACCAACTTAAGAGGTTGATAGGAAAGGTCTGTCCTAGCAGGCTGAGATAGGAGTGTCCAATGCAGGCTGTATCATTGCAGATGGGGCACCGGAGCAGGTCCTGAGGCAACTGAATTGCTGGCAGCAGGGGCAGTGTCCAGACCTCTCAGTCCACAGACAGCAGGGACAACTTAGAAGGTCAGCAGGAAGGGTCTGTCATGACAGAGTGAGAGTGGAGTGCAGTCGAGTGAAGGCCCCACAAGCACAACCCCAACCCAGCAGGCCTTGGAAGTTACTGACTTAGCAGCATCAGCTGCGGCTTTCAGGCTCTCAGCCCACAGACGGTAAGGGGGTTGAGCAGTGGTCTCTTTGCTAGCACTGAGGCAGGACTCTGTTACTTTGTCCACACCTGGGATCCGGGTCTCAGTTCTGGGTGGCAGTCTCACAGTGAGAAGGAGCAGCACTAGCATAACAGAACTTACAGCCACAGTGGAATGGGGACCCTCCTCACAGAAAAAGAGTGCTTTTCTCTCATAGACCAGAGCACAGTCCAGGAGAGAAGAAGACATCTCTCCTTAGATCATACCAACTTTGAGTAACTGAAAATTTACAGGTCCCTAGAAGTATCTCTGAAAATAGCTGCATAAAACCCCTGAAGCTTGGAACAGTTTGTCCTCCACCCTGGGAACAGAGACCCACTTTAACAAACAGTTAAAAGTCCAGTAATAAGCTGGGAAAATGAGAAAACAATGGAAAAGTAAAAATTTTGACTATAGAAAGTTATTATACCATTCTTTTCTTCATTTTTTAAAGCCTTAATCACTAAATTGGTGCTGACTCAGTCAAACTGAGACCTGTTAAAGACCTTAGCTTGAAAAGCCCAAGCTCCCCCACTGCATCCTGGGCCATCTCCAGGTCTCCTGATCCATATATGGCCACTGGACCCAGATGGGTCTGGAGGAAAAAGTGAGGCTGGTGACTTTGCACAGCCCTGCCTCGCTTAAATTCAATTCACTTGCATGTCATGGCATCACCTTCCTGATGTCATGGTCCTCTTCAAGAACAAAGGACAAACAACAACTTGTGTGAATAGACAAGAGCTGCTCACTAGGGACATACTTCTATTTATCAGTTCTTTCTCTGGATGCAGATAGCATCTTTCTTCTTGTATCTTTTATAGTTAATTTGGGTATTTATAATAGTAAAAATGACTTATTCACTCAAAGTTCTTCTTAAAGTTGATACTTATTTAACGGGGATCTGGCATGTATATGGAAGTGCCAAGGACTGCATCTCCCTGAGTAGAGAATGTAGGAAGGCTCTTTGCAGGTGGCTCACACTGGTAAGGGAAGTGCCTTGGAGAAATTGGAGCCTGTGTGGACTTTCTGTAGTTGATAGCCACCAGCAAACCATGGGATGATTGATTGTGGAGTCTTTCTAAAAGGCCCATCAGTGAAGAGAGTGAAACGCGTGTCCTTCTGAATTTAGAAGGTCCAGAGGATTCTTTGACATTGCACCATTAAAGAGTTTGGATTTGTAGTCAGGTCAGCATCAATGCCTTAAGGGCCAAGGACTTACCCACAGGACCCTAACCCACTGAAACTGAGACAAGGTCTCACTCACTTGACAGTGATGCTTCCTCTAGAAGTGAGTCTGTTGGTTTTGACAACTGAGCAAAGTTGAGCCTCTTCTTCCCAGATGCCATGGTGATGTAGGAGAGAGTATGTCCCTTTGAAAGAAGGAGAAATATTTATGTTTTGTTCTTCCTAAATCTTTGAAATAAACATCCATTGTAAAAGCTACCCAGTGTTAAATGGATAAATGGAACTGGGGCAGTAGTCCCAGATCTCTAACAAATGTGGGGAACACATATAGTTGGGGAAATCAAATAAATGGCAGTAAAAATACCCTACAATGGGGGGGGGCTAGGTGGTGCAGTGAATAGAGCACTGACCCTGGAGTCAGGAGGACCTAAGTTCAAATCCAGCCTCAGACACTTAACACTTACTAGCTGTGTGACCTTGAGCAAGTCAGTTAACCCTTTTTGCCTCACTTTCCTCATCTGTAAAATGAGCTGGAGAAGGACATGTCAAACCATTCCAGTATCTTTGCCAAGAAAATCCCCAATGATTGAAAAACCACTGAACAAAAACAAAAGGTGAGGGCCCTATGCCCAATAAAAGCTGCTGTACTTTTTCTTTACCAAGCAAGGGTTCAGAGAAAGGGAGCTTATTTGTTCAATCCTTTCCTTCACTCCCTTCCCTAGTCAGCTATCAAGTCCTAATTTATTTCCACAACATCTTGCTAAAGGAGGACAATTAGTAAGCAGCAGTGTCAAAACTTGAAACTAAGTCTTCTGATTCCTGATCCAGAGTACTTTCAACTCTATCATGCCTTGTCCTGTACAAGGAGAGAAATATCTCAAGAAGATCCTGGGTTCTGAGAGAACAGGTTTTCCAGCAATAAATCTGTACTTTCTTTGACATTCACATAAAACTCTAAGGAGTACAAGCCAACTGGTGCTTTGCTCCAGACAACTGATAGGAGCAGGACTCATACCTCGCATAGGCTTGACATGATTCCTCCCTCTGGTTGTCAGTCTAGTGGATAATCATGAGACACAGAGCTCCCCAGAGTTCCTGGATGTCAGAACTGTGTATAGACTGTGGCCCTTCCCTTCACTAACCCTGGGCTGCCATCCCACAGGATCTTATGGCCTTCATGCTCCTTCTTTTCTTGGGGGCCACTTCCCATTCCTATGCTGGCACTACTATACCCAACCAGTCGTTGCAACAAGTGGCCAAAGACTCATATTTCAAAAAGTCTATGAGAATGGAAGATCATTGAACAGACTGGTGATCTTAGAGTGTCCTGAGGTCTGGATCCTCTCAGTTTTGCTGCCTTACACCCCACCAAATGAATCTGAGAAACATAGAAAAACCTGAAAAGTTAAGTAAAAAAGTCAATAAGAAATTAATGACATGAGGGGGTGGCTAGGTGGTGCAGTGAATAGTGCACCAGCTGTGGAGTCAGGAGGACCTGAGTTCAAATCTGACCTCAGACACTTAACACAAAAACTAGCAGTGTAACCTTGGGCAAGTCACTTAACCCCCAACTTCCCTCCAAAAAGCAAAAAAAAAAAAAAGAAATTAATGACATGCTGTTTGCTTCATCAAGATAATAAAATCATCTGCATTGGTGAGTCTCAATTACTTTTACAGTGCCTCAGGGTGTCTCTAATTATCTCCAGAGATATTTCAAAATGTTCCAAATTCAATGTTAATTCACTTTGATTACAAATATATACCTATACATATAAAAACATGTGCATGAGATGTGTTTATGTGTGTGTATTTATATGTCATATAATGCGTATGCTTGTGTGTCTGTCTGTGTAGAAGTATGCCATAGAGCACTTTGAGGAAGGATGGCGGAAGATTGTTTAAAAATTAATCCATGATTGAATACCACAACAACAAGCCTGGGAATCACTGGTCTGGATAATCAGATTAAGACACTACAAGGGGAAATAAATTATATCATTTGAAAAAAACCACCAAAACAGTAAGCAAAAAATGTCAGGCAGAAAGAGAAGTGAAATTATTAGAAGCAGTGTGGTACAGTGCAAAGGCCAGGGGAGTCAGAAGACCTAGGTTCAATTTCCAGTTGTCCTAATAAGTATGACCTTGGACAAGTCAATAAACCTCTCTGGGCCTCAATAAAGCCTCAAAAATGAAGTTACTGGACACAGGGACTTTGAAGGTCCCTTTAGCTCTAAATTTATGAGTCTGTGATTCAGAAATGTCTCCAATAATAAGGATCAGGGAAAAAAGGCATTTATTAAGCACCTACTCTGTGCCAGAGACTATGCTGAATACTTTACAAATATCTTACTTGATTCTTACAACAACCCTGGGAAGGAAGTGCTGTTATCCTCTTTTTATAATAGAGGAAGCAGAGGCAGATGGAGGTTAAGTGATTGGCCCAGTCACACAGCTAGTAACTGTCTAAGGCTAGATTTGGACTCAAGCCTTCTGACTCCAGGTACAACACTATGGTCAGTATTCCACCTAGCTAATTTAAGTGATTTGCTTAATATCTGCAAACCAAGAGACAGTGCAGGTCAGTGGGAAGGGCCTAAGACTGGGAGTCAGGAGACAACCAGCACCAGTCTTGGCTCTGTCCCTAAAATTCTGTGTGACTTTGGACAAATCACTTCCCCTATTTAGGCCTGTTTCCTCCTTTGTAAAATGAAGAGTTGGATTAGATTCTAGGAACCTAGGTTAAGAAATAGGAGAAACTTTGGAAATTGTCTTGTTTAAACCCTTCATTTTATTGAGTAAATAGAAGTAATTTCTGAGGAAAACATTGGAAGTGAGGAAAAAAAAAGCTGGGAAAGACTTCCTGTGGAATGTGAGCTGAGGAGCTTGAAGGAAGCAAGGTGGTAGAAGTGAGGAGGGTGGGTGTTCCTGACATTGGGTGCAGGTGGTGCAGACTCCCATAGTTGGAAGATGTCGTGTTGTGGAAAGAGAAAGTAAGCCAGTAGAGTGCATGGAGGGAAATAAAGTCCTCTGCTCTAAGGTCATTCACACTTAAATGATCCACATTCTATATTCCTTTAATAAGTGATAAATTCAACATGCTTTGTCTTAGCTAAAAGTTATATCTTCCCTAGTTTTAGCAAACTGCTCTAAACACAGTTGGTGCTCATTATATATCTGCTATGTAAATACTCAGTATACATCTAGGTCTAACATTCTATGGTTTAAAGTTCTTTCCAGCTCTAATATTCTCTGTTTTGTGTTCTAAGGTCTATTCTAACTCTGACGATCTATATTTTATGTTCTAGGGTCCCTTCTGTATCTTATATTCCATATTTTACATTCTATGCTCTATGTTCTAAGTCTCCTTCTGTGCCTGAAATTCTAGGATTCTAGTCTCTCTTGGAGTAGACAAGGTTATATATCTGTATCATATATATACATACATACATATATATGTATACACACACCATATATGCACATATTACACACACACACACACACATACACACACACACACACTTACCCCTTTAGCCCTTTAGCACCCTGCACACTACCCTGGCATTTCAGTTTTAAACAATTCTTGGAAGAATGAACTTACTTTCTTTGAATTAAAATCTAGGTCTTTGGAGTGTTTTCCAATTTATTAATTAAAACATTATCTTGGCCTGAGACCCTTCTCATTAATGAGGGTGCTAAATGTTAAAGTCACCATACTCAATCTAATTGTAATACATACTTCTTGCAAGATTTTGGGATTTGTTAGAAAAAAGATTGAGTATCAAATATATGATTGTTTTCTTTGTAACTCTCTCATAAAACACAAAGTAGAGTTAGCATATTGTATCAGGAAGTACCCTAGCAAACCCAGGATGGCTGCTAGCACAGGTTCTTATATCTGCTTTTCTAAAGGAATGCAATTCAAAACGGGTTAACAGTCTTACTTTAATCAATCAAACATATATCATTTACCTAGTTCAGGGGAAAAAGTCAGTGCCCTGAACTTCAGAGAATATAAACAGAATAAAAACAGAAGTTACAAGCAGTCAAAGAAACAGATCAGCAGACAGACTTCAGCCGTCTGACCATTACATCCATACTTATTCAGTTACCAGAGAGGGAAGCACCAGCATCTAGGTTTTCAAAGCTGGGGAGCTCAACGGCTTCCCAGAGTCTCATCTGGCCAAATCACACAACTCTTCTCAAAGTGAGCCCCAAAGCAAAACCTCACATCAGGGTACATATAGCCTTCTTCTGGATCAGAGAATGTCACAGCCCTCTTGACCCACTGCCCGATCACAAAGTAATAAGGCACAGGCATTCCTGAAGAACAAGCCTCCTGCCACAGGCTCCATGTGACTACATTCAGCCTGTTAGGGGTATACTTTCAAATCAGGGAAGATTCTCAGAGTCACTTAAGCCTATTAAAGGGCCTAGGGGCAGGGAAGATCTTCAGATTTAACACATATTTTGTCCTCTCCAAGTTGTAATTGCTCATTACTGCTCTAGCCTCTGTTGTCTTTTAGATTTCACTGTCTTCAAATGTCCTGTTATCACTCCAGGGGTCAGTGAATGTGACTTGGCTAGATGTTAGTAGAAGGAACCTTTGAACATGCAGAATAGAATGCAGAGCTGGAAGAAACCTTAGAAAACAGAATGGTTTTTTTTTTTGGAGGGCAATTGGGGTTAAGTGACTTGCCCAAGGTCACACGGCTAGTTTTTTTTTTGTGTGTGTTAAGTGTCTGAGGCCGGATTTGAACTCCTGACTCCAGGGCCGGTGCTCTATTCACTGCGCCACCTAGCCGCCCCATAGAACACAGAATGTTAAAGATGAAAGGATCCTTAGAATTTTGAACATAACATTTGAGAACTGGAAAGAACTTGAGAACATAGATTTTAAAGAAAGAAGGGAACTCAGAACATGGACCTTAAAATGTCAAAACTGAAAAGGATCTTAGACATTAGTCAGATCTAGAAGTTTTTTTTAAAAAAATATATTTATTTTATATTTTATTTTTTTCTGATTACATGTAAAACAATTAACATTTGTTTATTTTAAGTTCTAAATTCTTTCCTTCCCTCCCTCTTCTCCCCCCTCATTAAGAAGGCAAGCAATTTGATATAGGTTATACATTTACAGTTATGCAAAGAATATTTTTGTATTAGTCATGTTGTGAAAGAAGACAGACAAAAAAACAAACAAGAAAAATAAAGTTAAAAAAAGTACGTTCAATCTGCATTTGAACTCCACCAATTCTTTCTCTGGAGGTAGATAGCATTTTTCATCATGAGTCCTTTGAAACTATCTGGGATCATTGTAGTGCTAAGAATAGCCAAGTTTTTCACAACTGATCATTGTATAGTATTGGTGTTACTGTGTATGATGGTCTCCTGGTTCTGTTCATTTAACTTTGCATCAGTTCATGTAAGTCTTTCTAGACTTTTTTGAGAGCATCATGCAGAACTAGAAGTTTTAGAACATAAAACACAGAATTTAATATCTAGAAAAGATTTCAGAACATTGACTGTTCAAGCTGGAAGGAGTCTTAGAGTACAAAACAGAAATGGCTAGAGTTGGAGATAATTGTAAACCATACGCTGTCAGAGCTGGAAGGAATCTTAGAATGTGGAACACTGAATGTCACTGCTGGAAGGGGGTCTTTGAACACAGACTAATCAGAGCTGGATAGGGTCTTAGAATATAGAATAGAAACCATCAGAGTTGAAAGGGATCTCAGGGATAATGCTCTGTGCTAGAGGGATAAGGTGACTTGCCTTCAGGCATTGAGTAGGACTAACTCAGTGTCTGGATTTCTTGTCCACTACACTATCTGACCTCCCAAGGCATTCATCATTTCCTTCCCCCAATTATTTAAACAATCATCTTACCATCATACTATTAAACAAGATGACTTCTGTTAGACTTTCCAACTTTCCAGGCTCAGTAGGACTTCTCAAAGGGATGCTTTAGGGAATTAAAAACTACCCTTTTTCAGTAAGTGCTTTTGCAGCTCTGTAATAATGTGTATGAGGCAGAGCCATTGGATGCTGTAGTGCTGAGTGCATTCACTTGTCCCAGAACTGCACTTAGGAATACATAGAGAAATGAACCCAATGCACTGTTACATTCCTTTGAACTGTAAGTACATTAAAATGGCAGCTACTTTACTTCTAAAAGCATAGAATTGTCTGCTCAAAAGCTCAGGGTATTTCTAAGCCTAATAAAATGTAGCTTCATAGGGTGACTTGTCTTAGGCTTAGACAAAATTGCCAGAGGCTTAAAAATAATAGCTTTTTAAAAACATACAATTTCACCCACTTCCTACCCCAGGATGCACCATGAACTTTTTACTTAAAATGCAACAGTCTAATCCAGTAACTAAGTCCTCCCCTTCAGTCTGTCCCCTGTAGATGTATTTTATTTTCATATCAGCAATTCCTTGGGAAAGAGATTTTTAATTTTTTTTAAAGGAATACATTTTGCCAACAGCTTAGGCAACGCTCAAACAATATGTCTAATAATAATAATTCTGCATATTTCTCTAACTCTCTGAGAGTAACAGAAGAATTTCTCACAATAAACCTGTGGAGTAAGTTGTATGTGTACAGATTTTACAGATGATGAAACAGACCAGGTGAAGTAAAGTGATTTGGCCAGGTCATAGCTCTTGTGACTATTAGAGATAGGATTCAGACCTCTCCTTTTCTTAAGTCCTATACTCCTTGCCTCTCTACTCTGAGCCCATGACTGTTGTAGCCTGTTTTCCAAATGAATGTCAATGAGAATGACTCCGATTTTCGATCATTGTATTGTAAGCTCCTTGAGAGCAGGGAGTGTCCTTCCCCTGCTTAGCACAATGCCTGGCACCTTTTGTTGCTTTTGTTCTGTCATTTCAGTCGTGTCTGACTCTTTGTGATCTCATTTGGGATTTTGTTGGTGAAGATACTGGAGTAGTTTGCCATTTTCTTCTCCAGCTCATTTCACAAATGAGAAAACTGAGGCAAATGGGGTTAAATGACTTTCCCAGGATCACACAGATAATAAGTATCTATGTGTAGATTTGAACTCATGAAGAAATCTTGTCTTCAAGCCTAGTACTCTATCCACTGTGCTACCTAGTTGTTCATACAGGACCTTAAGAAATATTTGCTGATGGACAGATTTGATAATTTGTTTGAGGAAGGCAGCAGGGCATAATGAAAACAATATGAGCTCTAGGATCCAAGGACCAGAATTTAGGCCATACTTTTGGTGCTTACTCCCTGAGTCATCTTGGGCAAGTTACTTAGCATTTCTAGTTCAAAGTTTCCCTATTTGTAAAAGGGAGGGGTTAGACCAGACAACCTCTAAATTTACTTCTAGCTCCAAATCTATGAATCTATGAGGACTGTCTCAACCCCAAAACCAACTAAAGTTGCCGTGTGGCATCTAGCATAGAGACCTAGGCAGAGGAAAAGACAAAATTTTAATTCAGTCAAAGCCAGCATGAGAACATCATTGTTTAAGGAAAGTAATTTTAAACCTCAGCTAGAAAAAGAAAAATTTAAACTGCAACAGAAAAGATTTGGAATACACACGCACAATATTTATTACAACAAGTTCTGCACAACACTGAAAATCAAGACAGATAATCCATATTCCTGGGATGGTTTAAACCATAGTCTTATCTAAAACCAACATAGTAATGATAATGTTTGCTATAATAGCAACAATTATAAGGATCTAATATTTATGTAGCACTTAATTTCCAAAGGACTTTCTTTATAGCATCCCCAAGAGGAAGTAGTTAGTATAAGTATCACTTTCTAGATGAGAGCATTTGAAAAACATAGAGAGATGAAAATGTCCTTGGACATTATCAAGTCCAATCCCTTAATTTTATAGCTGTAATGGGGGGCCTAACCAATGAAAATCCACTCCTGATGATCATTCATAGAAGGCTCTGCCAGATGTAACTCCCTCATATGGACTTTGGAATAGGCATAGGTATTCAAAACTGCTTCCTGTAGTGAAGAAAAGAGATTTTGATTGGCTCCTGAGCCAGAAATGACTGAACATTGAAAAGACACTAATGGGACACATAAGCCTAGTCTCTTTTTCCTGGTGGTAATCAAGGCAAGGACCCAGGGGATGAGTTGGGGAAGGAGAAGAAGTAGCAATGGTTCCAAGCAGCCTCCTGTTGCCAGCTGCCTGACTTTCCACCAAAACAGACATGTTACTGCAAGTGAATATGGTCCCTCTGTTTCTTTGCTCATTTGAGTTTCTTCTTTCCTATTTATTTGTGAATGACTTCCGGAGATGAAACAGAATAGGTTACAGTTCTGTGATATCTCAAAAAGTCCAGGGGCAGGATGTTCAGGTCAGAGCCTACTACCTGCATAACTTCAAGAAATGACCTTCCAGACCCAACCTATCACCCTGGGCTTGAGCCAGTAGTTGAGATGCTATATTTGGAGCATCTTTATTCCATATCTCTGCTACATATGGAAGTAAATTTGATGGGGGCAAATGCTTTGTAGCAAATGCTAAGTGGCATAGTGGATGGAGCACCTGACTTGGAGTCAGGAAGGGTCAAATTCATGAGTTCAAATCTGGACTCTGATACTTCCAAGGTATGGGACCTTGAACAACTCACTTAACCCTGTTTGCCTCTGTTTCCTCATCTATAAAATGAGTTGGAGAAGGAAATTGCAAACTGCTCCAGAATCTTTGCCAAGAGACTCCCAAAGTGGGTCACAAAGAGTCAGGTATGTCTGAAACAACTAGACACCAAAATGCTTTAGTTTCTCAAACCTTGAATCTACTCTCCTTAGAGACCAGGGTGATAGCAAAGACAGTGTTTTTCCAATTGGTTGGGTTGGTAGAATAGATTCATACTTCCATTCTTACTATATCTTCTCAATCAATATCCTTTTATAAAAGTTAATTAATAGTAATTGGTTAAATGATACTAAAAATGCTAATCACTAGGTCAAATTAGTGATATATAGGAAATGCTGACTATAACTGTTGACTAATTTTGCTGTAAAACATCCAAGAATGGGGCCTTAACCTGATAGCCTTAGAAAGACACTCCTAATCTATCAGGGATACCTCTAAAACCCTAAGGAGAAGATAGACTCTTGTTCTGGGGGCCTGGATTTCCAGTGAGAGCAAGAGTCAGAATGAGAATTGTCAGAACTTATAAGACTTTCACAAATAATGGAAATTGAAGCCACATGAGGAAAAGTGACTTGCCCAAGGTCACACAGGATATAAGTGGCATAGCCAGGACCCAAACTTTCATCCTTTCAATATAGGTCCAGTGCTCTTCCTATTATATAATTCTTTCTCTATTTTAGGGGTGAGACTGAGGCTTTGTGAACTTAAGAGACTCATTCATAGCTGAATGATTAATAATGCAATGATATTCGAAGTGACTTTTAGGGTTGCTAGGTAGTGTAATGGATAGAGTTTTAAGCTTGGAGTCAGGAAGACCTCAGTTCAAAACTGACCTCAGACACTTACTAACTGTGTAACCCTTGGTAAGTCATTTAACCCTTTTTGTGTCAGTTTTCCCATCTGTGAAATGAGCTGGAGAAGAAAATGGCAAACCACTCCAATGTTTTTGCCATGAAAACCCCAAATGGGGTCACAAAGAGTCAGATATGACTGAAATGACTGAACAGCAACAAGTGCCTTTTCTATTTTCCTTTCAACTTTAAGATTGTATTATACAAATAATATTTTAATAGGATCATAAGATTTAGAATTGGAAGGATATATAGAAAACTCTTGTTCCCCTTCCTTTTTTTCAACAACTTAGGAAATTGTAGCATACCCGTTTTTTTGCAGGACTTATACTAAACATCCGCAAATAAAGATTTGTCTTGGGTCTAAACGAGATTCTTATTATTAGCTCATGGTTCCACAAAGCTAAACTATTACATGAAGAAAAAAAACATTTTTTCTTAAGTAAAAAGAGTAAAAGAACCTAAGACTATCCACTAGCAAGGCATGCCTTACTCAGCTCACTTCCCAGTCATATTTATGGAAGGTAAACCTCTCTGGCAAAGTCATGGGAGCCTAGAACCAAGTGAACCAACATGTGACACGATAGGAATCAAATTGCAGCTGAAGGAGAAGATATTTTTCAGAGTCTATCATTGAAGGAAGAGGAGAAAGAAAAATTGTAGAAAAAGATGTAGGAGGAGAATTTGAGATGACTGAGGCAACCCAGACAGGTGACAGACAATTTGTCAACTATGGGGGGAGGGGAAGTAGATTATTATATCTTTCCACTTAATTAACATATTTAAATAGAGCTAATGGCATTGAATGACTGGGAAAACTTAGAAGGGATTTCTAATATGTTAGTGTAGGTGTGCCTTGCTTTACACAGTTGTAGATATCATCTTCAGTCAGCCACTCAGGAACCAAATCCAAGATCTACTTAACATCTGATCAAGCAAATTAATTACCATTACATATGACTATACGATGGAGTGGAGGTCCAACTGTTTATATTTGCAGATCATTCTTTCAAGACCCTTTCAGCTTCTTGACCTCATACGTTAGAAACCATAGGTAGGTTAGACGTACAAGGGACCTAAGACATAACCTAGACCAACCATTTCATATTACAGATAACTGAGCAGAGACCTAGAATTCATTTATTTGTCCAACATCACACGGTTAGTGAGTGGTAAACCCAAGACTAGAACCCAAGATTCTTAACTCCTAATTAAGTTCACTTGTAACTGCAAAATGCTGTCTTTCTTGAAGAGGATGTTTATGTTGTAGCCATACCCAAAGTTGTTCCAGGGACTACACTGAAATAGATAATTTACTAAATTGTCCTTTTCTGACCTAAAAACAGTGGTAAAAACATGGTAAGATTTTAAAAGAGAACCCTTTCAGACTTTCTCATTCTGACTTAGGAAAGAAACTATTTTGTCAATCAACCAAATTATTTATTGAATACTAACTATGCACAGGACAACTTTCTCAGAGTTGCAGAGCAAATCTGCATCGTTAGAGGGAGTTTCCTCACTGGGAGTTCCTTATATCAATGAAATCTATTGCCATAGTCTATTTCAATAATCTGCTGGTTGAACCTGCCTCCCACAAGTATCTTCTCACTCCAATCCATCCTCCATTCAGCTACCAAAGTGATTTTCTTAAATCTAGGTCTGACCATATCACCCTGACAACTCAATAAACTCTAGTGACTTCCTTTCACCTCCAGGATCAGGTACAAAATCATCTGTCTGGCATTCTAAGTCCTTCATAACCCAACCCTCTCTTACCTTTCTAGTCTCCTTACAGCCTACTGCCCAGACACACTCTTTGATCAGTGATGCTGGCCTCCTCTCTGTACCACAAGTAAATCCCTCCATCTCTCAGCTCTGGGCACTCCATGTCTAGAATGCTTTCCCTCCTCAACTCCACCTACTGACTTCCTTGGTTTCTGTAATAATACTGGGATTTGGAGATCTTCCATGCCCCTTGAACTTGCTGATGTAGCAGGAAGGGGTGGAGCTAGAGAAAGCTGGAAGCTAGAGTCTTGTCCCTGCTGTGGTGACTGGAAGCAGCAGAGGGGGCAGTGGCTATGGTGTGAACTCCTTTTTCTTTGAGCCTGCCAGAATCTCTGCTAAGGACTCCTGCTGAGGACTGCCAGGGACTGGAACTGAGGGAAGGGGGGGGGCCCAAG
>CM053595.1:161253398-161290562 GCA_028646575.1 Pseudocheirus occidentalis
GAGCAGGGGAGGGGCTTTACAGTGGGGTTGCTGTTATGGGGTTGGGGCAGGAGCAAGACAGGGAGAAAATGTGTAATTCAAAAAATGTAATGAAAATGAATAATGTAAACAAGAAAACAAATAAAAACTAAATTTAAAAAAATTTAAAAAAACATCTGCCCAATGGAGCTCATTAGGTGCTGTTGGAAGGCTCTAATGCAGGAGTGCTTCATTTAGGGTACATGGACCCCCACAAAGTCTGGGAGCTTGTTTTTTTGATATTTTCATGCTAAACATTAAATGACTTTCAATAAAATTGATTTCCTCTAGAAAAAAAAACAAAAAAAAAAGAAGTCAGAGCTGAGTGTAGTGTGAGCAGGAGCAAAAAGTTCAATAAATCAATCAATCTGCACTTATTGAGCATACTGTATTCTGGGCACTGTCTAAGATATGGTACTGCCAGAATACACTGAAATTGACACCATGAGATTCCCACAGCCACCTTGAGCCCTTTCCCCTCTCCTCAAAGGGATTTAGCCTTCTGAGCTTTGAATCCATGCTTATTCTTCCATACCAATAAAAAATCACTTATGAAGTGCCAGCTATGTACAATGTACTCTGCTAAGTGTTAGTGATACAAAGAAAAGAAAAAATAGTCCCTTTCTTCAAGGAGCTCACAGTCTAATGGAGAAGATAACAGCCAAACTACTAAGTACCCTCTGTAGCAGCTGTTCTCAACCTGTGGGTTGCGACCCCTTTGGGGGTTGAACGACCCTTTCACAGGGGTCACAGGGGTCTCCTAAGATCATCAGAAAATACATTTCTGATGGCCTTGGGAACTGAGACACCGCTCCTCTATCCATCTCCAGGCAGGTCCGCCCACATGCAGATATACCCACATAGGAGTATTAAAGGGTCACAGCATTAGGAAGGTTGAGAACCACTGCTCTATAGAACGGTACTTAATAAAGATATAGAATCTAGATCTGGAAGGTACCTTAGACATCGTCCAATCCAATTCCCTCATTTTACAGATGTGGATACTGAGACTGAGAGAAGTGATAGTCACATGTGTATGGCAAAGCTGGTACTTGCCAATTGCTGGGGCTATTTTTTGCTATGGTGGGCAGTGAATAATTGCTCAGCATGGTTTGGTTAACAGGGGGCTGGTTAGAGCCTCAGTGACCCACATTGGCCTGTTTTCCACTTGACAATATTTATGGCCCGATGAAATAACAAATTGCAAAGGCTGCAGCTGTCGTCTAAATAATGAGGCAAAAATAATTAAAAGATAAAATTATGCTACTTAAGGACCCCAAGCTGTGCTCAATTCCTCTAAATTTCCCTACCACTAAAGACTGGGGTAATTGCTTTTATAACAGTTGATAATAACCTGCAAGGAGGGATTTTACTGGATGATGAGACTTTCCATCCCTTTAATATCTAAAATGACAAATGAGCCGGTCTGTCCTCTTTAATAATAATCATTTGTCACTGGGCTTGTCATTGAGAAACAGACTGGCATGACTCCACTGCTTAAGCTACTGAGGATGACATCACTGATGATGAATTTTAAAACATAGAATCATAGGTTTCAGAATTAGAAGGAACTTTACAATAAACTGCTAGAGCCAGTAAGCCTCTTTGAGGTTATTCAGTTTAATCCGTTCACTTTACAGATGAGGAAACTGAGGCCCAGGAAGGTAAGTTATTTGTCCAAGGTCAGACATTTAGAACAAAGCAGGAGCTGAATTGGAAAGTTGTCAGTGAAAAGAGAAAAGGCACAATAAACTGGAGTTTACCAAGGAGGCAAACCCACCTTATAATTAGGAGATACAACCAGACCCGGGCCAAAAGTTGGAGAATGCTTATAGGAAGTCAATGGGCATTTCTGAAGTGACCTCTGTCCTAGGCTTTCTTATCAATAGAGCTTCAGGGCTTACAAAGTGCTTTCCTTACAACCACCCTATGTGGTGGGAAGAAAAGATGTTTATCCTCACTGCAGAATGTTAGAGCTGGAAGGGAAATTAGAAATGATTTAGGCCAAACTCCTTCTTTAAAAGGTGAGCAAACAAAGGTCCAGGGAAGAAAATGACTTATTAAAATTCAGGGATAGTTGAGAAGAGTTCATTTCCTGTCTGCTTGGTTAGTATCCTTTCTACTACTACCAAGCTGGCATATTGGAAAGCTGGTAGGTAAGTCAGCAAGTTAGGTTTCTGTAAAAACCTTCCAACAGTAACTAACACAGAGATAGACATTTCTCACTCCAGGAGTGGTTGTTAGATCTTGAGATTAACCAAGAAATTACACATCCAGTGGTCTCCATGGAAACACAGATGGATGAGTACCTCACAGGGCTAGTTGTCCAACAGCAAATGGATTTTTTTCTCTTGAGGCAACTGTTGTATCCTTATCAGTGTTTTCAAAACCTAAAGAGCTTGCTACTGGTTTCTTCCATATTTTAATTTTCAGATTATTCACCCTTCCTTTTCCTGATCATTTCCTCAAAAGACCCTAAGCAAGGTCCCCAAAGTCCATTTGTGCAGGCTGAGAAGATGCTTCAATTTTAATTTTTTGAACCATCTAAATAAAGATTTTAACCACAGTTTGAGGGAGGAAAACTCAACTAGAGGTTTCTTATTTCCATTTCAAACACTGGCGAATTTAACTGGGAATAATCCACTGCTCTATTCTTTGAGAATGTCACATGTATTATATATACTTTGCGTATATGTGTATGTATAATATGGTGAGTATAAGTATGTGACATGTAGTATTGCTATGTATGTGGTATGTCTACATTTGGTACACAGCATGTGTAGTACAAGAATGGGTAATGTGTGTAGTGTAGTAGAATATATATGTGTGATATGGCATGTGTACTGGGTGCATAATATGTGTATGTAGCATGCAACATGTGTGTTGTGTGCATGATATGCCTGTAGTGTGTGCTGTGTATAGAAGGTATGTAATGTTGCATGTGTGTAGATGTTGTATGTGTGTTAGAGGAAATGTAAAGAGAATTACCCAGCAAGGGGTGCTTCAAGGCAAAGTGGAAGCATAAGTCCTCCTTTGACAGTATAAAAAGATGGCTCAGCTGAGAAGGAAAGATCTCAGTTCACAAGAGGACAATAGAACAGATGATAACCAAGCTGAGACAGTGTGGTAGAGTGAGGGAGAGCCACTGGAGAATGAGATTCAAATCCTGATTCTGCTCTTATCTCTCTATGTAACCAAAGACAAGTGAGCTCCTCGCTCACAGCCTCAGCTTCTCATACCTAACTGAGAAAGGGTTGGACTAAAAGAGCTCAGCTCTAGCATCTCATGTGGATATACAGTGGAGGGATTTGCTTAGCCCGCTCATCAAGACTGCCCCTAGCCCTTGTATATGAGTTCTGAATGGCTTCTCTATGAACAATTCAAATTAAGTAACACCCCCTTATACTCCTTCGTTTATTTCTACTTTTCAAAGTGCATTCAGATTATCTCATTTCACAGAATCATAGGATCCCATATCATACTGGAAGGGACTTTAGAGAGGGTAAACAAATTTCTCAAGGTTACACAGTTAATCAGTGGCAGGTTCAGAACCTGAATTCAGGTCTCCTGACTCTCAACTATCTAGAAAGCCTTTCTCAAAACTATGCTCTAGTGAAGACCAGAATTTTAGTGATTTTTGCCTATGAAGCCTCAAGCCTTTTATTGTTTTACATTTGTGGTCAGAATGAGACAAATGGAAAAAAAAACAGAGTCCAGAAATTTCTAAGAAAACAGAATGTTTAAACCTTTAAGTGATAAGGGTGAGTGATTCTTGTTACTTTGAATAAAAATGAATGGTAACTAAAGCAAACATGCGCTAGGAAAGGATGGATGGATGGAAGGAAGGAAGGAAGGAAGGAAGGAAGGAAGGAAGGAAGGAAGGAAGGAAGGAAAGAAGGAAAGGGTAGAAAAAGAAAGAAAATACAATTAATTGTACAGGTTTGACAGATTTGTTTCTCTGAATCATTCTTAGACTTGATTGATTGATTGATTTGTTTGTTTATTTAAAGAGACCATTTGCCATGGCAGTTAGAGGTGCTAGATTTGGAATTAGGAAGACTTGAGTTCAAATTTTGCCTCTGAAATCTATGAGCTCTGTGACACAACTTCCCTGTGTGGTGGGAAACTCTCTAAGAGTATAAAAAAATAGATGTCTGATTTTATAACCCTCCACATTTCTCCAATGCACTTTTCATATTTTCCTTTGTATGATATTTATTTAGATGTTCTCTATGAACATCTTTTAGATGTCTCTTTTAGATACTTCCTCAATCTATAGAGGTTACCCTGGACTACACTGGTAGAAGGCAAGCTCTAGAGGTCCCTTCCAAATTACAAAATCTTCAAATATTAGACCATCAAGCTGACTGCAGCATGACAAATTTTTTAGCTACAGCAAGTCCCAAACTTCATCTACTAGGGCACAGAGGAGATACAATCTGCATCAATAGAGAAAATTTTGATGCTGATAAAAATGAAAGGTCCATGACATATGGACCTTTTAAGTTAAGTTGTTATAATAATAATTATTATTATTAAGTTTTATGGATACATGCCTGATCACATCCACTAGGCTATGAGATCCTTGAGGGCTGGGACCATTCCTCTTTCTAGTTTTCCTCTCTTCCTCACACAATTGGGTACTCAAAACAATGCCTCATACACAGTAGGCACTTGGTAAATGTTCACTTAAGTGTTATTCAATTTTACTATTCATAGAACTAGAATTTATTGTAACAGACTTAATTCTAAGACCTAATCTACTTTAAGTGAATTCTCTATATGTGTGAGAAGGAGAAGTCAGGAACTTCATTGGTATAAAAATAATTAGCAAATTCATTTTAATTTGGTTTAGTTCAATTTGATGTTGTACAACAGAATTCAGTTCAGTTCAATTCAGCAAACATCTATTAAGTGCCTTCTGCTGACAAGGCCCTGGATATACTGGGTATTGGATATACAGAAATGAGTAAGATACAGTTCCCACCTTAATGAAGTTTATAATCTCTCTAGTAGAGTGCTTTGTGTAAATTTAGAAAACATTTGTAAAAAAGGACGGGTGGGGTTCTTTTTATTTCTTTTTGGAAGAGGTTTTCAGAAAGAGAAATTCAAATTCTTCCCTTTAAACCTTAGTTATTTGCCCTTTGAAGTTAAAGCTTGCATTATTTCTAATTTAAATATTATTGTTCCCATAGTAACAGCCTAGCAGATTCATATTCACTCTGTTAAAGGGCTTAGAGTTATAAAAATCTCAATTTATTCCAAAACACAACTCTTTAAAATACATTTGGAGTTTTTTTAATCCAATTTTTTTAAATTGACAAGCATTTATTTTTTCTCCCTCCTAACTCCCCCTCCCAGCCCTAGAAAAAGAAAAAGGGGAAAAAAAAACCTCTTATAATGAGTATTCATAATCAAGCAAAAAAAAAATTTCCTTATTGGTCATGTACAAACATAACTTAAATTGTTGTTTTTTTCTTTTGAGAAAAACCATTTCAAATTCTTTCTGAGCTAGGTGATGCAGTAGATAGAGCACTAGACACAGTCAGGAAGACTTGAGTTCAAATCCAGACTCAGACACTTACTAGCCATGTAACCCTGGGCAAGTCATTTAACTTCTATCTGCTTTAGTTTCTTCAACTGTTAAATTCTGATCATACTAGCACCTACCTCCCACAATGGTGAGGTTCAAGTGAGGCATTTGTAAAGTGCTTAGCATTGTAAAATGGCTGGCACAAATTAGGCACATAGCATTTAATAAATACTTGTTGCCTCCCTCCTTCCCTTTAGCTCTCTAGCTGCAACGGAGAGACTTGTCTATGTATAATACATTTGATTATCTTAGCAACTGACTTCCTTAGAAGCTGTATCCAAGAGTTTAAAGTGATAGGATTCTTTACAACAGAACAGAAAATTTAAAACAAAACATACTTTAAGGAATATTTTATTTTTATTTTCCCCAAATAAATGGAAATTTATTTTTTTTGACTGTTCATTACAAAAGTTTTCTTTCTTTTCTTTTCCTTTTTTTCCAGGAAGTTGGGGGGAGGGGATGAAGGAACTAGAAGGGAAATAAAATAAATGCTTGTCTATTGAAAAACCTAAGTTTTCATTTTCTTTTTCTTTAGTCCTAAAAGGACTTCCTGCTTTGGTATGATACAGAAAACCTTGAGTATTCCTTTAGTCCTCCTCCCTCCTCATGACAGTGGGACATTGGGTTGCTATTACAGTTAGAATGGAGATGTTGCTCCTGGCTCATTTTCTTCCTTCAGCTCTCTCATGTGTCGGCCATTCTCTCTGTCGCTTGTCAAAGTCCTTTCCCTCCACCCTCCATCTGCTCCCATGGCATATGGACTTCACCAGTTGAACTTGCTCCTAGGTTCCTTGGCTGAATTTTTTGCTTGGTGTTTCTTTTCCTGAGTAAGTAATAGACAATCATTCATGAGATGGACATACCCAGGCTTAGAGGTGACCTTGCAGTTCAGACAGGTCCTCTCTCTATTAGGTGTGTCTAACTGGAGGAAACAGGGAAAAATTCTCCATTGGAGATCATCAACAGGAGGCTATATGAGGATAGTTTGGCTAGTGTGGAATTAAGGTGAAATATGGCCATGCCTAATCAGTGGCTCCACAAACTGACTTTTGTGATTCACTATCCAGGCAGAGGGTAACAGAGATTATGTCATAGGTTTCTGATTGGTTCATTCTTGTCAATGTGCAGCTGTTAGTCTTTTCGGTCTTTTAGCTTTTCTTTTGTGTGTGGACAATGAATATTTGACCTGTCACTGATTTACATCACACATTAACTGCCTTTCTACTGCTCCCAACCTTTCATGAGACCTTTGACATGAGGTGAAATGTGGTCAAGGCCTATTTGGTAGTTCTGTAAACTGCTTCATACAGTGATGTCCAAACATCAACCTGTCAACAGAAAATAACAATAGTGCTGCCCCTTATTTAAGCTTGTTTTTTGTCAAATATATCATTGTAAATTCTTTGTGTTCAGAATTTCTTTTGTGTATAAAAAATAAATACCTGTCCTATACCTGATTTATATTGTATATTGAACATCTTTTTACTTCACTCACCTTTTGGTTTCCGGAAGGTCCTAGATGTAAGTCAGCATTTAAATATTAAGTAATTTTCCTATGCTGAGATGGGAGTATAAAGAGCCACAAAGTTTGATAAAAAAGACGTCTTACCCCTTTTCTAAATCATGGATTCCTAAGCTGGAAACTGAATTTTTAAAAACATTTTGGTAGCTATCCAGTATAATTGGTCTCCTTTGTAATTATATGTGTTTTATGCATTTTAAAGCATTATTCTGAGAAGTGGTTTATAGGTTTCATTAGACTACCCAAGGGGCATGATACAAAAACCCCTGGACTAGGTGCTCAGGAGTCACAAGGACTGAACCCAGCCTGAGCCATATGCACAAATCTGGGGCAGATGGGCTCCTCAGTAAAAAGAAGGGTGTGACTTTACCACTGTAGAACCTGGAGTGGGTCCCCTAGTGGTTCTCAGTGGTAGAAAGGGATGGGTTGGATGCAGTCTTGCACTTTCCACCGTTGGTTCCAATATTCTTAGCCCATTTGAATGAGTGTTTATTGCTTTAGTTCTCAAGGTCAATGATCAGACAATAAGCTCAATACTACATCTTTCTATTCTGTCTAGCTCTCTGTTGATTGTTGTTTAGTTGTTTCAGTCATGTCTGACCCTTTGCCACCCGATTTAGGGTTTTCTCATATAAGATACTGGTTTGCCATTTCCTTCTCCAGGTGATTTTACAGAGGAGGAAACTGAGGCACACAGGGTTAAATGATTTTCCCAGGGTCACAAAGCTAGTAAACATCTCATACTGGATTTGAACTCAGTTCTTCCTGACTCCGGACCCAGCATTCTATCCACCAGGTCACCGGCTCTGTTGGTACACAATGCTTAGAGTAGTTACAATAACTCCTAGCCAGCATAAATTGGCATTGGTAAACTTTAATATTTATTCTGTGTCTTTGAGTGGCCTGCAAGGATTGGCTCATATATACAAATTTTCTAAATGAAAGGCTCTTTATCTTTTTTGTGTCATAGACCCCTTTGGCAACTTAATGAAACCTACGGACCCCTTCTCAGAATCATGTTTGTTGCCTACATTCATAATTAGAAGAAATGCTAAATTTTAATTAGAAGTTAGTAAAAGTAAAGATGTCATCTTTTTTTAACCATTCAAGTTGACAAACCCTCTGAAATCTATCTACCATGAACCCTGGGCTAAGAATCCTTGCTCCAAAGTGTGAATAAACCAGAAGGACACAGACTCAGTGAAGGACTCAATGAAGGACCCAGTATTACATCTTATTCTTAAAGCACACTTTTGGTACCATAAGTGGTGGGCAAAAGTTTACAGAAAAAAAAATAGATTAAAAACCTAAAGGTAAACTTCAACAATTTTGTGATTTTGCCTTAGTTTAACTCTGAACTTAATATCAGGTTCTCTCTTTTTCCTGGGAGTCTATGTCTATTTTTTAATTTTTAAAAGTATTAATTTTGTTTGCCAACCCTTGAAACTATGTGGCTAAGTTAGATTTCTAGTTATAATCAAATCTTTAGTGCTTTAAATATTGTATACAATCACTAAGTAAATATATCTTAGCATGTGGCAATGTGGTATGACATGGAGAATACTGGAACAAAACAGAGCAAGAAACTGCCAAGTTCAAAACCTACCTCAGACTCTTATTAATTGTGTAAACAAGGGAAAATCACTTATCCTTTCTGAGCCTCAGTTTCCTCATCTGTAAAATGGAGGTAATACTATCACCTACCTCACAAAGTTGATGTGAGGTTCAAGTAACACAATATAGATAAAGTACTTTGCAAAACTAAAATATCAATGTGAAACCCAGTATTATAAGAGTAGTGACCTTTAGGATACTAGACCTCAACTCAGCATTTGCAGAGTGTAAATTGTTTCCTCAGGGATCCAGTTATTCTCAAGTTCACAGGTATTCTCTATGTCTACATTCCTAAAATGATAACTCACAAACCCTGACATATCTTGCAAATTTGCCCAAGCCTGAAAGGGGCTTACTATTGCATGTGTCACTCCAGCCACCAGTGGTACCTTTGCCATTCTTTGCATGCAAGTTCAAGGGCATTATCTTCTCTACTGAATTTCCCAGGTCTATACCACTAAGACTTGTGTAATTCAAAAAGAACTTGCCAGTTTAGAAATGTGAAGATTCCTGCAAGATTTCCATTTATGTTTCTATGCTCCAGAGATTTACCAGCCACTTGAATTCATCAAATCCTAGGACTGTAGATTGAAACTCAGAGGCCACAAAATCTGATCATTTCATTTTAGAGACAAGGAAACTGAATCCCAGTGAGGTTGTGATTTTCCCAGGTCATAAAGTCAGTAAGTGGCAGCCATTACAGATCTAAGATTTTCTCCAGTATACAAAGGGCTATGAGTATATTTCCTCTTTAGCCATTGATGCCCCTCAGTCATCGGTCATTCCTGATTGAGTTCAGGGGGTCATGAACCTTTCCAGAACAGTGACCAATGGAAACCTGTGAACTTTAGCTGGAAGATCACCAGTCTTTCCTTATATAGTTAGAAAGGGCCCAACGTTCCAGGCCTCTAGATAGGTAGATTTCAGACTGAGAGCCAAAGTTGGTCAATCTGCAAGGGTTCACTATGAAGGGGCAGGGGATTCTTCGGGGCCAGTACAATTCTGTAAGGTCAGGGACCATGTCTAAGTCATTTTTGTATTCCTTCGGTGCCTAGTAAATAGTCTTACATATCATAGACACTAAACCAATATTCATTTAATAAATTAATTTGATACTTTCAAGGAACTGGGGGCAAAGGCAAAATATATTTTCATTGTTTACATTGTTTTTCTGGTGAATACAACTTTCTAATACTTATAAGCAATGAATTTTAACTTCGGTGTAAAAATTTAATGATTTCATATATCAACTTTGCTATTATCAGATAGATCTTTGATTAGGCTGTTTTGCTATGTTAAATCATTTCCGTGTAACTAGACACCCAACCTCCATTTAAAATGTCATTTTTCAAGTAACTGCTCTGAGCTACATCTGCTTAGCCAATCTAGTCCTTCCCTTGTTTTTCAAAAGCATAAAGATTTGTTTTGATCTACTTCCCCACATGAGATAATGGAGTCTACATCCCCAAGTCTCAGAAAAGTTTTCTTTCTGACTCTCTGTGTTTGGATTGCTGAAATTAAAATTCTTCTCTAGTATGAATTCTTAATGTTATCAAAGAGGAGAAGCTGAAGGAAAAGGAAAAGGAGGAGGAGGAGGAGGAGGAGGAGGAGGAGGAAGAGGAAAAGAAGTTTTCATTAGGGATCTATCATGATGGGCTAAGTATTAGGGATACAAAAGAAATAATAAAACCCCTACCTACCCTCAAGGAGTTTATATTCTACTGGAGAGAAACAGTACCCATAGAGATAGATCCTAAAAGAAAAGGGAATTTGCCCAAGATCACCCATAACTGAGACAGGATTTTCTAACATTTGAAGTGAGAAAAATCATTATTTATCTCTTATATTAATAACTGATTACTATTGGGGAGATCCAGGATTTTTTCCCTCCCTATTTTCTCATTCTCTACTTGGTCAAATCAGCCCCTGAAGAATATGTCTGGTATTGAGATTGGATTTAACAGTCTTCATTTATATTGTTCAGCCCCCACCCAACTGGGAAAGACTATTGTGCTCTACTCAGACTTGGGGGGAGGTAGACCCTTTGTCTAGATTGTCCAGGGCTAGAGATGGTCTGGGAGTAAGGGTGCCAAAATCAAAGATACATCCTCCCTACTCTCCCATCCCTCATTAGAATATGTCTACCTGCATTATAATATTCATTCTTCTCATTAACTGTTAACCAATCAGAGTTGATCGCCATCTGTCAGGAACACTCACTCTTCCAAGGGAAGATAAGCATCAATAGCTTGCCATAATCCATCTTAGATACAAGAGACAGCCAAGTAACCATTCTTTTATTAATTATTCTCTAGTCATAATTAATAAAGAGATTAGCTCTCAGAAACCATGCCTCTTGAACTTTTTATATGTCACAGTAGCTAAGAAGAACCCTACTTCTGATTATAGAAGTAATTTTTTCTGTAGTGCAAGTTAGGTTTCATTACTGCAAATGCCATTACAAAGAAAGGAGCTAGATACCAAGGACGACAGTTTTACCTTCTTGTAAAGTTTTCAATGATTTGTTCTCTAGGCAGTAACCCATAAGGGAGATATCACTAGCTTATAAAGTCAGACAGAATTCTAGTCCTCTTGGAGTTCAGTTTCTAGTAAACTAATCTCCTTTATCCAACAGCTCAAATAATTCATCTGAATTTCCAAATTGCCTCCCTACCCACTGGATATGTCCCAGACCGGTAGGTCACCTTCCTGTTCTACTAGGGACACCAAGAGGTTAATTGAGAGTTAAACCATTACTTACACAGGAGACCTATGTAGAAAAATAAATGGTAGAATTTTGGAAATGAATGCTGGGAGAGTTTAATGCCAGATTTAATTCCATGTTATTGTCACTTACTCCATTTCATTAAATGCCTTTGCTTTGAATTTGCAGTCATAAAGTTTGACTTAGGAAAAGAAATGTTAAGTACATGATCATTAAGCTACCTTATCAGTACCAGAGATGAGGGAACTAAGGAGAGAAGGGAAAGGAACTGGTATAGTTTAGAAAGGACTCTATTGAGAAGTGGTCCTGGGAGGTTACAGTAAAATGAGTTATGCTGGACCAGGTAATCGTTAAGGTCCTTTCCAGCTACATATTCTGTGATGCCAAGTTGGATTCACATTTACAAATAAATCCTTATATAAACTTGGCTCAATATAAATGAAAGTCAGAACAATCAGTTTCCCACTATTATCCTTAATATTCTGGGAGTAGCATTTTGATTTATTTGTGAATATTATTCTTTGCCTATAGAGGAGATGCTATACAGATATTTAATAGATATTGCTTTTTTTTCCTTTCCTAGGAACCAGATTTCAGTAAGACTTCTTTAGTTGCTGTCTTCTCCTCTTCCTCCTCCTCCTCCTCTTCCTTCTTTTTCTCCTTTTCTCCTTCCCCCCCCCACAGTCAGTCCCAGTTCCACAGTCTAGTCTTTCTTTCATCTTCTAATTAATCTCCCTTTTGTTGGAAAAGGATTTGTTGAAATTACATATTCTTCTTATCTAATTGAATAAACAACATTAAACCATATAATAAGGTTGATTTGTGAAGCTGTTTCATTTAGCAGGAAATAATTATCTCCCTTCACCAATTAAGATGCAACTAGAATTCCCACCTTGGAAGTACCTTCAACCCCTGGGCCTCCTCTCTGACTGGATGGCCCTTCCCAGAACCTCCATCAAAGGAGGGCACACAGGCCAGTCATCTCTTCATTGCCTATCAGGTTGTAATCTGAATTCCATCACCATGCCTCCCCCAACATCCTACCTTCCTCTCTCCCCCTCGTTTTCTTTTTTTTTATTTTTAGGCTTTCTCCCCCAATTAGGATGTAACCTTTCTGAGAATAAGAACTGCCTTCTTTTTGTTTGTATTTATATACCCAGTGGTTAGCTCAGGGCCTGTAACATAATAGGTGCTTAATAAGTGTGTGTTGACTGACTAAAACTGTGGATGTACACGTCTCTGCATCCCAGGCCATCTCCAATTGTCCTGATCTATATCTTACCATTGGGCCCAGGTGACGCCAGAGGAGAAAGTGAGGCTGGTGACTTTGCACAGCCCTCCCTCACTTAAATTCAATTCACTTGCAAGTCACGGCACCATCTTCCTGATGCCATGGTCCTCTTTGAGAATGAAGGACAAACAACAACAACTCTAAATATACAAAAGTTTATAGTTACACAAGGATATTATAACAATCCTGTATTTTATATGTAGCAAAGTACTTGAAAGGTTAGAGACATTTTAGTTTAACAGGAAAACTAGCTACTGTATTTTAATTGGACCTCACCATCATGTGGATGAAGGTACTCTTTCCTAGTTCCTTCCTTGGGTGGATGGGGGAGAGGAGAAGGAGGAAGAAGGAATATCTTTTCCCCTTAGTCAACATCACTCCATTCTGATCAGATAAGATCCAGTGACTCCACAGAGAGAAATCAAAGGGGACTGAAATGCCAGCCTCCAAGGGAAGCTTCTCCTCTTCTTTAATTATATAACCTCTGTCTTCTACTTAAATCATTATGTTTGAGGATAGTTCTAATTGATAAAGATTTGCCAGACTGCCACATTGGAGGGAGATACACAGCCTCCACATGGGCAGAGAGGCAACCTTTTTTGAGCACAGATAGAGACACAATTTTCAGGAATCAGTTTGGTGGTCTATTCCTTTGCTCTAACAAACATACACAAGACCACCCTCCCCTGACTAAAATCAGAGAACTAGATGTGACCTGCGTTTAGCATTTGAAAGGTCAATCTGAGGGTTTTAATCATAGAGGCAATAGGGAACAACTGAAGATGTTTTTAGTAAGAAAGTTTTGTTTGGCAATTCTTATTCAGAGCTGAGTTCCCTCAGAAAAAGTTCCAGTCTTAATGTATAGTCACTATCCAGTTACATATCCTAGATTCTTGTTGGTTCCCATAAAAATTAAAAAAAATGAATAGTTGGGGACAAAGGTATTAGCCAGTCAGTACTGGAGCAAGTTCATTGTCTCTATTGACTTTTTTCAAATTTAAGTTACTCAGATCCTCAGAATATCAGTCATAGACCCCCAAAAGGGGCTAACACTTACATTTCATTTGTCTTTTAGGAATATCAATTTGGCTTCTATGTGAAGAATGGTTTGAAGAGGGGAGAAATGAGCAAAAAAGCTGTATTAATGGGATGAATGAGACTGATGCAAGAGATCTGATAGAAGGAAAACTGACCCTGCTCCTTGAATCAGATTTCTTCTTTTGACCTATGGTTCTTAAGGTATCTTCCCATGAAGCTAATGAATATTCCCTGTATTTCATAGGAAAATGCAGAGAAAGTGCTCATTAACATGGGACTTTTTCCTTATTGATGGAGATGAAGTGCCTGCCAGCCATGCCTGAGAGGCAGAGCAGAGCTGGCAAGAAGCAAAAACTTAATTTCTCTACCAGCTCCCCTTTGGGGAGTTTTCAAGCTTCAAGTCTCAGAGGGACAAGTTGCTTCAGGTACTCCTGGCTTCCAGCTTTGTGAAAGAAAACAGAAGAGGATAATTCCACTTCAGGTTGCTAAAGGAAAACACTCTGGAAAGACAGGAGAAGAGTGTGTAGTGTCCGCCATGACCCTGTTCACAGCTTGCTATTCTAGAGTCTTCAGGGAATATTCTCCTTGAGTGAGATCTACAATATTCTTTCTTGGTTGAGCTAAGTTAACACTTTATGATGTTAACACTTCTTTATTATGTATTGTTAGGCACATATTCTCCCATGTATTTCTCTGGTTCCTGTTTTACCACAATTTGGATAAATGGGCTTCTTTATAATTCTCTATGTGTATTCATTGTAGAACTGGTATTAGGTAGGAAAGGGGCCAATCCTTGGATATAGAAGTTGGGGACCTTTTCCCAAAAAAATTAAAAAGTGATCAAAAGGGATATGGAACTCAATCAACTTTATTGGATAAACAATATTTAAGGAAGCAGATAGATATACTTCTAATCCATCAACCCCTCTCCCCCCTTACAAGAACAAAGTGGTAGTCTTTAGCTCCAACTTCCTGCTTCCCCTCCTTGAAGGAATGAAAGTCTCTCTTGTAGTATGGCAGCATAAGAGGCTAGAGATGTTTATTCTACCTCTCTTCAAGACACACATAAGGACAGGTATTCACCTTGTGGAGCCCACCCTCACTTCTCTCCTCACTCTCTTGCTACAGATGTTAAACTTAAATTTTAAAAAAACAAACCATGCTTGAGATACTTAAAGCATTCAGTGCTAGGGTACATTAAATATTACTGCTGCTTTTCTCAGGGGAAATTTTCAAGCTTAGGAATGTACCTTTTTTAATAAATGAAATACAATATTAAAGTTCAAGTTGCCAAATTGTAATTGCTTTTGACAGCACAGAACTAGTACCTTGCACATCCATCCAAATTTCTCATCACATTTTAAACTCATTCATTAAAGTCCATATTGTCCTTTCCAAGTTAAGTAAGCAAACACTACAAAATCATTTTCCCAAGCAGCCCACTTTATAATCACAGATATGGACTCTTGGGAATTTTTCTCATCTTGTAGAAAAAAAGAAAAAGCAGTTTTCTTTTTTTCTCTCCTTCCACCTTCCCACTTCCACAAATATCACCCAGCACATTTCCACTAAGAGTTATGGCTTGTCAGATAGACACAATCCCATCCTGCCCAAGCAGGAATGATCTAAAGGAAATGAAACATTTAAAATTATTTCTTCATGATTATTGAATTTTTAATTCCTGAATTGCTACCACGACCTGACAGCTACTGAATTTTGAATTTGTTTTATTGTTAATTAATTGGATCTGGAGCTGAAAGTTTTCATTTTTAACTGACAGGTATCTTGCAAGTTGCTTAGAATGTAATCTCGACTGTGGTAGCCTTCTATTGTTCCTCTCCTCCTCCAAGCATTTACTCCGATCTGCACATATCTCAATGTGCAGAATAATGTGCTAGGTGCTGAGGGAGATACAAAAATAAATATCAAACTGTTATTTTTTGCCTTTTATCACTTCCTTCTTCTGATTCTTTTTGCTCTCATTTATGAAAAACCTTCTCTTCCGTTCTCCTCCCCTATCTATAGAATCTGTCATTCAGTGTTTGTTATCATTCCCAGTCTTGTGTCATCCATAAATTTGAAAATCATTCCATCTGTGCCTTCATCCAAGTCTTTGAAAAAATTATGAATAAAACAAGGCCTTCTGAAATTCCACTAGAAATTCTTTCTAGGTTGACACTGATCAATCATTCTTTGGGTTCAGGCACTCAACCAAATCCAAATCTAAATTTGTCATTATTGAGATACAATATGGCATAGTAGAAAGAATACTGGATTTGGAGTCAGGAAATATGGGATAAAATCCTGACTCCACCAAGAATTTGGGCTCTTTGAATCTTGGGTTCCCCTTCTATAAAATGAGAGGTTTGAACAAGGTGAACTTTAAAGTCCCTTCTCACTCTAAATCTATAATCTTATTATTCTAAGTAGAGAAAAAATGTAGAATTTTTTCAAGGAAAGTTGTCTTGGCTCACTGACCCATAAGCTAACCTCAGCTTCAAGTTGAATAGATTTGGAACAAGGTTTGGTTTGGTTTTTTTTTTAATTTTGTGTTAATCACTTTTCCTACATTATCTATTTCTGCTATATTTGTATTGTCTGATGAATTTGAATTTCAAAGATTCTGCTTACCTCTGGTTCTCTCAACAGGAATGCTTGGAAGTCATTGTTTCTAATGAGAAATAGTCATGTGTTCTTCCACTTGTTCTCTCTTTCAACTGCACATGTCTTGTTTTATCATTAAACTTTTAAATGTGTTTTCCTCTATTTTTTTCAAGGTGCCCACTACCTTTGGTGAGATTTTATAAAATCTGCTCTAAGCTGTTTGTTCTCCTTCCAAGGTTTTTTCTAAAAGAATTTTAATTTGACTCCCTTTCCTTCCCTTCATTTTTTTCACTAGGTCTTCCATCTACTAACAGAGTCCTGTGGCATCATGATCTAGCCTTTCAGTCAGAGAAGGAAGTTATCTTTAGTAGACTCAGGTTTTGGAAGTGTCTTTAAAGAAAACCAAGTCTGAATGTTCCTGAGTTTGAAAATTCAGACACCAGGCTTCTTACAGCAAAGGCTCTTGTATGTCATGTGTCGTGAACCTTGCTGGCAGTCTCATGAAACCAATGGATTCCTCTCAGAATAGTTGTTGGGTTTTTTTTTTTTACAAACCATAATTTCTCGCTCAGGAGTTCACAAAGTACATTTACCTTCTGTGGGGCTATCTATCTGGCAGAGTGTTACTAAAATTCTAGGGGATAGTAGGCAAGACACTATGGAAAAGAAGGAGTCAGCAGGAAAACATAAGTTTCCCTTGTCAGCAACCCTAAATTGATTTCTCTTCCACAAGAGTTTATGGACAGGTTGAGTGCTTTAAGTTTCTGTATTTGGTCATGGATTCTACTTAACATGTATATTTTCTATGAAGTGAAATAAAGGCTATCCTACACCCCCTACTCATATTGTATTATGAGAGTCTCTGTCAGGGGACTCTGTCAGTTTCTTGTTACCCACATTTGGGGAACCAAGATATGAACTACATGTAAGTTTTATTTTGGAGATTTTCCTAAGTTAACTCCAGGGAAGGGAAGAGTCAAATGAAAGCAACCTCTCAGTGGTCACCCCCTAGAATCAGACTCAGTTTTTGTGACCTTCAAATCCTTGGAGGTCTTGGGCCATAGGATACGTGAAGGAGAAGACTGAAACTCAGAGAGGAAGATTGTAAAAGTACTAAATGGCAAAGCCATCTCTCAGACCCAGGTCTTCAAACTCCAGGCCAGAGCTCTTCTCTGCCTTATCTGTTTCCACATTAAGTGAATGAATGAGAATCTGTAAGTTTTACACTGCCATGAGTTTTAATTGAATTGTACATACTGTAACTGGGTGGTTTCAAGTCTTTGCCAAAGTACTGATTGATTCCCTGGCTACCTGATTTGTTTGTTTAACACAAACATTTCCTCACCCTCACCACTATTACTACACACCTACACACACACACACACACACACACACACACACACACACACACGCAAGCACTTATCCCTAATCTCCCCTTTTTCCTAGGAAGATACAAGTCTTATCCTCACACTAGCTTTCAGCTACAGTCCTTCTGTACCTACTGTCATTGCTTCTTTGGGGGGTGGCAGGGTTCCCCATCTCTTTAACTCTAGGTTCAAAGTAGTTACTACAGCACCTAGTCAGGGAATGCTTTCATCAATAATCAGACTTCTCCCTTGCACTCTCTTTATTTATTACCCTCCCCACCCCATATCAGTTTTTGTTGTTGTTCTCCCTTCCTCATCTTTAACTCAGTTATCTGCTGAGCAATAACCACAGCTTTCCACAGTTCTTCATAATCTGGCTCCATTCTCTACTTGTTGCATGTTGTTCTCACTGATACGGATAGAGAGCTGACATCCATATCCAGGAAGACCTAAATGCAAGTCCTGCCTTTGAACTGTACCAGCTATGTAACCCTCAGCAGCTCCAGATCCAGTTAATTAACAATCAAGAATGTAAAATTTTATCATTTACATTGGAGGGGGGGAAGATGTAATTTGATTGACTTACTAAAATAATTCTACGGTTGCAGTTGATTGGCTTAGACTGATTACCATTTTTACATGGAGTAGTAGTCTGACCTAAGCACACACATAACAGAAGAATCAAGCTCAACTTGAAACACCCTCAAATGGAAATAAGTCATAGAAACATATAATAACTGTGTCAGAGCCTCCCTTTTGACACAAAATACCTGTCTCATTAAAGGTTCTACTATTTCTCTCTGACTTACTTGTTCCTGTAAAAGTAGAACTGGAGGGACTTTGGTATAAGGCAGCACAGTACAATGGAAAGAGCACTGACTCAGGAGTCAGAAGATCTGAGTTTAAATTTTGATTCTGGTGACACGGCAGCTATTGAATTTTGAATTCATTGGATTGAATCTTAATCAAGTAGAAATGTATCTCTGTTGAACCAAATCAATCAAAAGCATTTCAACAAAATGTGAAAAGACTTTGATCAATTTAAATGCATATCAAAAAAATGTTTGGTTTGGCCAAGAACATTTGGAAAGACCCCAGAAGTCTTTTATAAAATATCAAGAAAAGTTGAGTCTGAAGTATATTCAAAATTGATCTGTGGAGGGTAGAGAGAGCTGCCTGCTTTTGCTAGAAGAGAACATTGTGAACTTTGGAGATCCAAAGAATTCCTTTTCTTCCCATCATCTTAGCCTCATGTCTAGCACAGTTGAGAGGCTGCAACAGGAGCCGGATTGGATGCAGGCTCACACACTACAAAGAGCCTGGAAGAAAACTACTACATACATAAGTGGAGCACCTAGCAAAAAGACTTTTTGGAGCTCTTACCTCTTTGCCACATATGTTCTCTCAGTTAGAGTTCACTTTCTTTTGATCTCTATACGTACTTACGGGAAAGTGTGTCCCAACTATCTATCTCTTAGGGAGAATGTTTTGCACCAACTACTCTTACTATAATGCCTTAGTAAATACCCCTTTCTAAAACTGTCTGAATGATTAATAGATATCATCTGTAATTATGGCAGGAAGTACACCAGCAGGAGCTCATGAGTAATATTGTATTAGAAAGATACCTTCCACCTCCTCAGAGTTAACCCTACATACTTGAGGGAAAAGCTCTGGGGACCTTACTTCTCAGTGTGATTGGAAGCTGGGGTTTTTAGGGTAGTCACATTAGAACATGTTGAATAATTCATCCCTAATAAATGGGACTTAATCACTCTAATTCAATGTGTTAATTAATCACCAAGTAAACAAATAGTAGGATATCTTCTGTGCTCTCAAAAAGATACCACAATTTCTATAGGAAGACAAAGTCAAAGTCTCAGAGGTTCACATGCCTGCAAAACACTTCTGCTTAAAGTAAAGCAAAATTTTCTGGGAATATGCTTTGTAGGTTTCAGAATAAATCCGCTTTTGCTTCCTAATGTTGATGCCATTCCTTTTCTCATGGACTGCAGCAAAATGCAATGATTCTATAGCCCTCTCTTTTATCTAAGTCCTCCATACACTTCAAAATACAATTCAATTCTATCTCCCCAGAGAAGATTTCACAGATGCTCCAGGCAATGATGAGAAGAGGTACAAAGTTGTAACAAGGGTAAATCCCTGGAAAGTGTGTTCTGGCTCCACTGGGATGGACATATACCTTGGTAAGAGAATATATCCGACCCCATAGAATATGCATCATGAGCTCATTCTGACACATTGAAAAGAGCACTGGATTTGGAGTCGATAACTGTGGATTTTGCTACTCAGTAGTTATGTCATCTTAGGTATGTAGTTTCCCCTTTCAAAGGCTTAGTTTCCTCATCTGTAAAATAGGACCTGGACTAGATGATTTCTATGATGGCTTGAGAGGCTCCCTCTGACTCTTCATAGCACTTACTGTCCCTATCACTTCTCGGACTTATAAGCTATCATTTCCTATTAAGATAATGAGAGACCTAGAAAGGACTTTACAGATTATCCAGTCTGAATGCTGAATGCTTACATGTGAGGCAGCTGAGACACAGAAAGGAGAAGTGGTTTGCTTGAGGACCCAGGGCTAGAAAGGAACTAAGCTTAGCCTCAAATTTCCATCTTCTAATGCCAGGTATGTAGCTCTTTTTACTATCCCACTGCCTACCATTTTCTCAACTAAATCATAAATTCCTTGAGGCTGGAGACCTTGCCTTATACCTCTTTGTATTCCCTGGACCTAGGATAAAGCCTTAAACCCAACTGACACTCAATAAAAGTTTCTTGTTGATTAACTGAAAGCTTATATTCCCATCCTAATTCTATTCCCCACCAGAGACAACAAACATCATCTTCTGTTCAAATGTATTTTTTATTTAAACAGGTTTTGAAGACATCTTGTATGCAAGCAAATCTAACCAGGGACAGGCAAAACGGTCATGATTCCTAAAGCGACAGGCTGTATTCTAAAGACAGCACTTGGCATATTCCCCCTGTAGGTGTCTTGAAGAGTTTATTTTCTGCAGGATTTTCATTTTAGGCTTCAATGAACAGTGGGCAAATCACATTCCTTGTCTCTATTACTGTTTAGATACCAGCTGAAAACCTCACTGTAATTGCAGGCAGTTTTTGTGTTTTATGGAGGAAGATTATAGCCCTAATGCTCTAGCGCTGCAGGTGCTCCAACTTTCTCAATATCTTTCTTCATTTTTTAGCATCCTCACTGGCATCTTTGTTTCTGCTCCAGCAACTGTGACTCAGATAACAAAGGCCAATGCTGTTCCTCTGAACTTGCTCCCATGGTGTTGGGCCATTCTTATAATACAATGCAAAAGCTACTTATTTGGGTCCATTATCAGCAAGAATAACAATAACAAAAAGCCAGGTTTTAGATTCCCAAGCCAACTCTTAGGGAGGCACTATCACTTCTAGGGCAATAAAGGACTAAACATTCCTGTACTTCATCTAATTTAAGGAATTTCAGTCAAATAACCAAAATTCATTGCCTCTCTTGACCCACTGCTGCCAGGTATACTTTGGAAAGCACCTTGGAGATCATTTAGTCTGACCACTTTATTTTATAGGGGAAGAAATTGAGGCTCAGATAGGGTCAAGGACTTTTTCAAGGTTATGAAGACATTAACTGGTAGAATCAGGATTTGCACACAGCTCTTCTAACTGCAAATCCAGGGTTCTTTCTATTACACTAAGTGCTTCTAAGTCATGATATTTACTATTTCAAAACCTATCTTGCCTACTACAATTAGTAGTTGATAGAACAGTTGACCCAAATTTGAAGACATTTCTATTGAGTAACTCATTTTCTCAGCACTTTCCACAGTAAGGACAGGTCTCCTTCTAGAAGAAAAGTCCTTAACCTGAGGCTCATGGAAAGATTTCAGAGGGCCTGTGAATCTGAATGGGAAAAATTACTTCTTTATTTTCACTAACCTAAATTGAAATTTAGTATGTCAAGAATCCGTAGGCTTAACCAGATTGCTAAAGGAATCACACACACACACACACACACACACACACACACACACACACAGAATCTCAGAATTAGGAATGACTTCAGATATCATTTAGGTCAAATCCATACCTGAGTAGAAATCCTTTTTACAATATCCCTACCAAGTGGTCATCCATCTTCTGCCTGGAGCACTCCAATAATGAGAATATGACAACCTGTATTATTATTGTATTTTTGCTTAATAAGAAGATCTTTCCCATAGGTTTATGTGACCTGCTTGAGTCACAAGGAAGACTGAGTCACAAGAGTCTGTGATGGGAGGACCTTGCCAAATAGGTGAAACAGGAAGAGGTAGAGCTGGAGCAGAGCCCAGAGGAAGTTGGTAAGAGCAGTTAGAACTGAGGGAGAGAAAGGAAGCAGGCAGTGAACTGTCAGTGTTCATTTGTGGGAAGGCCCTAGCAGGGGAAAGGTTTGGGGATGGTGGTGCCTTCTGCATTGTTATTGTGTATAGATTTCTTTGTTGCTATGATGGATTCGGCTTTCTGGTGTTTGAATAAATGTTTTGGTTCTGTCTTCCATGTAGAGACTCTGTTATATTTTGCAATTCAGAATTATGCCAGTATATACAAAGCTGTTGTGGGCACTGTGAATATGGCATTGGTGCTACACAACCTCCCAGAGAAGCTTATACCACTCTCAGATACCTGCGACTGATAGTGTAAGACACTGCTCTTTTTATAAGTAAACAGTAAGGTTGCTCAAATGGGCATAGAAAGAACATTTGAATTTCTTTTTAAAATGGTGCGATTTACATGTATCAGATAGAGTGTTGAGTAGAGACATAGAATCTTCTGAGGACCAGATACAGAACTTCCCTTCAGATAAATATATTAAGAGAACCTGTTTGAATGCAGAAGTAAGAGAAATAAACTTAACACAGGAGGAGTCCCAAGAAGTCAGAGACAAGACATGGAAGGTTTCCAGTTGAGACAGTTGACTCCTCCACTGCTTTGCTGGAAACTTACTTGGTAGTTGGAAGAGTGCCTCTGTTTTACTTTATTGACTGAAGAAATAATAAAGAAGTTTCTGGTAGTTCATTGGAAAAGAGTTGAGACCTGCTGCTGTGTGAAGAGAGATCAGGCCTCTCCTTAGTTCTTTCTTTTCTGGCTACCTCTCCCTATAGTTTCTTCTCAAAACTGCCCTTCCCACGCTTCTTCCTAAGTCTAATGTCTTGAATCAGAACCTCCTCATGTTTGGTGACTCATCTTTATCTCATGAAGTAAAACTTAAGAAATCTATCTTCCCATTAGTTATGAACCCAACAGTTCTATAATTATCCTCTAGTGTCTAGTTATTTGATTTATGACTTTATCTGTTATATCCTCAAAAGCTCTCAAAATATAAACATGCAAATGAGCTGATAGACCACAATTCAGTATTAACATCATTACCTCAATCACTGCTCTACATTCAAATAGGTCCTCTCAGTACATTCATCTGAAGGACAATTCTCTATCTGATCCTCATAATAGTTTGCGATTCTCTTTACCTTTTGTCTGAGAGACTTTCTTAATATATTGATTTGAATCGTTTTCCTTAAACCAGCTTGTTTTTCCCTATCTCAGTAACCAAATTTTTCATATAAAAATAGGGTAATTCCTTATACTAGGAAGCTATTCCTTTTATTGAACTGAAATTTACCTCTTTGGATTCTAGGCACCACTCAGGATTTCTGAGGCTGACATTAGGTTTTTTTTTGCCAGGCAGAATTATAACTAGTTTCTGTGAAACTAGACTCATGAGGGGAGAAAATATGAACTGATGTTTTTGGGAAGCCACTGCTTGAAAGCATCTACCAAGAGACGGAATAGGGTTAAGAAGGTTGGGAAAAACTCATATGCAATGTGAGGACCAAGACTTGGCACCTCCAGGTCTTCACATGCCACATCTTAGAAGCATTATCCTTTATTTGCATTAAACTGGATGAGTTTCTTGAAATTCACTCATGGTTGGGTCTAGTTGTACTGGGATAGTTGGATCCCATTTCTTCTCCCAGAGAATCTAGCTTAAACCCTGCAAGAAGAGATAATTATCATTGATCCTCCAATTCTCATTCTTCAGGAAGAGTTGTGGATAGATGGAAGGAAGGAGGGAAGGAAGGAAGGTAAGAAGAAAGGAAGGTAAGAAGGAAGGGAGGAGGGAAGAAAGGTAAGAAGGAAGAAAGGTAAGAAGGAAGGAAGGAAAGAAGGAAGGAAGGAAGGAAGGAAGGAAGGAAGAAGGAAGGAAGGAAGGAAGGAAGGAAGGAAGGAAGGAAGGAAGGAAGGAAGGAAGGAAGGAAGGAAGGAAGGAAGGAAGGGTGCAAAAAGCATTAAGCATTTACAATGTGCCTGGCATTGTCCTTAAGTGCTTTACAAATGTTATTTTATTTGATTCTCACAGGTGCTATTATTATCCAATTTACAATTGAGAGGGGGAATGGAAGTGAATACATATTTTAAGTCCCTAATGTATGCCAGGCAGTGTTATACAACTATTATTTTATTTGATCCCAAACCATGTGAGGTAGGTGCTACCATGATCTCCATTTTACAGTTGAAAAAACTGAAGCATGCAGAGGTCAAGTGACTTATCCAGGGTCACACAGGTAGTATCAGAGGCCAGGTCTGAGCTCATATTTCCCTGACTCCATCACTTCATCTACTGTATCACCTATCTACCATAGCTACCTAGCTATGTGTGCCTACACAGAGTAGCAATCATCTTAAGGGATCCCAAGATGTTATGAAAATATGTGGCGGGAGGGGTGATCTTACTGATGTGGGGTGGGGGAGGATCTGTGACAAAGGGGCAGAGGACTTCTGCAGAGGAAATATTTCCATCCATCTACATTTCAGCACTGAGCTCAAAGCTATAGCTCCCCTGCCATAGTTACAGCTCTATCTCCTCAAAATGTTGTTGACACTAGTGACAGCCTCTGTTCATCTATCCTTTCTACCTTTCCCCTAATCCCAAGTCAGTCATAATTCCTTAGCAAAGAGTTTATGAATTTTAAGGGAAAGAATACAAAGCTTTTGTCATATACAACATGGTGAATGTCAATCTAGTTACCCTTTCTGGGACCCTACATTAGCAAGCTATTCTGATGCTACCTTATTGATTAGGTTAGAGTTTGGACTCTACAGCAGCTACACTGAACCCTGCCCACCCAGCACCCCTACTTGGCAATCCAGAGATTATTTACCTTTTCAAAGCTACCCAGGAGATCACTATAGCAGCTCTTGACACAGACACATGGTTCAAATGGACCCAAAGATCCTCGACCCTGCCGCTTCCTCAGAATATCAGAGTTCCAATTACCCAGTTCAGACACAAAGGACCTCTGATACAACCTCATAAAGCATAACCCAATCATTGATATAGACCCTAGCATGGAATCTGAGACTCTCAGAACAATAACCCTTCAGGGTGTCCCCTGAAGAGAGCCACCAGTTTACCAGTGACAAACACTGCTTAGCAGCCTCTTGCAGCATGACCCACACTGCTGAGACTTACAAGCCCCTCCCTCAATGGAGTTACTTTGAACACTGCCTGACAGCTTTTGCAGACCTGGTGGCCCCCCACCCATGCCCAATTGCTCCTTTCACAGCAGCTGGGTACCCTGCCATGCTTGACTAGAGCCAAAGGCCATGCAACAAATATTCTTCTCATTAGCCTACTGAGTTGGACCAGGACCACCTTACAGCAGCTAGAAGCCTCATTCTCCACTTTCTATGGAGATCAAACACTAGAATATGCCACAGCAATATGGAGTTACAGCCACAGTCTAAAGGGCACTCCAGGGTCCCACCTTGGTCCACTCCTGCAATAGGTCTAAAGCCTCTCTAACAATGGGAATTTCTGTAGCAGTGAAGGGGAGAGGTTCCACCCTGGCTACTGCAGCCACTTCTGAGCTCCACTCTCCCATCCAGAAAGACATTACCAACTCCGGTTTGAAATTTGACCTCAACCTGAGCCTAGAACTCCTGTACTAATTACTTATTACTGTAGGGTGTCCTGCCCAGTAGGACTGAGTCTAAGTTCTCATGTTCTTGCCCTCACATTCTTTTTCTTCTCTTCTTTCTTTCCTTGGTCCCCCTCACAGAATTCTAGGATTTCAGGTGCTCAGAGACCATTCTATCACAATCCATACTCCCCCATCCTCACCAAGGACACCTTCCAAAATATATTCAACAAATAGTTATCTGGCCTTCTACCTGAAGATGGGTTCCAGTGAGGGGGATCCACTATCTCCTCAGATGGTCCATTTCACTTTAAGACAGCTCTAGTTGTTAGAAAGTTTTTCCTGACCTTGAACCTGAATCTGTCTCTTTTAAGTTTCCTTCCTTTGTTCCTCAGTCAACATGCTCCCCTCCCTAAAGAGAGTAAATCTCATCTCTCTTCAAGATGAGATAGCCTTTCTAGCAGCTGAATACAGCTAGCATGTCTCCTCAACTTTTCTCTTCTCTGGACTAAGTTCCTTCAACCCATCCTCTTATGACATAGCCCTGTGAACATTCACTATTCTGCTTGCTCTCTTCTAGACACTTGATAGCCTATCAATGTGTTTTATAAAATGTGATATTCAGGTGGAACATACTACTCCAAATATTATCTGACCAGGGCACAGTACATCATTATTAGGACCTCTTTATTCCTGGACACTACGCCTTTCATAATACAACCCCAAATTGAATCGACAACTTTTTTGGCCTCTCTTTCTCTCTCTGTCTCTCTCTCTCTCACTGCCCCCCCATCTTTACAGCTCCCTTCCCTTTCTCTGTCTTTCCCTGCTCCCACTCCTTTATTCTTTTCATTCTTCCCCACCTCTCTTTTCTTCCACTTTCTCTCTCCCTTTCTCCTCCTCCCTCTCTGTTCTCTCTTTACCCTCTCTGTCCCCCTCCCCACACCTCATGTAGCCATGTCCTGTGAATATTTTTAAAAATCAGTCTGTCTTTCTCAAACTCTGACTTCTAGAAATATAAAATGTGTGAATGGAACAGCAGAAGGAGAACACAGCAACACCTTAGGTGCTAAAACGACAGCCTATTGGATGATTTGTTGATGGTAAAGGTGTCAGGGTGTCCCTGTTGACACATGACTTTAAAAAGTCAGATTCAAAAGAGAAAAATGTTTGTAGTTTCTACTGCATACATGGTCAGCCTCCCCTCGATTCTTGGATTATTCATAGCTTTGTTACATTTCTACCTGTCAAGTTTTTGTTTGTATCTATGTGGTATGATTTCTCGTTCATTGGTCTGCTTACTTCTAAAATGAGTTCTGGTGAAATATAAGACAGGCATTTTTTAGATATTTCTTTTTATTACCTTCTGTTTACTTGCAGTTTATAGTTATTTAGTAGGAACATGCTATTTCTTGAATACTTGAAATGAATACATTTTTATTTTTCCCCAATTATATATTAAAACAATTTTTAACTTTTTTTTAAGTATTGAATTCCAACAAAATCTCTGGTGCAAATATGTATAGTTAAACAAAACAAATTTTCACAATGATCATGCCAAAAAGAAATCTCATTTTTGCACTTTGCATCCCATACCTTCCTATCAGACTGCGAAGCATGTTTCATCAGTCCTCTGGAATCGTGCTTGGTCATTATGCTGATCCGAGTTCCTAAGTCTTTCAAAGTTGTTTATTATTTATTATACTGTTATCTTTCAATAAGTTGTTCTCCCAGTTCAGCTCACTTTACTTTGCATCAGTTTATATTTGTTTTCCCAGGTTTCTCTGAAACTATCTTCTTCATAACTTTTTACAGCAAAATAATATTCCTGCACAGTTGTATGCCATAACTTTTTCATTCTTCCCTAATTCTGGGCACCTCCTTTGGTTTCTAATTCTTTGCCATTCTAAGGGATATAAATGTTTCTGTACATCCTCATAATTTGTTTTTCTTAGGACTAATCTCTCCTTAATCTACTCTCCCTCTAATTTCCACTTCTCCCTTCTCCCCTTTCCCTCCTATTTCCTTGCTGACTGAAATATAATTCTGTAGCCAACTGTGTATGTATGGGTGTGTATATTTTTCCCTCCCTTGATAAATTCAGAGGAGAATGAGATTCAAGTATCAGTTCTTCCCTGACCTCCTTTACACACTGTATACAGACTACTATTTGTGTACCCCAGTTGTGTGAGATAATTCTCTCTTTCTTCTCTTCCTTCATCTTTCCCTTCTTCTTTTAAGATTATCAAGACAGCATTACTCACAGGTCTTCTGTCTAATCAGTAACTTTCTATGACCTCTAATGATGATAGGGTTCAGAGGGGATACATTTAATGTGAGCATTTTATCTTTGATGAGTCCCTTATGATCATTTATTCACATTTACCTTTTATATTTCTCTTCACTCATATGCTTGCACTTCAAAACTTCTATGAAGCTTGGGGTTTTTTTTATTAAGAATACTCAGAAATTTTCTGTTTTATTAAAAGACAAAGAATTCTGAGAAGGACTTAGAAGGAATGTTGAAATTATTTATGTGTGGAAGTTAATCTAAATGCAAATAGTTTCTAAGTAAGTTCAGTTAACTGAATTAATCTTCAATGTTAACTTTTAATCATTAAAAAATCTTGTGATCATTGCACCATGGCTATGCATGTTTACGGAGATAGGAAATCAACAGTGGCCTCAGGATTTTATATAATTGTTTCCAAATCTCTTAGTCTAGAACAGTAGTTCTCAACCTGTGGGTTGCGACCCCTTTGGGGGTCAAATGACCTTTTCACAAGGGTCACAGGGGTCGCCTAAAACCATTGGAAAACACATATTTCCAATGGTGTTAGGAACCTGAGACACCACTCCTCTATCCATCTCTAGGTGGGTCTGCCCACATGCAGACACGCCCATACACAAGTATTAAAGGGTCATGGCATTAGGAAAGTTGAGAACCACTGGTTTAGAAGGATATATTTCTTAAATTATATATGGTTGTCGTCTGAGTACAGAGGTGTTATGGCCCAGGTTACTGGTGGAGCTGGGAAAGTGGAACTACTGACCGAAGCTATTGTGAGCCAAGAAGCAATAAAAGAGACCTGAAGCAGCTTGGGTTAACTTTGCCAACAAATGAATTGATGTGGGACCTAGCTGTGGGTTATTTGGGCAAGGAGTATTGAAACAGATGTAGAACTTTGGGTTCCTAAAATCCCAGGGAAATTATTTACATGCTACTTTTAATTTCCTTACTGGTAAATTGTGCCTGAATTTATCTTCTAGACTGGTTTTTACCTCACTGGAAACTATTTTTACCCAGGCATTGGTATGTTTGTTTTTATTAAAATGGATGTTTGTCTGAGCTGTCAGGCTCTGAGTATGCACCAGATATGGCACCATGACTGGGAGATGTCAAGAACTATGGATCCTTCTGACTGGGGTAAACTGATTCAAGTCAGTTGGATGTGAAAAGGAGCACTAATCTCAATCAACTCCATGTCTATTAGAAAAAGGATATTCAAGTATGGAGAATGTAGTAGTTGTCAGACTACCACGTTCTCCATCATCTTAAACTCAAATTATTTCAAATGAAGTTCATATTTTTCCCCTGCAAAGTGGCTCCTCCTCCTGATTCCCCCATCTCTTCCAGTGCCTTCAATGACTTCCAACTATCCTCTGAAACTTTGAAGTCATCTTAGGCTCCTCTCTCTCCTCTGTCTCCTATATCAAATTAGGCGTCTCTGTCTCTATAATATGGGCAGTTATGTGGCACAGTGGATAAATTGCTGGACCTGGAGTCAGGAGGATTCATTTCTCTGAGTTCAAATTCAGCTTCAGGCACTGAATAGCTGTACGATCCTGGGCCAGTCACTTAACCCTGTTTGCCTCAGTTTTCTCATCTGTAAAATGAGCTAGAGAAGGAAATGGAAAACCACTCCAATATCTTTGCCAAGAAAATCCCTAATAGGGTCATGAAGAGTCAGACTCAACTGAACAACAACCAGACCTCCATGATATCTTTCCTATTTCTTTTGCCACTACCCTGGTTCAGCCTCTAAGGAAGGCATTATTGGACTGCCCCAATTGCCTCCAAATTAGGACACACATTTTTCTACAATCCTTCCTTCTAAGTGCAGCCAGATGAATTTTCCTAATGCATAGCAATGATCACATCATTGCACTGTTCAAAAGACACTCCAGTGTCTCCTCAATAAAGTTCATACTCTTCAGCTTGAGGGATTGGTCCAGTTCTATAACCCAAAGAATAGTAGTAACATAGTCATACCCACCTCTAATGTAACTATGAGATCTATCAACAGAATAGCATTCAAACCATGAGAGATTCAATAGTCCTTAGGACCCCATTATTAAACAAATAGCAATACATCTTCTTTAGTGTCATTTCCATTAACAGAACCATATCTCTCTTGGCTTCACTTTCCTTACCTCTAAAAGGAGGGACTTGAATTATGAATTAATAAATCAATGATTGAGTAAGCATTTATTATATGGCAGGCACTGCCCTTGTCACTAAAGATACAAATGCAAATATAAAAGTGGGATAATCTCTACTTTCAAGGAGCATAGAAGGCAGTAGAGGTCAGAAAAGTGAGTTCTGGTCTGGGAAGCCACAAGGTTTGTGAATGAAGCCATAGGGCAGTTTGTCACAAAATTGCCCATAGCAATAGTAGTATGACCTTGCTTCCACTCAAGCTTGGGGGAGGTTTGTCTGTTGCTGTATATGCGGACAATGATGTGACTCATGAGTGGTGGACAGAATGCTGAGTGTATTGCTTTCAGCCTGAGTAAGGGAATTACTAAATTAGTACCAGAGACATTCTTAGGAAAATACATATGGAATGAAAGGCTGCAGACATGTATAGAAAGCTGACTCTTTAACAGGTCTGATTTCCATTCCTTAGAGAATGAAGAAAGTAGATTTCACCTTTGGTAAAATCAGGCCCTCTCCTGGTTTGAGTTGAGATCTTATCTCATTTCTAGTTGAAGACCTCATTCATTCCTATTTGTGACAATCTTTTGTGCAGCTATCATTTGGTAAGGAGTCAAGATGACAAATGTAAACTAAGGGCTACTGTTTCCCTTAAGAGCAATAAGGGAAGTGGCTTTTGTTCTGAACTGACCATCCCCTAAGGTAATCATATTTGGAGAAGGTAGATGAAGGAAGATAGCTCAAAACCCTTCTAAGAGATTCCAGAACTGAGTGTCAAGTCCAGAAGTGCTCCTGGGTCTTCATGCCTCTTGACTTCAGATAGCAGGCTAGCAGTGCAGACACATCCCTCTAATCTGCTCCTCTCCACAGAGGCAGGCCAGACCTCAAATGACCTGTATCAATACTGTCCACAAACTGTCTTTATATTTAGACAACTCAAATGAGCACATCTATTATAGCAGTATTGGTCTGATTCTTTTTCCGGTAGCAATGGAAAGAGGTAGCATGCCGAATAGCCTCTGGTTTCTTAGTAAATAGAAAATGAAGCATTGTCTGGAACTAGCTAGCTGTGGTAAGACAAGTTGAGTTTTCATTCACCAACCAGTTTGGGATGCTTTAACCTCCCTGGTTTGTACAAGTTCTCTAGAAGGTATATTTCCAAAGATGATTAGGTAAAAAGGAAAAGAAACAATATATTCTAAAATATTTATAGCAGTTCTCTTTGTGGTGGTGAAGAATTAGGAATTGTGGGGATTCTCATCAATTGGGGAATAGCTGAGTAAGTTGTGGTATATGATCATGATGGAATACTACTATGATATAAGAAATGATGAGCTCATTGACTATAGAAAAACATGGATAGACTTGCACAAAATAATGAAGAGCAAGATGAGCAGAACCAAGAGAATATTGCATACAGTATTGTACACAGTAAGAGAAATATTGTTTTAAAAACAACTATGAGCAACTAAGTCATTTTGACTATTATAAACACCCAAATTAACTACATAAGACCTAGGAAGGAAGATGTAATCTGTTGCCATGGATCAAACTAATAAATAAAAGCATGTATAGATTTACTGCAATTATACATATGTACACACACAAACACATATACATACATACATACACACTTATTTGTGTCTAATGGTAGCCATCTTGAGGGAGCAGGAAGAAGAAAAAGAAAAAAGTTACATGATAACTTTATTATATATTTAAAAGGAATAGCAAGTTGTACATAATTTTTTTTAATTCTACTGTGTTATGGAAATGCTTTTTTATTTCATAAATTATAAATAAAATATTTTTAAATGTTTTAAAAGTCCTGGGCAGGAGGATTACTTTTTCTGGTGAAAAGGATACAGCAGCAAGGTTTATGTCAAGATTCCCATGCTGATCAGTCTGCAACTTTCTACTGAATACACATGAAACATGGAATAGTGCCAGATAGATATTAAAGGTTAGTTGAGTTTTCACTCATTGAACCATCTGGATAGCTTAGGACCAAAATATATGATTATCTAAGGTTCCCTTATAACTAAATCCTAAAGCCATTATAAAACTAAGCACACATATTCTTGCAACATGATATAAAATGCAGAACTCATTGTCAGTCATATGAGCAGTACATGAGCATTCTGTTCTAGTATGGCTTGCTCAATCCTGACTCTCTAGCCTCTGCCCATCCCCCCCTTCCCTCCCAGTGACTGGATTTCCCTGGTACCTTGACGAAGGTTGTTAACACTCTTTCTGCTCATCTCTGTTTCAGATTCCAGAATTATTTCCCCTGCCACAAGACATCTTCTATTCCTAGACTGTCCCTCCAAGCTTCTAATGTGTGAAGGACTTCTAAGCAGATATCCTTGCCTCCCAGGACTACATTTTCCAAGTCCTGCAAAAGGAACATATAACTGCTGACCACCTTGTCCAAGTGGTCACCACAAAATGCTTATTTTGTTGTGTTAAAATAAGCCAACATCCTAGAGATGAACTGCTGAATGCTACAAGCTGGAAATTCTCAGCATTTATGGTTCCCACAGAAAACTTGAGGTCTATAAATCCCATTCCAGATACCTACCTTTCCCCAAGTGGAATGCCTCTTTATGCCTAAGGATGAAGGCTTAGATCTATGAATTATAGCTAGCATTCACCAAACTGGTTGTCAGAATTTAAGGAAACCAAGCTTCATGTGAGGAAAATTCCATATCCAGAATTCCAGGCAAAGGGTAGAAATAGGAACAATGGACAGACGGTCCAAAGAGGAAAAAAATTGATTGGATTTAAGGAAAATCTTCTTTATAACTTGAACAATCCAAAAGTGAATGAACTGACTCTGGAAGTATTGAGCTCCCCTTAGAGGCTTAGCTCAAATTCCATTTTATATGGGAGACACTTTCCCTATCCACTCCCCTACTTGTACAGTGTCTTCTCTCTGACATTACCTGCCATTTAATTTGTATATATCTTTCACATACACAGTTATTTGTATTGCCTCCCCATTTAGAATATGAGCTCCTGAGGGCAAGGAACCTTTCTTGGTTCCCTCAATGCTTAGCACACTGCCTGACACATAAGAGCTATATACTCTGTCATAAGCAATGAGGGTACAAGGTAATATATGCTTGTGAGCAAGTAACAAGTGCTTATTGAGTGAATGTCTTAGAGGGCTTTAAAGCCAAGGCCAGTTGACCACTTATCAAGCACATTATTGAGAGTTTGGGGGTTTGGTTTGGTTTTATTTTTATTTGTTTTTTTTTTCAGAATAGGTTAAACTAGGTGACTGTTTAGATCCCTTCTGAAATTCTAAGATCCTGTAAATGGGAAGTCACAGGAGTAGCTTAAGTGACTTGCCCAGGGTCACACAGTTAGGAAGTGTCTGAGACTAGATACAGCTCAGGATTTTCTGGCTTCAAATCCAGTGCTCGGTGCACTGTGCCACCTAGTTGTCCATGACATCAGAACACCTGAGCTCCCATTGATTCTGCTGTTTATTGACAGAGGGATCTTAAGTGAGTCATTAAATTTCTCTGAGCCTTAACTGCCTCATTTGTAAAAACAAGGGGATTGAACTAGATGTTGTCTAGGCCTGCTTCCAGGTTCAAATTTCTGATCCTTAGAAATAAGATAGAATTTAATTCTTCCAGGGTCAGCACAAAAGAATTAGAAACAAAATATGCCCCTATGCTGCACACACATGATTTCTTCTTGACTGACATGTTTATAATTCTTATTCCATATAATTGGAACAAACTGTCTCAAAACCAGTTGGATGTGTGAACCCAAGTATCCATAAATTCATTGTTAGGACTTCTGCTTCCTTTGGAATATCTAAGTGAACTAAGCTTTCTATGGGAAAACGTTAAGGGCTAGGAAACCTGAAACAGCTCAGCACCTGCCCTTTAGCGTCTGTGCCTTATGCCTTTGACTTGAGTATTTTTATCCCCATGTATTTGAAATTTTCAGAAGTTAAATCTGAAGTTCCCTGATGGTTTTGAGTCAGCTTTTTTAATAGCGACTCTTGAGTGAAAATTGGGCTGGAGTGTGGGTGGCTGTTAAGGGTGCCTCATTTCCATATCAGAAAGCTTGCTGCCCACACAGCAGATTTTAGTAGCTTTTGAAGTGGGACCTGATTTTGCCTTTCAGCTGCTATTAAAAAGGGGAGGGGGGGTTGAGGAGGAGAGCCCTAAAGCTGGAAAGATTGATGGAAAGGTAAATATATAGACATGGTTTTCCTGAGGGAAAAGCCTTCTTCCTTGAACATCTAACACCTCACTCCTTGCTCTAGCTTGAAACAACCAATAAATCAATAAACGTTTATTAAGGGCTTACTATATGCCAGGCACTATGCTAAGAGCTGGGGATACTAAAATAGAAATAAAAGAGTCCCTGCCTTCAATGACCTTATATTTCTATTAAGAGTCTATCTGCCTGTCATCTAGCTACCTATCTATTAATCAATCTATCATTTATTTATCAGTATGTACATTATATATGTATGGGTAGCTAGGTAGCACAGTGAATAGAGTATTGTGCCCAGAGTCAAGAGAACCTAAAATCAAATCTGACCTCAGACACTTATTAGCTGTGAGCCTGGGCAAGTCACTTAACCCTATTTACCTCAGTTTCCTCATCTGTAAAATGAGCTGGAGAAGGAAATGGTAAAACACTCCAGGATCTTTGCCAAGAAAACTCCAAATGGGGTCACAGAGAGATGGACAGAACTGAAAATGGCTGAACAACAATAACATAATATATTAAAAATAAATATAGGGTAATTTGGAGAGGGAAGGCACGAGGACCTTCACTCAAAGACAGATTGATATGATACAACTAGGTGGCACATTGGAGAGTGCTGCACTAGGAATCAAGAAGATCTGAGTTCAAATACAACCCAGGCACTTACTGTCTAACCCTGGCCCAGTTACTAACCTCACTCTGCCTCGGTTTCCTCAACTATCAAATAGAGATAATTAAACCATCTACCTCACAGAGTTGAGGTAAAGATCAGAAAATATTTGCAGAGCTCTTAGCACAATACCTGGAACATAGTAGGCTAACTAAATACTTATCCTTTCCCTGTTCTAATAGAAAATAACAATAATAACTAGTATTCATATAGAACTTTAAAGTATTCCAAGTGTTTTACATGTTATCACATTCAATTCTCATGCCAACCCTATAAGGCAGGTATACTATTATCAGTTCTCTTTTATAGATAAAGAAACCAAGGCAGAGTGGCTGAGCAACTCGACCAGAATCACACAATTAGGATGTATCTGGGATAGATATAAACTCAGGTTTCTCTGGCTCTGAATCTGGCTCTCTATGCATTGGGCCAACTTGCTGCCCAGGACATCAGGAGGTTCACGTGGACTCTCAAGCTCCCAGGACTGTAGACGGTAAAGACGGTAGAGACTTGCGAGTTATCAAATTCCAACCCATTGTTCTACTGATAAGAAAGCTGAGGCACAAAAAGTTTAAGTCCCTTACTCAAGGTCACATAGGCAGTGATGTCAAAGAATTTGAAAACACATTCTCTAACTGAAAATCTAGTACTCTTCCCACTGAAGCTACATAGCTTCAGCACAGTTTGTAGGATGGAAAATAAAGGATGTGAGGGTGGAATTTAGTGTACTCTGTCCCCAGCAGACAGCCTCATCAGTGTCTACGTTAGAATCAGCTTTGTGTAGTAGCAAGAGAAATATCCGTGGAGTCATAAAACCTAGATTGTGTCCTGACTTCAAAACTTCCTAGTCATGTGACTTTGTACAAGTCACCTAACTTCTATGAGCCTCTGTCTCCCAATATGAAAAATGATAATAACAATACTTGCACTAACAACCTCAGGTTTCTTATGAAGAAAGTGTTTGGCAAACTGTATAAATACTATAATACGTCAATCAATCAAAAAACATTTATTAAGCCTTCTATGTGCCAGATACTGCACTAAGTGCTAGAGACACAAAAAGAGGCAAAAGGCAGTCCCTGCCCTTGGTTACAGTCTAAGAGTTTGAAATTCTAGGAAGGAGTTATGTCTCCATTACTGTGTGTTTTCCCACCACAGGCACAGATTACAACTTCTGCTGTAGCAGGCAGTCTTTCTTGGTTGTTATGGTGGAGAAAGACCTATATAGATAGGAGATATTATTATTAATCTTAAAATTTAATAGCTGGAAGGGATTCTAGAAATTATCTAGTCTAACTTTTATCTAGAGGAGGAAGCCAAAGAAGTCAATAGGCAAAGGTGGGGAGGTAGAATATTTCAGGCATGGGGAAGAGCCAATGGAAAGGCACAAAGGAGGGCGACAGAATGTCCTTTTTGAGGAACAAGCAGAAAGTCAGTATCTCAGGATTGTAAAGTATGTGGAAGGGAAGTGAGTATGAGAAGACTAGAAAGGTAGAAAAGTAGCATATTGTGAAGGCCTTTAAGAGATATATAGAGAATTTTATATTTCATGCTTGGAAATAATATGAATCCAACTAAGTTTACTGAGTAAGAGGTGACATGGTCAAAGAACTATATGGAGGATTTAAAATTTTATGCTTGCAAATAATATGGACCCAACTGAGCTTCCGGAGTTAGAGGTGTGTAATGGTAATCAATTTGTAGGATATTTAGGGCTAAGTGGATAGGATACTTAGGGCTAAGTAGATCAGATACTTAGGGCTAAGTAGCACCTAGTAACTTAGGGCTAAGTATAGAACTCTGTCCATTGGTGAAAAGATGTGAACTCCCCTGTTGACTTGGGAGAAAGCTATTGGCTGAGACACTCCCCTGTTGACTTGGGAGAAGGCCAGTGCTTATAAGGAAGAATTTTAGAGAGAAAAGACAGATTTTGGATTTGGCTCCTCAGTGAAGCTGACTGAAGACATGAACAGGATGGGACTTTGTTTGTTTGTGGCCTGGCTGATCCTTGAGTTCCAGGCAAGAGAAGTCCTGAAGGGTTTGAGGTGTGCTGAACCCTG
>CM053595.1:161291062-161321858 GCA_028646575.1 Pseudocheirus occidentalis
TCAAGGGATCTAGGATTAAAACCAAGAGTCACCTACCCAGCAAAACTGGGCATAATGTTTCAGGGGAAAATATGGTCATTCAGTGAGGTGGAGGACTTCCAAGCATTCTTGAAGAAAAAAACCAGAACTGAATAGAAAATTTGACATTTAAACACAAAAAGTATGAGAAGGTAAACATGGAAAAGAAATCATAATGAACTTATCAAAGTTGAACTATTTACATGCCAACATGGAAAAATGATCATTGTAACTTATGAAACTTTTCTCAGTATGAAGACAGGTGAAGGGAATATAAATGAATGTATATTAAAATATATATGTATATATTTATGTATGTATGTATGTATATATACATACACATATGTCTATATAGGAGTGTCTGTATCAGCAGTTCTCAACTGGTGGGTCCCAACCCCTTTGGGGGTCAAACAAGTTCACCTAAGACCATCGGAAAACACATATTTCCATGGTCTTAGGAACTGAGACACCATTCCTCCATCTGTCTCCAGGTGGGTCTGCCCACATGCAAATATGCCCACATATGAGGGTTGCCGCATTAGGCAGGTTGAGAACCATTGGTCTATATGCATATGAATACATATGTGCATGTGTGTATATATGTGTGTACAAGTATACATAGACAGAGGGCACAGGATTAATTGAATAGGAAGGGATGATATTTTTAAAGGTATAATTAAGAGATAGGAGAGGAATAGAATGAGAGGAGATGGGGAGAGACAGAATGGGGTTAAGCATCTCATATAAAAGAGGCAAGGAATAACTGTTACACTGGAAGGGAAGAACAGGAAGGCAAAAGGGAATGGGTTAACCTCACTGTCATTGAATTTGGCTTAGGGAAGGAATGACATACACTCTAAATTGGGTATCTTGCCCTACAGGAGAGTAGGGGGGTAGGGAATGAAAGGAGGGATGATGGAGGGGAGGACAGGTTGGGGGAGAGGGTTGTTAGAAGCACACACTTCTATAAAGGGACAGGGACAAAGTAGAAAATAGAACAAGTGGAGGGCAAGATAGGATGAAGGGAAATATAGTCAGTCTTTCATAATATGTCAATTGTGGAGATGTTCTGCATAAGGACACATATGTGGCCTGTACTGAATTGCTTGTCTTTCCAGTGGGGGTGGGTGACAAGGGAGAAAGGGAAAGAATCCAGAATTTAAAATTCTAAAATCATGTTAAAAAATATAGATATATAGATATTATTATTATTTACATTCAACTGGGAAATAAGATATACAGACACTGTGATAGGGAGATCCATCTTGCCCTACTGGAAAGTCAGAGGGGTGATGGAGAGGATATAAGAGAGAGCAGATTCAGGGAGGGGGTATATAGTGGGATCATTGTTTTGGGGTGGTGGGTAGGGGAAAGATGGGGAGAAAATCTGTAACTCAAAATCTTATGGAAATGAATGATAGAAATTAAAAATAAACAAAAATTAATTAAAAAAAGAAAGTTATGGAGAAAATGTTAATGATGAAGATAAAATTTTAAAATGTGTCCTACTTATTTGGAAATCAAGTTGTTAGATATTTACCAGCACACCTCTGGGTATATAGAATACTCCTGGCTTCCCCCAGAAGAGGACTCTGCCTGTCCTAATGCAGGTGGACACTTCATCCCCAGTTTATAGCAAGTTGTCCAGAGGTCTGAAAAGTGAAGCAACTTGGAGAGGTTTACACAGTCAATGTGTGTCAGAGGTGAGACTTGAATCCAAGTATTCCTGACTTTGGACCAGTACTCTATTCATTAGACCTCATTTATCTTTGATATCAACTCCCTCTTAGTCATTTCTATTTTCTCTTTTCTAATTCAAAGATCATTCTCCAAGGCAAGGAAAACAGAAGTAAAATAAGAGTTGAATCAATTGTCCTTCTCTCTGTAGTCAGGTCATCCCATCCTCACCAAGCAAAGGTTATCTTCTTTCTGCCCTCCCATATTTACTAATCTCTACATATTGATGTACCTCAGTCAGTCAATAAACATTTAACACAGTACCAGGCACTGTGATAAACATTGGGAATGCAAAATGAAGCAAAAGACAATCCTTTCCCTCAAGGAATTTGAAAATCTAATGACAAGCAAACAAATGTATACTAAGAAAGTTATATATGCAATCAATAGGAAATGTTAAGAAAGGGGAAGCACTAGAATTAAGAAATGTTGGGAAAGGTTTCCTTTATAAGATGGCATTTCAGTTGGGACCGGAAGGAAGCCAGAGAACCCAGGAGGTGGAGATGAAGAGGGAAGCATTCCAGGCCTAGGGCACAGCCAGAGAAAATACCCAGAGCCAAGAGAGATGGAGTGACTTGTTTGTGGAACAGTAAGGAAGCAGAGTCACTGAATCAGAGAGTCCCTGTCAGGGAATAAGGTGTAAGAAGACTGGAAAGGTAGGAGAAGGGCTTTTTATCCCAAACAGAGCATATTGTATTTGATCATAGAGATGTTTGGAGAGCCATTGGAGTTTATTGAGTGTGTGTGTGTGTGTGTGTGTTAGTATGTGTTAGTATGTGTGTGTTGGGGTGGAGGGGGGAAGAGGTTGACATGATTGGACCTGCGCTTTAAGAAAATCGTTTTGTGAGCAGAATCAGGTTATTATATAAAAACAGTGTTCTCCCTCTTTCTTTTTAATTTAAAAGTCTGTTTCACTAGACTCCAGACAAATATATTCTTACCAGCCCTTGTAAGGTTTACTCCATCTATGAGCCAAAATTTATTCCTTCATTTTAATCTATCGACAAGAAAGCCAAATCCAATTAACCAATTTAGTCTCTTGCCTAAAACTTCAAAATCATCAACAATGCTTTCAAGATTCTTTCTTGTAGTATCATTCGTTCTGAAATACTCACCAGAGAAAGGTAGTGGCTATGAAGTTTTGATACTTTGGGGGGTGGTGGGTGGCAACACAGGGTTGGTTCTCTGTCACATCTTGAATACATGCTCTGGAAAGGCTACTAGACCTTGTTTTCATGATCAGGCCAACAAAAAGCTGCTCCAGAGTCTCTCAGCAAAGGAACAACTAACCACTACTACCTGATGATTCATTTTCTGACTTTATTGTATCAGGTCTCACCTGATAGACCTGATATCATCATTCCTTGTAGAACAACTACTTCCTTCACAAAGAATACATTGCCTCATTTCAGGAAAAATTTCATATCCATTACTTAGCTCCAAGTGTTAGATTCAGTACTCCTGAGACAGACCACCACGACCCAAATTGATAACCCAAGTTGATGATTCGTTCTCTTTCTTGCATAAATTCAGACTGGTACAATTCATATTTTTCCTTGGTACAAGTGTAGGCCAGCCAGTTTCAAAATGACCAGCAGTCATCCATTGATAGAGCCTGCACTAAAAGTCCTGCCAGCAAATCTCTTGCAAGGCATCTTTTGTAATGTGTCAGGATTCCTTGTGCCTGGGCACTGTTCTTTCTCTTTTCCATGTTTTCCAGGGTGTGATAGCACAAAGCAGAGGTCACAAAACTCAAGTTCTGGTCTCTCTTGCCCCTGTTCTCCCTTATCTCAGTCATTGTGCTTATTCTTTCAGGTCAGTGAACTCATCAATATTGGTTTCTGTGCATAAAAAATAGGAAGACTGAGATTGTTTAAACTGGCATGTCAGGCTGCCAGTTTGGGTCATAATGGTCTCAAGGGTACTGAATCCTTTTCCTTGTTTATACATTTTTGTGGTTCACTGAGATTTCAGTCAGACTGCTTCAGCCTGACCTGTGTCAGAAAGTTGAATGGCAAAAGGATGTGACAGGAGGAAGAAAAATGAAAGAACCACATTACACTTGGAGCTAAGTAATAAGTACGACGTTTTCCCTGAAATAAAGGCAATGTCTTCTTTAAGAAGGAAGTCACTGTAATGATGATATCAAGTCTATCAAGTGAGACTTCATACAATAAGGTAAAAAAAAAAAAACAATAGTCGGGTAGTGATTGTCTGTTATTTCCTTGCTGAGGGGCTCTGGGGTAGCTACTTGCTAATTCTTGAGTAGGGAATCATATGAAAGCAAATCACAGCACTAAAATAATCTTTGCTGATTTTTAAAGCCTTTTACAGCTGTTTTAAACAGTCAATTTAGAATTCAGAATCACAAAATATTAGAGCTAGAAAGATCCTTAAAACACAGAACATAGAATGTTAGAACTGGAAGGAACAGGTCTTAAAAACCATGTTTTTCTACATCTTCTAAACAAGAATGTTTAATGATGATTTTCACTTATTTAGCATACCAGCACCTCTTTTAGCACTCAGAACTATTGGATATCTTGAATTCTCCATTAGTATCCATGTGTCATGAAAAAGCAAGGAAGCCTGATGGATAGACCCACTGGGGTGAGTTCATATGAAGACAAGCAACAAGCAAGGATGAATTGATTGTGAGCTGCACAAAGGGAAGGAGTAGCTACACTGATAAGATTGCAGACGCATAAAGTATTAGAAAATGCTAGGGAGCATCATCAGACACCCCACTGCGGGGATTGCTGAGGGAAGGTAGAATTAATTGATCAGTTAGTAAGCACTTGTTAAGTACTTCTACATACCAGAGAGTGTGCTAGACACTAAGGAAACAAAGGCTCAAAGAAAACATCCCTACCTTCAAGGAGCAAGGATGCTCTTTCTATAGAGGAAGACATCACATACATATGTAAGTGTATACAAAATAAATGCAATGTAATTGGAGTCGTGGGGAGAGCAACTAGCATCTGAGGGAAACAGGAAAGACCATGGGTGAGTGGAGAGCATCTTCCAGGCATTGATTGTAAGCTCCCTCACTATGATCCTTTCACCTTTGATCACTGTGACAGTGGAGAAAGAGCAAGAAATTCCGAGTTAAGAGCAGCTAGGTGGTGCAGTGAATAGAGCACCAGCCCTGGAGTCAGGAGGACCTGAGTTCAAATTTTATCTCAGACACTTAACACTTACTAGCTGTGTGACCTTAGGCAAGTCACTTAACCCCAATTGCCCTGCTTTCCTCCCTCCAAAAAGATAAAAAAAGAAGACCTGGATTCAAACCTGCCTCTGATAGATGTGCAAATCTGGACAAGTCACCTAACCTAACCTTTTAGTGTTCCAGGCAGTTCTCTATAACTAAAGCAGAAAAGGGCCTGACCTGAATTGTTAGAGACAGCTACCTTATGTGGGAGTTCTCTGTACCAATGAAATCAAAAGTCAAGGCCCTATCCCCAAGGTCCAGTACATAGTAGACTTTTAATGCTCATTGAAAGGAATGAAAGGTTGTATAAAAGGGAGAAATATGGGTTGTGTTTTTGAGACTGTTTAGGCAATTTTGACCTTTTTTCTTCTTTCTGATTGAGTCAACAAAAACCTTGACATTTAGAAAGGAGGAATCATAGCTAATCTATATCTTTATCAGTCACTCTTAAAAATCTTTCTTTCATAACAGCCACAGCCCCAAAAACATTTGGCATTTCCCTCCTCCTGCTCCCCAGCTCATTGGAATCAGGGCAGGAGATTAGCAGATGGAAGGGGCTGTGGCAATATATCTTAAAATTCTGGAGTCCATTTTTCTAAGTGTCCTCTCATGTGCCTGTGGGTGTATGTGTGTGCCTGCAATCAGCTTTATTTTGCTTGGAAATGAATACAGGTGTCAGGAAGTGAGGTGAGATGAGTGGAAATCCACTGCAGAGCTACTATTCTGGGATCAGATTCCATTTATGGGGAAGTGGTAACTTCCAGGTAACTAGGAAGAGAAAATGAGTCTCTTCTTCTGTAACTGTTTTGGTCAAAAAAGAACACAAGTAAGTGAAGGTAGTATCAAGGTACAAGATAACCAGGGACATACAGTCTTTGGAAGGATTCTTTAAACAAACAGGATCAGAAACAGAAACTCCTGGATGGGTGTCAAATATACGCCTAAATTAGAAAGCATGCACAGCCTATTTTTCTGTATAAAATTCCATAAGATTTCAAGAGTTGCAGGTAGAAACTGAAATAATTACGGGGAACAGAGATAAGCACAATACTAAAGATGTGGGCTGATACCAGGTGGGGCAATCACTATTTTGTTCCTTAATCATACACCTCTTTTAATGGAACCTAGAAACTAATTCACCTTTTTGACTTGCCATGTCACTTTGGTTCAAACTGAGCCTGGTAGCACACTAAGACTCACAGATCTTTTTGAATACCTTCCCACTTTGTGCTTGTATAATTCTTCCTCTCTGGTTAGTGAACAAGGTTGGACAAGGCTGTTTGATGTTTCACCCTTCTGGAATCTGCTTCCCCAACCTTCAGCTGTGGATATAGGAAACCAGAATCCACAATAGATCTTTTCCTTCCATTATCTCTACAATGAAGTCATTTTGTCCTCTTGACTGTAATGTAGCATCTTTGACATAGAGTTAGGGGAGACATTAGAGGTCATCTAACTCAATCACCTTGATTTAAAGATGAGGAAACTGAGCCCCAAGGAAGCTACTTGACTCATCCATATGACTGATAAGTGGCAGAACCATAATTTTAACCTAGATCTTTTGGCTCTAAATTGTGTTATTTGTTCAATGGCAGTGAACCTGAGGAAGCAATATTTCTGCTCCCTAATTTCAGTGCTTGGCTTAGTGTCCAGTACATAGTAGGCACTTAAATGTTTATTGACCAATAGATTGACTCTTTCTTATCTGGTCCTGACTTTGGGCTTTATCTCTCTGTCTCTCTCTGTCTCTGTCTGACTCTGTCTCTTCTCTCTCTCTCTCTCTCTCTCACACACACACACACACACACACACACATACACATATACACACACACTCTTCCTCCCTCGCCCTTCTCTTCTTCTCCTCTTTCTCTCCATCTCTACCCAGACTGTCATTTCACATCTGTATTCATCATAATTTTTACTACATAGTTGCAGTCAATGGATATATGTTTCTTTTAGTTTTGCTTTTTTTGTTGTTCATCTCAGACGCCTTTCCATAGTTCATTCTGTGTATGTGTCATTTTAATTATACAACAATATTCCATTACACTCATAAACAATATATTCAGCCATTCCCCAGCCACAGGACATAGACGTTATTTCCTGATTTTCACTGTTACAAATGAAGTAGCTGTGAATATTTTTTAGAAAGGATTTTTTTTCTTTTTAAATTAAATCTTCTGGATAAATTTCAATAATGATATTTATTGAGTAAATGACTGCCTCCAGGATTGTGATCTTTGTTATAATTATAACTATGTCATAATAAGTAGTTCATAAAATCATAGACTTGGACTAGAAAAGACTTCAGAAGTCATCTAGATCTGTCTTTTTATTTCACAGACGAGGAAACCGAGGTCCAGAGATTTTAAGTGATTTGCCTTACACATGTAGTGACACACATAGAATTTCAATTCAGTTCCCCTAACTTGAAAGTCACTGATCTTTCCATAGTACCTTTTTCCTTTTCCAATTGGTAGATACCTTTCCAAAAAGATTGCATTAACTTAAAATTCCTCCAGTTGAGAGCATGTATAATGGGTAGACTTTTGAATTTGTAGTTTGTAGAACTGAATTCAAATCCTGCTTCAAACACTACCTACCCATGCAATTGGTAAGTTACAGTCAGCAAGTCAGTTAATTTCTCAGATCCACAGTTTCTTCATATATATGATAGGAATAACATCATTGGTATCAGTAAAAAGGAAGAGCTTTACAAACCTTAGAGTACTACATACAAAAACAATGTGATAAGGTCCCCTGGGACAATTCAGTAAAACCTTAAGATCTTAAAGGGAAGAAAGACAGAGAGATGTAAACGTAAATACTTTTAAAGGTTCAGATGCAGAAATGAATATTTTATACTTATAGGAAAGGTATGAGACTAGAAAAGCTCAGCTGAATAAGAAGAGACCAGCAAAGACACTGAAAACTTAATTTTGCTGCTAGCCACCCTTCTCTGTATGATTTAACATATGTAAAGGTTTTGTTTTTTCAAAACTTAAAGAGCTACGTAAATTCTAGATATCATTATCATTAATGATGATGATCATAACAATTCCTATTCCCAAAGGATCTGGAAAGTATAAATTATTAACTAAGGATTCATTACCAGAAGCTAAGGGAATGACTTTAAACAGTTAAAGATTATCAATAAGAAATGGCTAACTCTCTCCCATCTCTTGTCTGGAGGTAATGAATCTCAGCGTCTAGACTCCAAGAGAGTCAAAGAGGAGAGGCTTTTGCCAATCCCAGGGTAAGGATTGTTATCCTAACTGAAAAGGCATAGTAGCACACTAACTAAAAAAGAGTATATTACCACCTAGCCAAGCCAGTAGCTGCAGGTGGTTATCCTTTTATTAAGGGGATTTGTTCTGAAGTATGGATTCAGTCAAAGGGCCACACTTGAGAACCTAGACAGCCACATGTAGCCTCAAGACTACAGGTTCACCATTCCTGAAAGATTATGGCTGCCCATCAAAGAACAACCCAGAGAGTTCAACATATTGACACATCCAGCTGAATTATTGTGCCCACCTGAAAAATCCATCTGGTGGAGACACCATTTCCCACAACAGACTAATGTGAGTTGGGAAGGAATGATCTCAGAAGAAGTGCTGTATAAATAAATATCTATATGCATGCCCAAGTCATTACTAGCCATTTAATTTACAATCCCATAAAGAAGTAATTCTGTCCCCTTTTAATTTTTGTTGCCAATTCAATGAGCATATGAATGGCATTTCAGAGTTATTTTAATTTTAATTTCTTGGGTTATTTGAGAGGTTAATTTTTTTTTAGATAATTATTTACAACTTGTTTTGTTTTCTGTAAATTACCTGCTATATTTTGGCCAGTTGGTAATATCTATTGAGAATTAGAAGTGCTTTCATTAATTATCAATTTCTTATAGAAACTAAATAGCAAAACTTATATCACCTATATTTAATAATATGCCAATATTCCAGTGGAGCCATGATCTCATACATGTGGGTATTCCTTCCAAAGATGTTAATTATAACCTATCCATGTCTGTCTATCCTTCTGTCCATGTCCTCCCATAAGTTCAAAATGTGTATGGTAGATGGGGGCAGTGTCCCTTCAGTGGTCTAAGGGACTTTCTTCACATTCTCTTGACATTACAAGGTTACCAATGGAGGATGCATACTGTCTGTTGGTTATCTTTTATTCTCTATATGTGGCTAGCCCATCCTTTGATGATCAGTGTACTAATAATGTGAGAAAAATAACCATGGGAAAACTGGAAGAGCCCCTATAGTGAATTTAAGAAATAATATGGGGAAAGAGTCATATAGAATGCACAGGCATGGAAGAATTGTGAACTGCATCACTGAAAGGAATCCGCACCTGGATGAGATCACAGATCTGTTGGTGTTTTAAGACACTGGCAATTTTATGGGGTCCCAAAAGTCTTAGTGATGTTTAAAACTTTTAATAGAAAACTGCAATAACACTTTTGACACACCCTGTCAAACATCTTAACTCTTTAGAATCCATAGGCAATTAATACAAATTATTAAGTTTTACTAGATTTACCTATTCTAACATCCAGTTAGAAAATATAGTTAAGCCAACAATATATATTAGCAACATATCCTCCACCCATAGGGATAAAACCTGTAAAAACACAATAAACTACATTTTCTCATTGGTATTTGGGAGATTAGTAAATTCAATATCTCATCTTAATTATACTATACATTTATATGTAGTCTCTTTATTGGTTGTGAAAGAACTTCAATTACCATTTCCTCCTCCACAGAATTGAGAGGTTGGACTCAAAGAAAGGACTGGAGATGCTTAGTCTAGAAAAGAGAAGACTGAAGAGATATAGGATCACTCTTTACATACATTTGAAGACTCAACATATAGTATTTGGCCCAACAATGAACATCAGGATTGGTGGGAAGAAGGAGATAGGTTTCAGTTAAAAATAAGGAAGAAGTTTCTACCAATTGGAGCTGTCTGATAATGAAACGGTATACATTGAAAGTAGTGAATTACCTGTCCATGGAAGTGTTCAAGCAGAGACTACATAACAATTCATTAGAGGTACGATAGGGAGGATTTATTCTTTAGGTAGAAGTTGGACTAGGTAAAAGCTTAGGTCCCTTTTAGCTCTGAAAGTCTATGTTTTACCCTTCCTTCTCTAGAAAATATGTTCTTTTTCTATAACAATAAAAAATAAGCTATTTGACATATTTTATTTGAATTGAAATAGTAGCCCCCAACAGTGGTAGAAAATTGATGGTGTTTTTTAGAGCAAATATTGGCTCATTGGGTATGTCATATTGTGAGGCATTCCCTGCTATGCTTTATCAGAATAAATGACATGCTCCCTGTGTTTATCAAAACATAATTTAGGCTGATCACATTCTGAAAATTGTATTTGTTTTTGGACATGCTAGAAATCTTCAAAGGTACGAAATTCAATTTACTAGACTTATTTAAAAAAACAACAAATGATACACTAAGAGGACTTTTCATTGAATCAAGCCCTATTTATATAAAGAATTTTGCTTTCTTAAATGAAATGTCATATATATTACATAGAAGATGCTCTTTCTCTCTTCTCTCTTCTCTCTCTCTCCTTCCCTCCTTCCCTCTCTCCCTCTCTCTTTGTCTCCCTCTATCTCTCTTTCGCCCCCCCCCCTCATTTTTGGAAATTTGTTTTATGATCTGGATCATTGTACCTTATCAAGGATTTTTTAGCAGGAAGCAAGTTGGTAGTATTAACTGCCCTTTTGGATGCCCAACCCATCAATGCCAGTGCAGTGGGTGGGTTGGAGAGTCTCAGTGTCCAGAGAAGAGCATTGTTCTTAGAGTATGAGTCTTGCCTTTAACACATACCAGTCATGTGACCCTGGACAAGTCACAAGTTTTCTGAGTCTGTTTTTAATCTGTAAAATGGGGGAAATAATCTTTGTACTGCATACCTCACAAAGTTGTTGTTGGGGAAATGCTTTACAAACCTCAAAGTGCAGTATAAATGGCAATAGCATTGCCCCATCCCATTTTCCTGCTGGCTTCCATTTGGACTTCTCTGTTCCTCAGTCAAGTTCTTGCTCCCATTGTAGCTTGGTTTGTCTTGGCTCTCTACCATTCCACTCAAGTACCACAAATCTGGTATCTCAAAAATGCCCATGCTGCCTCCAAAATCCATCTCCCTGCTACTTCACTTTAGTCAGATTCCCTAGGAATCCTTTTGGTAAGAACCAGCCTTTTGAAGCCACTGATAGTTGCCCATAGGAGGAAGGTGGGTCAGGTAATAAGAGCAAGAAACAACAACAGCAAGGAATTTGACAGCCTTGTGTGTCATCATTGGGAATGAGATGGTGAGATGTGACTGGGTGATGGTATAGTTGGATGGATCTCCTCAGGAACTGCATATTTATTTGGAAAAACATTTTTTTCCACATCAGAAGACTTCTATCCCTTCACTATATCACTTTAATAATGTTTGCAAAACACTTCACATGTGTTTTATCATTTGATCTTTATGACAACCCTGTGAAATAAGTGCTATTATCATTCCCATTTTAAAGAGGAAATTGAGGTTCAAAGAGATTTTTCACCCAGAGTCAGGCAATGATTGAAGCAGGATTTGAATTTAGGTTTCTCCTGACTCAAAGTCTAGCATTCTAGCACTATACCAACTAATTACCTTTAAGTAGCTGAATACTTGGACCTGTGACCACCAAGATCCATTTGAGTAGTAACAATGAGAAGAAAAATCACAGAACCAGTGGCCTCAGGCCATCTTTCTTCCATAATTCTCATTGACATCAATTTTCCTCTTCCTAACGCATGACAGAAACTGTCCCTTTCTCTAATATATTACTGTTATCCATGGCTGAACACAGCGGAATCACTTAGACCAGCATTGGGTGCAGCTGGATATGTCCATCACCTTGATAGAAATTCATCAGTTCTAACAAGAGCTGAAAAAGATGTTGACTTGTAATCAGTCTGCACATAGCCAAAAAATTCTATGTTCCATAGAAAGTAGATTTGCTTTTGTAACATGTTAGCAGTAGAACTAAGAGATCAAGAATTAATTTTAAATGCTGATTTTTATTATTAATTTTTTAATTATGCTAATGATGAGAGGACTATATTAATTTTATATTTGTATAGAACTGGCTACATTTCTAAGCACTTTAATATCTGTTATCTCATTTGATACCCATTAAATGTAGAGCGGCAGCACAGTGAAGCCAGGATAACCTGAGTTCAAGTCTTATCTCTGATACATACTAACTGTGTGACTAAAGGAAGATCTCAGTGACACCAGAAAACTAAGATTATAAATTACAGATAGTTACCATTCAGAATCAGTGAATAGAGTCATAGAGTCTCCACACTGGGAATTCACAGTAATAATCCAGACCAATTGTTTCATGGGTCATAGTATACAAGCCAATTTGTCTGATGGCTTCTATACACATCAGGGCATTTTTCTTTATTAGGCACTATTAATGGAAAATAAATTTGGTCCAGGTTTGACTAGGAAAAGGAGAATGAGTTGAATTGCATTAAGGAAACACTTTTTACAAATAGGTTTTATTGATGTATTTTGTTTTAATATCATTTAGATCTTCCCCTTGTATTTTATCTCTCCCCTTCCAGAGACTCATCCCTTAAAACAAAAGAATATTTTTTTAAAGAGAAAGTAGAGCCAAAGATTCAACGAAGCCAATCAATAGATAGGAAAAATCTGACATTATATGTGCTAGCTCATATTTGTGGTTTTATACCTCTGTAAAGGAGTATGTGTATGTGTGTGTGTGTGTGTGTGTGTGTGTGTGTGTGTGAGAGAGAGAGAGAGAGAGAGAGAGAGAGAGAGAGAGAGAGAGAGAGAAAGGGGGGGGAGACAAGGTAGGGAGGTGTCTTCCTATACCTCTTATTTTGGACCAAATTTATCCTTTATAATTTTGCAATGTTCATTTTTCGGTTGTTTTGTGGTGGTCACTTTTTTTCAACTTATATTGTTTTAGTTGTTGTGTATATTGTTTTCCAGCAAGATAGCACATGGGCAAATAGGTATGCAATGGATAGTGGTGGGTCTGCAGTCTGGAAGATTCATCCTTGTGAGTTCAAATCTGGTCTCAGACACTAGCTATGTGACCTGCACAAGTCACGTAACCTTTTTTACTTCAGTTTCTTCATCTGCAAAATGAGCTGCAGAAGGAAATGGTCAACCAGTACAGTACCTTTACCAACAAAACCCAAATGGGGTCACAAAGAGTTGGACATGACTGAAAATGACAGAACAAATTGTTTTCCTGGCATTGCATACTTCATTTTGTATCAATTCTTTAAGTGTTTCTTTATTTCTCTTTTTTTAATCACATTCATTGTTTTTTACTGCGTAGTAATTATATTACATTCAGTCACCACATCCCTCAGTCAATGGACTTCTACTATGATTCTGGTTCTTTATTATCACAAAAAAGGCTACCATAATTATTGTGGTGTAAATGAAGCTTTTCTTTTTATCAATTACCTTCTTTGGGTTAGGAAGCACTTTCAATTATTCTCAAGCTGAGAAAGACCATGCCTTGAACCCCAAAATTAACCTAATAATAGTACATGACTAAGAATCATGGAACGCTACTATCTTGAAAGAAGTGACTTCACAAGTAACCCAATGGGTGATGGAAGCATTCATCATGGGATATGAGCAAAAGGTGCCATAAAAGATATCATAGGGAAGATATAGGACTAGAAAAGGAGGTGAGATGGTCATGGAAACAACTAAGAGATACCAAATGGACAGCCTGAGTGGTATGTTGATATTCATGAAGAAGAAAGGGACTAGATCTATGATTTCATTGGCATGAAACAGCCTTTATTTAACCTCACAGAAAGTACATCAGATGTGAAGGACCCATAGAAGCCTATAAATAGATATGGAAAATATACAACACTCAAGCAATTCATCGGCCAGTCAATCAGTTAATGAACATTTATTAAGCACTTGCTGTATACCAGGCACTGTGCTCAGTTTCCTCCAGAATACAACTGAATTTGGGATTACTAGTGGGGCAACCTTTGACACCCCAATGAATTTCTCTTTCTTACAGAATCCAACAGAATTCCTTTAAGACTTATAGCAACCACCCTGTGATTTATACTCCCTATGGAAGGTAAGTATATTTTGGGTGCTACTAAACAAGTGATCCTCTTCTTGTTAGATATGCATTTTTCAGTAACTGTCCCAGGTTCATCTTCAGAGGATGCTATTCAGGGCTGACAGATGTCAGCTTCCCTGGACAGGGCTCTGTGGTTGGCTATACTTGATAGATCTCTCTCATGATGGGCTTCTTTGGCCAGTGATCTTCTGTTTCCCACTTTGATGTCCTCCAACCAGAAGGCTGCATGGTCTTTGGGTCCTGAGTCATACTTTGACTCCCCTGGGGCTTCCTGGTCAGAGCAGTGTGCCAGGGTCTTGTCTTTCTCATTGGCACTTCCTTTGTCAGAATGCTGCTGCTTCTTCCCTCCTTTCTCTCGGGGGGGATCCTGAGTGGCCTCTGTGCTCTCCAGGACTTCCTGATCAGAGCTTTGCTGCAGACTTTGTGGTGTTGCTGCAAGTTTCTTATCTGTTTTCTTGTGCTTATATTGTCTTCTCTAGCAGGCATCTTCTAATGTCCACAGCTTTGGGTTATTTTCATGCAAAAGATACTATAGGATCTTACTAATATTTCTCTTTGGATTTCTTGGTCATTGCTCAATCTTGTGTTTTTTCCATTCCTGGAGTAAAAGTGGGAGAGTTGGGGTCTTGTGCAATCTATCATGTCAGCATCTTAGCCAGAAGCCCATCATCTCTTGAGTTTTGAAAGTCCAATCATAAGATCAGGCCACATACAGCCACATAACACTCTGTCATGTGTTTCTGTCTAAACCTGCCATCATCTGGTGTTGAGAGAAAGAAAGGGAAATTTCTTCTCTTCAGAAGCCAGTTGTGAACAAAAAGGTAGTCTGGGGAATGAAATTCAATGGAGTTCTATGTCTTCTCAGCAAAGAGCCAGTGGGCATATCCACACCCAATAATCAATAGTCAATAAATATTAAGTGCCTACTATGTGCCAGACACTATGGTAAGTGCCAGGAATACAAACACAAAAAAAGAAGGACAGCCCCTGCCCCCAAGAAAGTTCATAGAAGAAGACAATGCAAAAAAAGGAAGCTGAAGTGGGATGCAAAGCAACTGGTGGGATAAAATTAACTGCCTAGAAATTCCACACCTTCTATAATGAGAGCCTTTGGGAGGCATTTTTTGCCCTGTTCTCCGGCCCTCCAATCAAAAGATTACTCTGATTGAGGATACTTGAGGTGTTGAGGTGTTCAGTATCAAAGCTAAAGCAATCTCCATGATAAGACTTCTGTTAATGAGCATGTCCTGGGGAAAGTATGATGTTCATGAAGTCAAAAGTAAGCAGAGCAGCTGGTGAGAAACGAAGAGTTGACTCCATGGTGAATGATCCTTCAGATGCTTCTCAACAATACTCATGGCCTGTAATCTCATTAAGATCATTAAGGGCCTTAATGACATGATCAGGAATGCCTTGATCATGATTGTTCCACTTACACCAATTTATTTTTAACGTGGAGTGAAACAGTGTCCATAATAGAATGCTAGATTTGGAGTCAGGATAACCTGAGTTTAGATCTCACCTAAGATGTTTCGAGTTCTGTGACTCCGGGAAAATCACTTAATTACTTGACCTTTCTTGACCTAGATGGGTGAGGGCAAAGTAAGGTCATACATCTATAAAACATTCCATAAAACTTGGAGTGATGCATGAATGGCCTTTGTAATTGCTGCTGTTCTGTATCCTCAGGGTAGTTGAATTTTGGAGAGCTTGGTAATTCAAATGATACTCTAATTGATAGGATTGGGGAAATAGGAATGATTTAGGGATAGGGACCTTTCTAGTGCCCTGGGAAGAACAGTAAATTTGGAGTGAGAAGACCTGAGCTCAAATTCTGGCTTTGCTATTTAACATTTGTATAATCAGGCAAGTTTTAATATCTTTTGATCTGTTATATCATTTCCAAAAGGAAAGGGTTGGACCTGATGAACACTAAGATTCTAAAGCCTATCTTCCTGTGATTTTTAACACAATCAACCCTTCCCAGCATACACACACACACACACACACACACACACACACACACACACACATTTCCAAGAAGCAGCACTCGATAAAGAAAAGATAGCAATAATCCCATCTTCTCTTTCAATTTTGATTTGCAACCAGTCACTGAGTCAGTTCAAAAGTGATTTGCCAGCAAGAAAGCTGTCCTACTGGGAGGGAGGACAACTATTGTAACAAGTTCCTGAGACAGGTCTTGTCATTCTCACCTTCTTATGTTTATGTATAGCTGTCTTATTCATTAGGCAGCTAATAAATCAGAGAATCATTGAGCCAGAAGTTTATCCAATACAATCTCTTTCTCCTCCCTCTTCTCCCCACCATTTTAGATGTAATCCCAGCCTCAGACACTTCCTAACTATATTATCCTAGGTAAATCACTTAACCTCTGTCTGCCTCAGTTTCTTCAACTCTAAAATGGGGGTTATAATCACTCTTTAGATGGATGTCTACCCCAAGCATGAGAAGACTTCCTCCAGCAAAATGGGAGGATGAGAACAATTTGTTCCAATGACCATGAAGGTGGCTGAAGAAGGCTGTGTGAAGCACCTAGAGTTTGAGGTTAGACATTGAAGATGTCAAGGTCATCCACTGCATCCCAGGCCATTGCCAGTCATCCTGACTTTTGTCTTGCCATTGAACTTCAGTGACTCTGGAAGAGAGAGTGAGGCTGATGACCTTATGCAACTCTGTCTCACTTAAATCCAATTCATGAGCAAGACATCATTCCACAATGTCACTGCTCCACTTCAGAAAAGGACAAATGACAACTTCACAGTGTTGTGCGGATAAAACAAGATAGTATTTGTAAAGCACTTGCATAGTCAAGCCCAGTGAGGGGAATATCCAGTATCAAACAGATTTTTTTATTGTCAGAGATGAGGCTTGAACTCAGGGCTTCCAATTCCAAATCCAGTCCTTTATAGTTCCATGAATAAATAAATAAAATGCAATTACTTGCTAAGTATGCATTAAATTTTGTGCTAAATACTGAGGATTCAAATAAAAAATAAGCCATGCTACTGTCTCAAAATGTTTATTTTCTTTTTTATCAATAATAAATTTATTTTTAGTTTACAGCATTCAGTTCCACAAGCTTTTGAGTTCCAAATTTTTTCCCCTTTCTCTTCTCCCCCCTCCTCCCCAGCATGGCATGCAGTCCTATATAGGTTCTACATGTACTTTCACATTAAACATAATTTCACTTAAGTCATGTTATAAAGAAGAATTATAACCAATGGAGTGAACCACAAGGAAGAAGAAACAAAACAAAAAAGAAAAAAAGAGAGCAAATAGTTTGCTTCGGTCTGCATTCAGGCCCTGAAATTCTTTCTCGGAATGTAGGTAGCTTTCTCCAATATGAGTGTTTTGGAGTTGTCTTAGAACTTTGTATTGCTGAGAGGGAGTAAATGTATCAAAGTTAGTCGTCACAGATACCATGTGTCTGTAATTGTGTACAATGATCTCCTGGTTCTGCTCCCCTCACTCAGCATCAGTTCATATAAATCTTTCCAGGTTATTCTGAAGCCCATCTGCTCCTCATTTCTTATAGCACAATAGTATTCCATTACATTCATATACCACAACTTGTTCAACCATTCCCCAATTGATGGGCATCTCCTTGATGTCCAATACTTTGCCACCACAAAAAAAAGAGCTGCTATGAATATTTTTGTACGTATGGATCCTTTTTAAAAATTTTTCTAAAAGGAAACATATAAGGGAATGGTGGCCCAGGAGTATTTTTGTTTCTCAAGTCACAGGAATGGTGAGTGATGGATTGACATAAAAAAATAGTAGATTAACATACTCTTTCTACTACAGTGGTAGTATTGATTTGATTATGATTCTAAAGTCGGACAGTTGTAGACAAAGGAGATCATTCATGTGCTATTGTATAAGAATATAGGTGGGGTATTAAATGAAGTGTAACTGGGGCTGCCTGGATATAGCAGGCCATGTGATGCACTGGCTAAGTAGAATGGCAGTGGTCTCTCAGGGTGGGAGTTTCAGAAGTGAAAGGTCTTCCAGGTTTTACACTCTGGTCATGAGGCGCAATGCAGGATTGCAGGCAAGGGAAGCAGATTAGCCTTCAACTCCATGGTCATTTCTGTGGGAGGACTAGACAGAGCAGGCTCACTGTGAGCCTCCTGTTCCCCATCATCTGCAGGTCGATAACTTCAGGTTATAATGACTATGAAAAGTAGCCTAGGAAGAAAAATAAATCACCAAAGAGCATACTGGAGTAGGGAGAAGGTGTGGGAGGATGAAAAAGCCCTTTCCTTGGTGATCTCTTACAGGTTGCCTTACATAGTCAGTGCCTAGCTGCTATCTCCTCAGGGTGAACCCTCAGAGTACAACATCCAGAGAAGTCATTCTAATTTGCTATAACTCAAGCAAGATATAATTATTAGTGAGATGTGTGTTTTTGGACAAGGCTTCATATTTTAGAGCTAGAAAAACTTTAGGGATCATCTGCTCCAATCCCCTCATTTTACAAGATAGGGCATTGAGGCCTAAACAGAAAAAAATGTCTTGCCCAAAAAAGTTAAAAAGCTGAGATATGAACAGAAGTTCTATTATTCCTAATTCCTGTACTCTTTCCAGTTCTTTTTATGCTTGTGGGGACAGCCAGGCCTAAACTAGCTCTATATTCTCTGCCTATTGTCTATGATGCCTCAAATTCACCAAACCCTAGTAATAGTTTGTTGCTGCTCATGCCTATGCCTGGCAGTTCTAGGCTTAAATCCAACAAAACTATTTCAGGAAAATTGATGCCAGCCTGTCCTCATCTTTGTAGTCCATCACCTTGGAATCATAATGAGTAGCAATGGGTCATGGATCAGCCCTGGCACTTTCCTCAGTAGCCATATATGTCTAATGTTGACTACCTTGCACATAGCCAGATATCCTAACATGAAGGTACACTACCCAGAACACCTCCCAAGAACAGGGTGCCTCCTGTGTTAAGTAATCTGGGCATGTCCAAAGCAAGCCTTATTACATATGTTTGTCTAGGGATGGGTAGTTCCCAGTGTACCATAACTTTTCCATTTGACTGGTTTACTTGGTGGAGTTAAAATTCCTTCTGCATTGTCTGAGGGCACTCTTCCATTCCTAGCTGGTCCCCACTGAATGGAGGGATCACACTCTATGCATTATCCTATAAAGCCCAGCTTCCAATGCCCAAGGGGTCTTTGATTTTTGCAGATAAGAAGAATCCTATAACCTCTGTTTTTAGCAAAGATTTTCAGTGCTAAAAGTAACCTGAAGAAGGGGCGGCTAGGTAGCGCAGTGAATAGAGCACCAGCCCTGGAGTCAGGAGGATCTGAGTTCAAATCCGGCCTCAGACACTTAACACACACACACACACACACACACACAACTAGCCACATGACCTTAGGCAAGTCACTTAACCCCAACTGTCCTCCAAAAAGCAAAAAAAGAGCAAAAGAAAAAAAGGAACCTGAAGAGAATGTCTCCATTTTGCAGATAAGAAGACAGAGGCACAGGAACTTGGGAGTGACCATACTAAGGTTATTCATCTAGTAATAGAGCCCAGACTTAGCCTCAGGTCTTCTGACTCCCAAGCAAGACTCCCAAGGCTGCTCTTTCCAGTATACAATGCCAAGTCCTGAGCAAGTTTATAAACAAAAGAACAAGGTGCTTGGGAGAAATGAAGTAAAGATGTCTAAAATGTCCAGAGAAAGCTGCTGACAAAAAACAGATACAGAAAAGAAATTCCCTGGGGTGAAAAAAGGCCATTTGATTAGACTAGAGTAAGCAAGAGGAAGGCCCCCAGATACACTCCTGAGTAGGCTGTCAAATAGACTAACCAAATGACAAATACCAGAGATGACAACTGGAATCATAAGATAAGAGACTTGGAGCTAGAAGGGGCCATAGATGTGCCATCGTCCATGAAGTTCCCCATTCTAGAGATAAAGGAACTGAGGAACGGAGAGGTTAAGTGATACTCAAGGTCACACAGTTAGTTTGTGGTCAGGTAGGGACGTAGGATCATAGATTAGAGCACGAAGGGAATCTAAACATGATCCAGTCCAGCCCTTTGCTTTACAGCTGAGGAAACAAGCTCAGAAGTAAATAACTTGCCTACTTTCACACCGGGAGGGAGAGGTTGACTTGAGGTCTTCTTCCTGCAAAAGCAGATAATGTTATGTGTTTGTGATTCGAGTTACTGCCACTGGATAAGAGAGAGGAAGGAGCTACCTTTGCTTACTCCCACTTCCCACTTGCCGGAAAGTCAAGAAAGAGGAAAGCCCTGCAAAAACTTCTTCTTCTTCTTCTTCAGTTGTATTCAGCTCTTCGTGATTTACTTAGGGTTTTCTTGGCAGAGACTATATTGGTTCTCCATTCTCTTCTCTAGCTTATTTTACAGATAAGGAAACTGAAGCAAACAGGGTTAAATAACGTGCTCCATGTCACACAACTACTAGGTGTCTAAGAAAGAGGAGTCTACCTGACTCTAGGCCCAGTGCTCTATCTACTGCCCCACCCAGCTGCAGAGAGAGGTCTGAAAAAGGGACCTAAAGAGGTCTAAAAAGAAAAAAAAGAGAGGGGTAGAGTCTTTCCACAGCTCTTCTCATAAACTACAGCAGCAGGGTTTCTTCCACAATAGTAATTCACCTCTGACTCTAGGTGGACGATAATCTAATCTAATATGTGTGGAGATCTAATCCAAGGAGGAATTGCTTTGACTTCTCAGAGGGGCACCTATCTCTCATCAAGGAGTAAAAATGCATGTACATAGGACCAGGAAACCAATTCCCCCGATCATTACACTACGTTTTACCATCCTTACCAATCAGTGGATGTGAAGCGACACCTTAGAGGAATTTAAACTTGAATTTGTCTAACTAAACATTTTTTAGATGGTTGTTGATAGTTTCACTTTCTTTTTTTGAAAATGGTTTGTTCAGAGCCTTTGACCAATGATCAGCTGCCCTCTCTGAGAAGCAATGTAGCATAATGAATAGAGAGCTGACCTCAGATCCACAAAGACATGAGCTTCAGTCCCATCTCAATCACATTCTGGCTATGTGACTCAGAAGTGACCTAAATTCTCAGTGCCCCAGGCAACACTCTAAGACAGTGGTTCTCAATCTTCTTAATGCTGCAACCCTTTAATACTAGTATGTGGGCATATCTGCATGTGGATGGACCCACCTGGAGACTGATAGAGGAGCAGTGTCTCAGTTCCTAAGACCACTGGAAATATGTGTTTTCCAATGGTCTTAGGTGACCCCTGTGAAAGGGTGGTTCGACCGCCAAATGGGTCACAACCCACAGGTTGAGAACCACTGCTCTAAGACAGTGAGTTGTGGAGAAGATACTGGCCTACTTTATTAGAGGAAGTTTCCTCATCTAAGAGTTCCCTACACCAGTGAAATCAGGGACTCAATCTATAACCTTATTCTTACCCTACTATTAGAACAAATAAAAGAAAAAAATCTGCAAAGATTTTTGTAGCCAATCCATTTCCGTCTCAAAGAGCCACCATATTTAGACTCTAACAGGATAGTCCTGGATGTGTTTATAAAGCACTAAAAATGCCTCTGAAGAGAACAAAGATAGGAACAGTAATTGGACTAGACAAAGTATATAAAAAAAGAGGTAACTTCTTAGAGCATTGAAGAATCTATTCTCAAGGTATCTGGAAGGAAGATACCAAAAGATATAAAAATGTCTTGGACCTTATTTTTTTAAATAGTGACCAAGAGACCACCAGTAACTGCCAACCTATATACAAACTTCTCCAACTAAATAAAAATTTTTATGAAAATAATCTCCACACATGTCAGGTGCAACCTTGATGAGGGCATTAGAAACAAACAGGTTTTACAAGTGATATTTTACAAGATTATATTTTCACCATTATGTAATTGACTAAAAAATGAAGATAATATAACATCCTACTCTGCTTATAGTTTGTTGAATATACACATACATATATATATGTGTGTGTGTGTGTGTGTGTGTGTGTGTATAAAGACAGAGAGATGGACTGGGTAGAGCAAAACAGAGCCTTAGAGGTGTCTCCTCCAACACAGTATTTAAAGACAGCGTGATGGTTAATATAAGGTAAAGCATAGAACAATGAGGACTATGCTTGCCATGTCACGGAGGAAATCCAGCATAGAGATCAAATTGAAAAATAATTCCCTGTGGATGATGAGGTCTTCCAGATGCTTTGGTTTGCAAATGATATTTTCCTGGTTGTATCAAGTCCCAGAACATAGCAGAGATTCCTTCACAAACATAAACCAGTGTGAGGTTACTGAGGATATGCCCCAGGAGGGCGAATTTAGAAGATGACATGGGCAGAATGATCTTTGCAAGGATGGGTGACATGGGAGGTATAGGAGGGATAGGAATGCCAATATTCTAGGTTCCTCTAGTAAATGCAACATGTCCCATTTCCCCTCTGCTCAGGAAGTTAGAGGAAGGCATTAGTCTTTTCTTCCTACAGGTAGTGATAATTACAACACACTTGGAGCTCCCCATTCAATCCAAGGCCAGAGTGGAGAATGAGGATGAAAATTGTGTGGTCTCTGATTTTTAAATAGGGGTTGTGGGGCAGCGAGGTGGCATAGTAAATAGAGTGCCAGCCCTGGAGTCAGGAGGACCTGAGTTCAAATCTGACCTCAGACACTTGACAAACTTACTAGCTGTGTGACCTTGGGAAAGTCACTTAACCCCAATTGCCTTCCCTTCTCCCCTCCAGAAAAAAAAATAGAATACGATAAACAGGGGTTGATAGAGTTGAGATCTCTTACTACCCAGTGATAAATGAGGTACTAGAGGTGAGGTAGGATCAGATGACCCATGGGCCAAGGGTATCTCATAGCCTGACTATAAGCAGAGTAGTGACATGGAAGCACATGATGCTTTGTCATCTTCCCATACATGGTGAGACTGAAACCACTCAGGAGTGTATCTGGACTGTTACCAGGAAAGCTCTTGCTCCTCTTCTCGTGACCTTCATATCTTAGCAAGGGCTCTTGCCTTTTTGCTACTCCTTGCTTGAAGTCAGTCACCACCCACTTTTAACATGAAGAGAAGAGGAATGAGGGTCAAACTCGACATAAGGACAGGGTCATAGAGAGAAGCAGGCGTGTGAATAACATTGTCCGATCCCTGCCTTTCCAGTTCTTGGAATCCATTAGCAACAATGCTTAAAATAAGCAATCACCCTGTCTCTCTCCCCTTACATGGCTAAACTCCTAGAAAAAAAAATTCTGTTCTTGTCTCCACTTCCTCCCACTCATTTCTCAGCCCCTTGATGTTTGGCTTCTGACTCCACCACTTAACTAAAACTTCTTTACTCAAGAGTCTATGCCTTGTCTCCGCAGCTTTTGGTGCTGTGGCTCCCTACTTTCTCTCCTTCAACTTCCTGACACTTTTCTCTGATAACAGAGTTTCTTTTCAGTCTCTTTTGCTGGATTATCATATGAGGCTTGTTCCTTTATCATGACCCCCAAAGATCTTTCCTGTGCCCTCTTCTCTTTTCATACCCTCTCTCAGCAATCTCATCAGCTCCCACAGATTCAATGATCTTTTTGTAGTTGACTCCCAGGTTAAAAAAAAAAATGACCAGTTATAGCTATAGCCTCCTGAATAAGATCCAAAATCACTCACAAGAATTTGACCTAATAGCCACACAAGAAAAACAAGTTGATGCATAGTGTCCAGACTACAACATGAAGTTGGATGGACAACCTATCAGTTGTATCCAACTATCTATGCACATGCATATGCACATGTACCCACCCACACATGCACACACCTGTGAGCACACACACACACGCATGCACACGCATACTCTTAGACACCCCAAATAGAGAAGTTGAACCTAGAATTGAACCACTCAACACCACATTACAAAGAACTATAAAGAAGTGGCATAAAAGATGTTGTTAAAGAAAATGTATGAGTAAAAAAGATTATATGGTCACACAAAGAGAGTGGGTACCCATTGAGTAGCACATATGTTCCTTTACTATCCTTCTGATGATAGAAGAAAGAAAGACGACCAGCAGATTGAGTAAACTTTCTGTGGCAAACTTAAGAGGAGCCACAGACAAGACTGGTAAGTATCACAGGCATGGATGGATTATTGTCTGCATCATCAGAAAGAATGCACACAATGAGGAGATCACCTATCCATCTGAGTGTCTGAGATGAGTGCATTTGTAAATCCATAAAAATGTCAGCCCTTGCATATGTGAGGCATTCAGGCCTGTCTCCTGTATTAGACAGAACTGAACAGGCCCTGGATTAAGTGTGCATGTCAAAATGTACTTCATGATCAAGAATAATAAAAGCTAAATGTATTTAGCTTACTGTGTACAAGGAACCATGCTAAGCAATTTATAGTTTTATCTTCCTTGATCCTCGCAACAGCCCTGGGAGGTAGGTACTATTATTATCCCCATTTTACAGATGAGGAAACTGAGGCAGGCAGGGGATTAAGTGACTTGAGCAGGGTCACACAGCTAGTAAGTGCCTGAGGCCAGATTTGAATTCTGGTCTTCCTGACTCCAAGCTTGCTACTCCATTTACTGTGCCACTTAGCTGTCCTGAAAAGCTGAGGGTCCTTGGGTAACTAGATGCAATGATGATGGGTACATATGTCCTCACTTTACCCTTTTGCAATTTTCTTAATGCCAATACATCATACTGGGTTAGGTTTCTTGAACAGGAGCAGAGTCTCTTTCTCTGGTGTTCTTCCTAACATTTTTCAAGGAAGTAATCCCAAAAGTAAATTTCATGTTTGGTTTAAATGCATAGTTGTCATCACTGTATACTACTCTGATCTCCATTTTTGCTTCTCTTGACAAAAGCAGTGGTAGTGTCATCTTCTTCTGAAGAGAGGCAGTGAGGTATAGTGGTTAAAGAGCTAACCTGGAGTCAGGAAGAATTTGGGTGCAATTTTCATACTTACTACATATGTGATCGTGAGCAAGTCATTTAATCTCTCAATGCTCTAGGCCAGAGGTGCCAAACATGGTCCTTACCAGACTAAAATTGTAATTGGGAAATATTTAACAAAAGAAGTAAAAATACAGTAAACATATTTAATGTAAATATGTGGTTTTCTAAGTCAATATGTGGTCTGCAGGGATCCTTATATATGGGTTAGCCCCTGTTTCTATTTTATTTTGACAGTCTGCTCCAGGCAAGTCTCCAAGAATTGTGGAGAAGGCATGACTTGCATTGGTAGGGGGAATTTCCTCACCTGAAAGTTCTTTGTGTCAGAAAAATTATAGGTCTAGGCCCTTTTCCTTTTCTTCTGAACAAAATGAAATAGGGTAGCTTCAGGTTTGACTATTAGCTCCTTGAGAACAGGAATTGTCTTTTGTATTTCTGTTTATCCTCAGCATTCAGGACAGTGCCTGGAATCTATTATGGACTTGATAAATGGAACAAAAGAAGGAAACATTTATATACTGTCTACTCTACTATATGCCAGGCCCTGTGCTAAGTACTTTGCAAATATTATCTCATTTGATACTTATAACGTTTCTGAGAGGTAGGTGATGTTTGTCTCACCATTTTACACTTGAGGCAAACAGGGAAAGTGACTTGTCCAGGATCACACAGCTAGTAAATGTCTAAATTTGAATTCAGTTCTTCGTGATTTAAGGTCCAGTGTTTTATCCAGAGTGCCACCTAATTCCCTCTAGGTAAAACGTAATGGCTTGAGACTTCTGAGCTAGATGGCCTCTAAGGTTCTTGCTTTGTCAAAAACTCTGTGATTCAGTGATTCTCCCCTTCTGACTCAACAAGCTTCAGCCACACCTGTCTGTAGCCACAGGTTGGGGTTGGGGGGGTGGAGTTTGGGAGAGGGAGAGACAGGCTGAATAGGCTGGAACCCTGTGTGTGCTCCACTCATTGAAAGGACAAGTTATCCTGCTTTCCTATAAGCCTATGGGTGGGTTTGTGACAACTTATCTTCTGGTTTCTCCTGCTGTAAGCTTTTTACCCTCTCTAATCCATCCTTTCCATATCACCCTGAATAATTGTCCTAATGTACTACTCTGATCATCCCACTCCTACAGTACTCAGAAATCTTCATTGCTTTCAAATTGCCTACCAAATAAAGTGTTAAGTCCTGACTCTAGCACTTAATATTCTTTACAATCTAGCTCCAGTCTACACATCCAGTGTTATTTGTATGACTCCCCTTCACATAGTAAGCATTCCAGCTAAACTGAATAATCCTCCCTCCCCCAGTCTTATCCTGCCCTCTCCCATTTCTTCATCCTCGTTGTTCTTGTCATCCTTTGTGCTTGGAGTGGATTCCCTTCACCCCCATCTCCACCTATTGTAGAATTTCCCTTCAGGACTTGTCTCAGATGTTGTTTTTTCTATGAAGCCTTTGCTGACCACCAGCCCCAGGTGAAAGTGATGTTTTTCTTGTCAAATTTCTCACAGTATTTTACCAGGAGCTTTTCCTTGTAATTCTCTCATTTGTACCTTGTGTAGGAATTATTTAAGTACACAGGTTCATCAGCCTATAACTGGAAGGGACCTCAGAATGCAAAAATTTGGGGTTATGGCTCTAGCTTCTCAGATGAGATCAATAATCATTCTCCCACTCCCAAGAGTTTGATAAAATTTTAACTCCAGTTACCTGACTGCAGAGGCAATGCTGTGTCCCTTGTACCATGCTACTTCCTTTGTCTAACAGGCCATTAGATTTAAATTCTTTGAGAGTAGTGGTTGTGACTAATTTCTCTTTTCATCTCAATTCTCAGAACAGGACCTTCTTCACAGTGCTTAACACATTTTGAATATAATCATACTCAACTGATCTCCTATGAAACGCTGTCGTTCAGTCCTTTTCAGTTGTGTTCTACTCTTTGTGAACCTATTTGCTGTTTTCTTGATGAAGATACAGGAGTGGTTTGTCATTTCCTTCTCCGGCTTGTCTTGCTGACGAGCAAACTGAGGTAAACAGGGTTAAGTGACTTACCCAGGATCACAGTTAATAAGTGTATGAGGTCAGATTTGAACTCATGAAGATGAGTCTTCCTGACTCTAAGCCCAGAACTCTACCCACATAGCTCCCCTATGGAGAAAATTAAGCCAAATACCTCACCTGAAAGTGATGGAATGGAGATCCCTGACCTCAGGGCTTACTCATTAAATTTAATAAAGCCCGTCCCCACGAAACTACTCTGACTGAGAGGAGGTTTAATTGCAAATCAGTAGTTTCTGAAATGCTATTTTTTTTCTGAGAGGGGAAAAGAGGAGAGGAGAGGATGTGACAGAAAAGTGAGATTTCAGCAGGGGAGTTGGGGCAGGGGGAGAAGGGAGCCATCTGCTCAGTGGACTTTGGTTTCCCTAGAATCAGGAAACATCAGCCTCAAAAGACAGGCAAAGCAAGCCAAGAGCACATTTATAATGCAAGGTAGCTTTTGGCAGCCTGAAAGACCCCACCATTAGCTCTTTTTCTATTGCCTTTGACTTCAGGGCTAATTGGTACCTGCAGGAGGTATATGGCCTTTGCACATCTATGAGGTGGAGACAACCCACATGAGCTCAGTTTGCCTTGAAATAAGACTGATCCAGGACATGATGATAAAGAGTCATGTTACAGTGGGGAAGATGTCCTTGGATAAGGGATTAAGGAAAAGATATTCATGTTAGAAAGATTCCAGAATGAAATCATTAATGGTTAAAGCAACTAAGCTGAATGTTAGTTTACAATAAGAGTAATTAAAATTTCTATATCTCTTTTACTTTTACAAAGCACTATGTAAGGGGAGATGTGTTCCTTTGATACCTCAATGGATTCATTTGGAAAATTACTGAAATATTGAGTGGAGCCATAAGGTACAATCATGATAAAAGTATTTATTAATTGCTTTAAGGTTTGCAAAGCACTCATTTTATGTTCATAACAATCTTGGGAAGTAGGTGTTATTATCCCACCTGTACAGATGGGGAAACTGAGACTCATAACAGTAAAGTCACTTGCCTGGGGTCACATAACTAGTTTTAGTAAGGGGATTTGAACTCAGGCCAGCTTGACATCAGGGCCAGTTATCTACCCATTGTGCCAGTAATAATGACAGTATTGTTCCAGAACAGGAAGGCTAGGGTTGGAGTAAGAAGGGACACTACGGAGGATATGAGCAAGTATCAAAGTGGTAGGTGAGAAGATGGTCTAAACCAGCAGTTCTCAACCTGTGGGTCTCAATCCCTTTGGGGGCCAGGCGCGGTTACCTGAGACCATCAGAAAACACACATTTCCGATGGTCTTAGGAACTGAAACACTGCTTCTCTATTCATCTCCAGGTGGGTCTGCCCACATGCAGATACACCCACATACGAGTATTAAAGTGTCACAGCATTAGGAAGGTTGAGAACCACTGGTCTAAACTGAGCAAAGCATGACTGGAGCTGGCCTAGAGATAGTGGCCACAATGGACACTTAGCCATCAAGATGTCAAGACCCCAGAGAAAGAGTTCTAAGATTAAAAGGGCTAAGTCCTCTGGAACATCAGCTCTGATCTAGCATTCATGTACATACTTGATGATATCATTTGGAGTGGGGGTGGTATTTATTCCTTTTGTTTTTATATCCCATTTATTCCTGAATATGTCCCTACTCTCACCCAGTAAGGTTTCATATCACTACATCTGACATGATTAAGCAGCAGCCCAGGTCCCCAGGCTCTTCAGTGAAGGGAGGTCGTGTATTTGTTAATAATGATACTTTTTAGGTGCAGTGAATAGAGCACCAGCCCTGGAGTCAGGAGGACCTGAGTTCAAATCCTGCCTCAGACACTTAACACACTTACTAGCTGTGTGACCTTGGGCAAGTCATTTAACTCCAATTGCCTTGCCTTCCCCCCTCAAAAAAATTTACTAATACATTTTAAACCACTTCTCTTATGCAAGAGACAAGTGTTTCATCTTCATTTCCTATATGAAACTGAATGAAAAAGGATTTTATTAAGTGCTTACAGTATTCTAGGCTAAGTGACTTATTCATGGCCACATCACTGGTACGTGTCAGAGTCAGAATTAAACCCAAGTCTCTTGACTCCATTTCTAATACCTTTTTCTTTTTCTTTTCTTTCTTTTTTTAAAACTATTACATTGCGCTGCCTTTCTCAGTATAAACACCCAAACAGAAAGGGAAGAGATTGAGAGCATTATAAAGTGATTCTCAAACACAGATAATGGGAAGAAATATCAGTGGTGTTTGACTATTTCAGTCCTATGCATTTGTCTTTTTTACTTCTTTTTATCCCTACATTTTAATATACACAATTGATCAATTTGAAGAAGTTTTGATGAAGCCTCTCAACTGGTGTTTGCTTGGCAGTCTGACACCTCCATATATCTTTAAGCAATTTGCTCCCCCTCCTCCCTCATTTCCCTTTACCTCTCTATATTCCTTCTCATCTGCTTGTTGATATTTCCGTTGTGTCCAACTCTTCACGAACCCATTGGGGGTTTTCCTGGCAAAGATACTGCAGTGATTTGCCATTTCCTTATATAGCTTACTTTACAGATGAGGAAACTGAGGCAAAGAGGGTTCAGTGACTTGTCCAAGATCACACAGCTAGTTAGTGTTTGAGGCCAAATGAACTCAAGTTTTCCTGACTCCAGGCCTAGAGCTCTATCCTGCTGCCTTGTCACAAATATACTTCCTCCCTAATTTCCTTCTCATTCCCACCTTCTCTTTATGAGTGATCTTCCCCTATTATAATGCAAGTTCCTCAAGGGTAGGATCAGTCTTCCTTCTTTGTATCTGTATCCCCAGAAGTGTGCCCAACACCTAGCAATATGGCACTTAATAACTACTTTATCTTTGGGTCTCAGTTTTCTTATTTGTCAAATAAGTGAATTAAATTTATTCCTTACACCCCTTTCAAGTTCACATGTTATAATTTCTATGAGTGCATGGATCTACACAAATCTCCAGACTTGGTTTTTCCCTTTCCAATTCCTGCCTGCGCCCGCTTCCCAATACAGTACCAGTCAGAACAATTGGAAAGACTGTTTGGTGTCTGGTCTTCCAATCAGAATATTTTGGTTCAGTGGCCAGATCTAACACATGTTACCTGAGCCTCAGTTTTCCCATCTGTACATGAGGATAATCCTACCTAATACCTAAACTACCTACCTAGTGGAATGCCAAGAAAAATTAGTAAACTGAAAAGTTGCTCTAGTAAAGTAGTATGCAGCTTCAGTATGTGATTTGTAGAAAAGTGACCTGACCTTTCTTAAACTATTTTCTTAACTAGCAAGTTTCACAATTCAGCAAAATCATACTTCTTGGAACAACCTCTAGAGCAAGGGTTCTTGAACTTTTTTTATGTCAGGGACTCCTTTGGAAGTCTGATGACACTCCTGTCTCAATCTAATGTTTTTAAGTGCATAAAACACATGGAATTAACAAAGGAAATCAAGTTAGTAAAAATAAAGACCTGTGTTGTTGTTGCTCAGTCATTTCAGTCATGTCTGATTTTTTGTGACCCCATTTGGGGTTTTCATGGCAAAAACACTGGAGTGGTTTGCCATTTCATTCTCCAGCTCATTTTACAGATGAGGAAACTGAGGCAGACAGGGTTAAAACTGAGGCAGACAGGGTTAAGTGACTTGCC
>CM053595.1:161322358-161347903 GCA_028646575.1 Pseudocheirus occidentalis
ATGCGGGATCCACAGGCCAGAGGCTCTGAAGCAGCCCAGTGGGGGCCGCTGCCAGTTACAGCAGTTCCTGCCCTTCCCCCACTGCTTTGTTGCCCTGGGGGTAGATTGGCCAAACTGCTTTTCCTCCCCCAAATTTAGCTTGAAAGCTTCATTCACTTTCACTGACCTTTTATCCTGGCTTCTGCAGATTGCTCCAGGTGCTTTAGATCTTCTCTGGAGTAGACCCACACTGTGGCTTGGGAGGCTTGGCTCCTCCCCGTGGCCACATGGCAGTTTCAGGATGGGCTGGTCTCTGCTCCCAACCTGGGATGAGCCCCTCCTGCCAGCTGCCTTTCTCTAATCCCTATTTTTCACACCTTTCTTTAATCCCTATTTTTCACACCTTGGTAGATGTGGAGTTGCTGGAGGCTGTAGCTCTTCTCTCTTATAGACTGGCTGCAGCTTGGCTTGGCTCCTTCCTACCACCTTGGGGCCTGGCAATGGTTTCAGTTTCAAGCTGGGGCGGCCTCAGCTTGCATTCTGCCGGATAATCCCCTGCTGACGGGCTGCCTTCCACGAGAGATGTGTTTTCTGTATTTTTTGAGTTTGAGAGTCCTAGAATTTGTCCAGCGTCATATTTTTATGGGTGTTTAGGGTGGCTGCATGGGATCTGTGGGACACTGCTGCTTCTACACTGCCATCTTGGTTCCACCCCCGGAAGTCCTAGGAGATCCTTTTTAATCAAGCAATCAGATTAAGTAACTTGTCCAGGGTCATACAAGTAGACAGTATCTGAAGCTGTATTTGAACTCAGGTCTTCTTGACTCATGACCCAGTCCTCTATCCACTGAGCCACCTATCATCCTCATAATTGGGAGTTACCAAAGATAAAGCCAACTGTCCATAACATCAGAAAAGAGCATCCTGCCTCAACCAGTGAATTTGTTTTTGAGCAGCTTAGTGGCACAGTGGATAAAGTGAAGGGTGTGGAGCCAGTCAGACCTGAATTCAAATCCTGTCTCAGATACTTACTAGCTGTGTGACCAGGGACAAATCATTTAACCTCTCGGTTTCCTCATCTGTAAAATGATGGGGCTGGATATAATGTCTTCTAAGATCCCTCTTTTTCACATATTTGAGACCCCAATCTGAATATCCTTCATATATACATGTAAACCATTTACTATGGAGAAGACTTTAGTCTTTTCACTGTGAAGATCAAAATGAGTATTTTCTTCCTTTTACCTCAGTCACCATGTTCAGAATTAAATTTCTGCTCTTTGAACTTGTCCCACTTAGACTTCCCCATTACTGGCAAAGGCATTACTAATTTTTGTGTCATCAGGTCTGGAAATCTTAAACTTATCTTTGATTTTTCCTTCTACCAAACCTAAATATCCAATCAGTTGCCAACTCTTATTGATTCTATCTCTGAAACATCATTTCAAATCATCTCCTCTCCTTTCCTACTTTAGCCATTCTAGTCCCAGGTCTACATGAAAGAGGGATTTAAAATGTTCTGCTCAGTCATCGGGGGCCATAACTGGAAACAATAAGTGGACATCACAAAAAGGTAGGTTTAGTGCCTTACATATGAAATTATCCCATAGTCATCTCAGTGAGAAGTGGCAGAATCAGAATTCCAATTCTAGTCTTCAAGACTCAGTGTTCTATTATTTTTTTAACCTTTAACAAAGGAAGATTTGCTGAGAACATACAACAACAGCAAAAGTACAACCATTTCCCTTAATACCTTGGAGAAGGGAGAAGGTACAAAGTACCCTCCCTTATACCACCTCAATCTCTAGTGAGAGTAGGTTCAAATTTAAATCAGTTTCTACATGGAATTTGCTCCACTGAGTTCACTTTCAAATGTGGCATATCAGTTGGGTGCTGCTGGATGGGATAGGTCCCTCAGATTATTCCTTGCGACTTACTGGACTGCCTGGCTTTGAAACCTCGCATGTAAAACCTACCCCTCTCTTGCTTACTCTTCTGACTTTTCAAAGCTCACCAGGCCATAACTGTCACCAGTAGTCCTTAATCTAAAGGCATTAAGGAGATTCACAATAAAGACAGAAAGCAACAGCTGAACCACGCACTCATGGCCAACAATGGAAGGATTTTGAAGGGGGTCAGTGGTCTTTCCACTATACCAAGCTGCCAGGCCTTGTTCCTAGAAACCAAACTTGTAAACAGACAGTTTTCAAAGAATATAACTTTTCATCTGAATAGGCACTAAAATATTTCTTCTTCCTAGTAGTTTGGAAGATTTGAGGACAATACTTTAGATGTAATCATTTTTAGTAGAAAGAAGCAGACCAGAGTCTGTCTGTAGAAGAGGGTGCAAAAGGCAGCAACATTGGCAGGTTTTGTTGTTGTTTTTTTAACTAAGAGAAGGGACAGAATAGGAGAAATGGAAAGATGATGAATAAAAGAAACTGACTAGGATTAACTGGCAGAACTAACTTTGAAGCCTATACCATGACGCAGAGTCAAAAAATGGCATTTGTGCATCCTAGGCAACATGTATCTAAGGACTGTACCTCAGACTTTCTGACATTAAAAGGGTATGTTTTTAGAAAAAAATGACACTAAAAGTATCAAAATTTTATTATTTACAAATAATATTAATAGCATGTAGATGACACTTTATGGCTTACAAAGTGCTTAACATACATTAACTCATTTGATCCTCATAACCACCCTCTGAGGAAGGTGCTGTTATTACCCTCATTTATAGACAGGGGAATTGAGGATGAGAAAAATTGGACAACTTGCCCGGGATCACATTTTGATAGTAAATGTCAAAAGCAAGATTTGACACAGGTCTTCCAGATTCTTTGCTTCCTTCAAGGCTTAGTTCATGTGCTACCTCTTATAGGAAGCCTTACCTGGTGTAGCTAATAAGTATCATATTGAACTGAAAGTACTTCATAAAGTACAAGGAACTATAGAAAAGAATGGGTGCATAATTATTTCAATGACTATCATTATTATGAGTAACGGTTGGGCTAGGTGTCTAATCTGTAGCAAAAGTCTCCAGGCTGATCATAGCCCTGCAGGGAGGGGATTAATTGTTATTGCCAGACTTGAATATTGGGGACTCATTATTTCCTTTATAGTCTTTGTCAAAAAATTTAAACATTCTTCCCTCTAAAGCAAGTTGAAATGCTTGGGTCCACAGGCCCTAAGTTTGAAGTTATCACCTATTTGAGAAAGATTTGTGACTTATTCCCTAGCCCCAGGCAGTACAGCTGCAAGCCCAGAATGGGAAGCTGCCTTGCCAGCATTTAAGGGTAGATACACCTGGCACCATTTGCAGCTGAGAACTGAACCAGTGAACCTAGGTTTTCAATCTCTTTAATTTCCGTGTTATGATAGGCTTATTTGGCAGCAGAAGCCTACCACTTAGTGAAGGATATATATCCCATAACAGTGACTTGTCTAAAGTCCCACAGTTATAATTGCCAGAGGCAGAATTTGAACACAGTTCTTCCTTCCACACCCAGCATTCTGCCATGATGTTTTTGGATGCCTGTTTTACTGATAGAGAAATAGACTCTGAGAGTTAAACATGTCCAAGTATCACACATTTGTAACAGGAAGAGCTAGGACTAGAGCCCAGGTTTTCTGACTTCGTATTTATTTCATCCAGGTTCCAGTACATCACACCATGAGGTTCCTGATGAAGCCAATAAAATGTGCCTTCTTTCCCCTTCTTCCTGCTATGTCAACTTCCTGAAGGACCTTAGGATAATAGAATTTAGGGTTAGAAGGGACTTCTGATGTTATCTAGTTCAACCTTTTCTCTTCACATTGTAAACTAAAGCTGGGGAACAGGGAAGGGGATGAGGATGATGAGGTATAGGCTCTGGGGAACCCCACCCCCCCCTTGAGCTTTGAATCTTTGACCTATAGGCTCTGGGAAAGTAAATAAATTCCAAGGAATTTATTTGCCTGAGGTCATGGGCCTTAAGTTGTGGCTCAGCCAAAATCTTTAGCCCTCCTTTGTTCCAATAGTTTCCCACCCTTAACTTTCCTGTTCCCACCCTAGAACTGGCCTGGCCCACCATTGTCTGTGGTCTCCAGGTAGCCTCCAGCAACTTCCCACCCTTAATCACTCATTACTGGAGTCTTACCTCATCTTGACTCCTCCCCAATCTCCTCCTCTAGACCACCCCTAGATTCCTCTGTATATACAGTCCCATCTTCCCTCCATGTGGTGTGAGAGAGCCATGAAATGGCCTAACAGAGACTTGCTCTGTGAGAGAATGCCGTAGAATAGCTTAGCAGAAACTTGCTCTGTAAGAGCCTACCCCATATCTTTCAATAAACTTTACTTTTTCCTTGGCTGAGAAGACTTGAGTGGAATTCTTTCAGTAGGACCTGGCATGTACCATGGGTACCTCTTCAGGGACTGCTTTGTGAATTGTAACGAGCTAACTAAAGGCCTTGCTCATGTCAGGAGTATTTGCATTTTAACACAGGTCTCTTTGAAAACCTTAAGAGTCCAAAGAGTAACAGACCCTGGGACAAGTGTTGAACATTTGCAGGGGGAGTGGGGGAGGACCCAGGGGCACCCGGGGGGGAGGGGGGGTGGCACCCAGCCCTTGCCCAGAAATCTCACAAAGTACATTCCACAAATCCCTGGAGTATTATGGAATAGGCTGAGGGATGCTACAAAGGAAAAATTGTAGAAGCTGACAAGGACACATAGTGAACTTTATCCTCTGGGTTAGTCTTCTATGATATGTGCAATCAGCCAGTGTAGGGAATTATGGGAGGTTAGGCAATCATATTACTTAAAAAACTTTTTACCCCCACCATTTATTTGCAGGCCTATGTATAAAATAACAGTGAACTTAGGTTCTTTTAAACAAAACAAAACAAAACAAAAAACATTTGAGGTACCAAAATGAGGGTGGATCCTTGGATAAATGTTAAAGGTCTAAAGAGACCAGAGTAAAATATGTTAATAGAAAAGATTAATGAGGAAATAAATATTCATGGACTCAGCTGGAAGACCAAGTCATCTCTTATGATCTTCCTGACAACCCTAGGGCTCTGAGGTCTATAGAGCAAGGATTATTGACCTTATTCTATAGATAAGGATTCAAAAGACTTGCCTAGGGTTACCCAACAAAAATGGAGTTGAGACCCTAACCTAGGTCTTTTGACTCTGTGAGTAACACTGTGTATAGTACTTAGTAGGCACCTAAATGCCCAATGGTTTTTTCCACCATAGTATATAAATAATAGCCAGAGTTTATATCCACTTTAAAGTTTGCAAAGCACATTGTATACATACATTAAGTCATTTGATCCCCACAATAATCTTGGAAGGTACATGCTATTTTTCCTCCCATTTTATAGATGAAGAAACTGAGGCAGAAGAAGTTAAGTGACTTATCTAAAGTGACATAACTAGTAAGTGTCTGAGACCTAGTTTGAACCTCTTCCTGACTCCCAATCCACTGACCCACCTGGCTGCATCATGAATATGCATGGCCACTCTTTAATTATCGGCTTAGTATGGCTAGAGAGAAATTATGTAAAAAGCATTTACTCCCATGTTAGGGTTATTGTGCTCTTTTTTTTTCTTCTCTTCTTCCTGGTACAGATTCTCTGCCTGTCCTCATGTCCTCTGTTCTTCCCAGTACAGACATGCATTAGATTCAAACCCTTCCTCTGTGACCTTGGGCAAATCACTTTCCCTTTCTGGATCCTATTATTCTCGTCTATAAAATGAGGAGATTAGACAATAAGGTAAATTATCATTAGTAACTAGTAATTAGTAAATTACTATCTGCTCCTAAGATAGACTATCTGACAGCATTCTCCCAAAAGAACACTGGTGAGCAAGGAAAGAAAAACTAATGGATAAGGCAGCTGCTTACCCAGGGGAAGAAACATACAATCTACACAGGCTACCAGACTAATCTTCCCAAGCACCACTATGACTGAGTCATACCTTCTGCTCAAAACCTTTCTCCATAAAGCATTCGGATTGTTCTTGAGACAATTCCAGCCTCAGGCTTCTCTCACCCCTTTTCCCCAGTGATAGGTAGGAAAGGTCATTCATGTCAGCCTGGCATATTCAATCCATTATGTTCTTCTCCTTGGGGATGTCAGGGATCCACATTTTGTGAAAGAAAATGACAGTTGCTTTCTGGAAACTAACCTAAAAATTAGCATTAGAACCTAGATACTTCTGGTTCTTAGGCTATCTCCTCTAGGAAGCCTCCTCCAATTCCCCAACCAAAATTTATCTTTCCTTCTTTGAGTCTCACATTCAACCCAATCTAATCCATTTCATTTCATTTTTTATTTTCATTCAATTCAATGAGGGATTATAGCTGGAAATTTGTAAGCCTACTTACTATGTACAAATCCTTGCACAAGGCATTGGACTAGGTTCTGGGGATTTAGAGATAAAGATAAAACAATCTCTGCTCTTGGATAACTTATATTTTACTTGGGGGATGGGACAGATGTAGGGGGTTAGAAACTATACACAAATCAGTAAATACTGGGTAATTTGAGGATAGAGACATTAATCAACTGAGAGAAATGGGGAAGGCTTGATATGAGGAGGAGGCTTTTGAGATGAGTATTGATAGAAGATAGCAATTCTAAAAAGATGAAAAGAGAATGCATTTTAGGTATTAGAGAGAAGTTAGATATTTGTACAAATGCATGGCAGTAGAAGATGAAATATCTATTTAAAGAATACTTATAGTTCATTTGGTTGCCTAACTCCTCAGGACCCCATTTAGGATTTTCTTGGCAAAGATGCTACAATGGTTCACCATTTCCTTCTCCAGCTCATTTTACAGATGAGGAAACTGAAGCAAACAGGGATTAATGACATAGGCAGGGTCACTTAGCTAGTAAGTGTCTGAGGTCAGATTTGAACTCAGGAAAATGAGTCTTCCTAACTCCATGCCCATCACTCTACTCTGCCATCTAACTGCTCCCAGTCTTATAGAACAGTTTGGCAAGACTCAAGAGGCTCACAAACCAACTTTTTTTTTTCTTACTTATGTAATTAGTACATTTTACTTATTTGTTAATGTAGTCCCTCCTGTCTAGATTCATTCTTTGGACTTCTTGTCTCCTCCCCAGTCTCCTGGAGAAGCACAAATCGTGCTCTCTTCACTTCTGGCTAGACTCATTCTCCCCTGACTTCTTCAGCTTCATGTCCTACCTGCCCTTAAAATGTAAGCTCTTAAGGTAAGGATCACCATGTTTCCTTGTATTTGCATTCCCAGCAAGTGTTTGACATATGATAAACACTTGATAAGTGTTTCATCTATCAGTCCATCTATCTATGTATGTATCTATCTATCTATCTTATTCATCTACTAGACTGAGTCACCTTGGAAGCAGGAACTATGTCTTATACACTTTTCATGTCCCCATGCATGGCATTATATAATTATAGTAATTAATATATTAAGTCATTTTTCATGAAATCCTTGGTAAATGGAACTGATATGCCTAAATATATTTAAAGAGTAACTTAAGACCATTTCTTCCTAATAGAATAGCTCTTCTGAGCAGTTTTGTTGAAGATCCTCAGAGTCTCATTATTATCTGTATCTTACATCTAAGTGAGATGGTAAAGAGGATATGGCAGTGGGCCTAGAGTCAGGAGGATTTGTGTTCAAATCTGGCTTTGGACATTTATTAGCAGCGTGACCTTGGGCAAGTCATTTAACCTCTGTCTTCCTTAGTTTCCTTAACTATAGAATGAGTATTGGTGTTATAAGAACAAAATGAGATATCTGTAAAGCACTTAATGCAATGTCTGGAACATAGTAGGGCCTAATAAGGCTTGTTTCCATCTATATAGTTATATCATTCTTATACAAGATCCTCAAAAAAAAAATGGACCAAATTCAGTACTGTAGCTAGAATCCCTGACTCCCCATGAACACTCAGAAAAGGCCCCTTTATAGGTTCCCAAATTCCCAAAAGATAGAAAGGACAATACTTGCTTTAATGGAAAAAAAAAAAAAAGCTGGTAGCCACCAGGGCTGAGACCCTTTGTTTTGCCTCTCACTTGCTCTCTATTGTTTCTCCTTTACTTGTAGAGACCAGAGTCTCTGATTAATTAATTCTGACTAACTAGTACTGTGACCTTTGGCAAGACATCTAGCCCCTCTAGGATTCAGTTTCTTCCTCTGTACAACGAGTAGAATGGAGACTTTCTGAGGTTCCACTTTCCTGTGACTAACACGCTATGATTTGAGAATTACATTACTCTTAAGTTGTGACCTGTGGGTCTGCTAATAAGGACAGGACAGGCAAGAAGATGCTAGGTGTAGTCCCTGGTGTCCATCTCTCTCCTTGTCCTTCACTTTTGAGAAGCTGAGACAAAGACATGAGGAATCAGGAAAGCAGCTTGATGCAGCGGAAACAGCTTGAATAAGTGCTAGACATCTTCACACTCGAGAGTAAGCTCATGAAGTACACCTGAGATACTTTGTCTCTGAATCCTCAGTATCTAGGAAAGTACCTGGAACGTTTGTTGTTGCTGTTGTTCAGTTGTTTGTCTGACTCTTCATGACCTCGTTTGAGGTTTTTATGGCAAAAATACTGGAGTGGTTTTCCGTTTCCTTCTCCAACTCATTTTACAGATTAAGAAACTAAGATAAACAGGGTTAAGTGACTTGCCCATTGTCACATAGCTAGGAAGTTTCTAAGGCTGGATCTGAACTCAGGTCTTTCTGACAACTCCAGGCCCAACACTCTATCCACTGCACCTCCTAGCTGTCTGGAAAATAAATAGCACTAAATAAATATTTTTTGACTGATTGAAACAAACCTAACAAAATGGACTCTTGAGTAGTCCACAAGAAAAGCCCTTACAAGTTAAAGATAAATTTGGTTGTAGGGTCTGGGCAGGGAGGAGTGGGGAGAGAGATAAAAACTCTGGGACACTGGATATGAGCTCACATGGGGCATGGGAAGTCAGGAATTAGAATGAGAGAGAAGGAAGTACACACCATCTGGTATTTCCTATTTTAACTAATTATTCTTGCTAAGATATAAGCTCAGTTGTTTCTATGCTTCTAAATGAGTATAAATACTTTTTAAATGCCCTCTAAATTTTAGCACCCTGGGACAAAGTCCCAGTAGTCCTGCCCTACCTAGTTCCTAAGAAAGGAACCTAGGCTTGAATCGCTTTACTTTTCTGGGCCTCAGTTTCTTCCTAAATCAAATAAGGGAATTAGACAAGATGACCTCTGGGATCTCTTCAAGTTCTAAATCCTTTAAATCAGAGAGATCTGCCAGTCCTATGATGGGAGCTGTGCCCACTGAACAAAAACAACTCTTTCCTGTGTATTTCGTCCACCTCCCACCCCGCAGTCATTTCAGTTGCTGCCCCTAATCTTTCTCCATTTCATCAACTGTTTTTCACTTCCCTAGCAAAGACTGATCTGAACTGATTCATTAAAAGACAGAGAGGGGGGAAATGCCCAAAGATCAGACCGTCAAGATTCATTTATGCTGGGACATATGGAAGGAGATAAATTTACAACCTTCCCCATAATCAAGAATGGCCTACATGGTAACTGATGTCATTATAAAAGGTAGAGGAAAGAAGTGGGAAAGAAGGGAAAAGGGGGAGTGTAGGGAGTCAGTTATGGGGAGCACTGCCATCCCCAAGCAGGGCTAAGAAAGTATGGGAGCCCTACTGTCCCCAAGCAGAGCTGAGAAAGAATCACTGACCCAGAGATTGCTAGTGGGTGCATAAAAAGAGACAGAACTCCCAGAATGGTGAAAGTAGAGAGCCAATCTTTATTCTTCCAGGCACAAGGTTTATAGAGCCATAATCCTCCTCCCTAATTGTTTTCCCCTGAGGACACTGCACACTTCTCTGTTCCCAGGCTGTGGGTGTAAATGCCATGGCTCACACCTAATCCTCACACCTGTGTGTTTGAGCTCTTCCCTGGGAAATGGGGAACCAATCTAGGCCTATCAGCAGGTCAAACAACTGAAAGGGCTTGCTCAGCTATCAAGGTCAGAGTCCTACTGGCCTGTGGTCCTTTGCAGGGGAGATGGAGATAAGAGAGACAGAAGAAGAAGGGAAGAGGGGAGAGGAGAGGCAGGGAGGAGAGAAAGTGAAGAAGGATAAAAGAGAGAGGGACAAAGAGAGAGACTGAGAGGTAGACCATGAGAAACAATCATTATATTGCTGCTGCTGCTGCTGCTGCTGCTGCTACTCTCAAGACTATGATTTTTTTTTGTCAACTTAGTTTCCAGAATTTCCTAAAGGCTGAGATCCCCTGGTCTAGTGCAGGAATTCTTTCCTTTTCTTCCTCACCCCTCAATGCCCCCACAAACCTTTGAGGGGAGAAAAAACTGTGTTACCCTAGGTCAGGTTTCCTAGGGAAAGCACTCTGAATTTAGAAGTCTTTCCTCTTACATATTCACATGTTCAAGAAACTGAGAATGGACAGGTTGAAAAAAGTGTATTCTTGGAAATAGTGTAGGTGCATTGATATAATGATGGTTCTTCTCCATCTTCTCATTCTGTCTTTCTCTTTCTCTGACTCTTTGCTGCTCCATTTTCCCTTCTCTCTCTCTCTCTCTCTCTCTCTCTCTCTCTCTCTCTCTCTCTCTCTCTCTCTCTCTCTCTCTCTCTCTCCTCTTCTCCTTTCTCTGTCTCTTTTTTCTTCTCATCTTTCTTCTTCCTCCTCCTCTTTTCATTTTGTCTCTCTCTGTTGGTCAGTGGACAGAGGCAGGGAGTAAAGAGAAGTTCTTATAGTAGACCAGGAGTAGTACATTACAGAGTTCCTAAGAAATATATACACCCAGAGAGTAAGAGAAGCTTGTCAGGAGGATATGACAATATGCTACACGTAACTACATCATTCTGTTGAAAGTAATCTCTTTATCTTTGTTCTTATGTGTGTATGCATGATAAACTCTAGAATTTATTTCTGCTCAAATTGACTAGGAAATAGAGGAATGTTTACTAACAGCAAATATGTACAGGGAAAATCAAGACCTCTTTGTGCTAGACATTATGCTTAATAATGGATATACAATGAAAAAACAGTTGTCCTCTAAGAGCTTACATGCTGAGGAGGGAATACAACATTTAATCGAATAAATACAATTTAATTTGAGAATACAGACAGAACTCTCAATCAGAGAGATTTACAAAGATTTCTGTAGAGGATGGCACCTGAGTTGAATCTTGAAGGAAGCTGAAGATGAATTCTAAGAGACCAATGAAAACTAAGTGAAAAGAATGCTGGGTTTGAGGTCAAGAAAACATCAGTTCAAATCTTACCTTAGATACTTGAGTTGTGTGACCTTAGGCACATCACTTAACTTCTCTGGACTTCATTCTCCTTTCCTATAAAATGAGAGGGTTGGACTCTATGAGCTCAAAAATTCCTTCCAGATCTGTATCTATGATCCTAGGCAAGGAGGGAGTGCATTTCAGGAACAGAGGACAGACTATGCAAGAGCAAGAGACTGAATCCTGAGCCAAAAAAGAGCTAGTACACCGGGATTGTGGGAGGAGTGACATGAAGTAATTCTGGAAGGGCAGGTGGGAGTCAAAGTATGACAGGAAATAATGATTCTAATTGCCATTGTCTTGTCCATTTAGAGCAGTGGGTTTAACCTCCTCCTTGTTCCTCCTCTTGCCACCAATACAGTGATAGCCTAGCCAGTATTCAAATAATGGCAATAAAATTTACCAGATTTAAAACATTAATAACAACAGCAAGTTTTCCATGACAAGTGAATAGTTCATAGACCATAGTAAGTGCTCTAGAGTTCAGAAGAAGGACAGTTGGTTGGGAGGTAAGACAATTGAGAAGGACTTCCTAGGAGAGGAGGAATTAAGATGTATAAAAAAGTATTTAATATTTGTTGATTGATTGATTGATTGATAAGTAGAACTAGACTGATAGCTGTTCTTCAAATAGCATTCCATTTCTGGCTTCCACATATTTGTACCAGCCATCTGCCATGGCTAGAATGCACTTCAGTTGTATCTCTGTCACTCAGAATTCACATCTTCCTTGAAGACTTAGCTCAGGCATCACTTTCTCTATAAAGCCTTTTCCTGATCCCTCTTTTTAACTAGTGTTCTCTCCTTCCTCAAATTACCTTGCATTATACTAATCTGTGCTCATTATACTAATTTGTGTTACCTTGAAAGGTAACATGTTGATGTAGTAGAGAGAGGCGACCTCAGAGTCAGAAACACCAGGTTTTTAGATCCAGCTTTTGATATACTAGATGTTTGACCCTAGACAAATCACTTAACCTCTCAGTCCCAGGCAACTCTTTAAAACTATAAGTTGAAGAGGAATTGGCTGATGTGTTTTGATAGTTTCTTCACAAGGCATTTCCTACATCAATTAAATCACTGACCTGGACCTCTCCCTTCCCTCTGCCCCACCATTTCACAGTGTTGTCTATTTCATCCCTCCCCTAGAACATAGCATCCTTTAGGGTAGGGTCTATTTGGCTTTTGTTTTTGTATTCCCAGTGACGTGTAATAGAAATCACTTTGCTTTTCTTTATCTCAGTTTCCCTCTCTGTGAAAATATGGCTATAAATTAGTTGATCTGATTTGATCTCCTTCCACTGTAACATCCTATGTCTCTTAAGTTCTATGCAGCCACAATAAGGTCCCAATATGCTTTGGGAATCATCGAGGAGGACTGGAGGAAGTGCTCATCTCATCTCCTCCTGGTAAGACAGCTGTCAGCCAAATTACAAAGTTCCCTTTCCCTTAGTGGCATTTACACTTTTCAAATATTTGAAGTCTAATCATCTCACTTAGTCATCGTTGATCTAAGCTGGGCATATTTCGTCCTTTTAATCATTCTTCATAAATCGTTTCCTGCCTCCACCCCCAATCTCTCAATTGTTGGTTGTTGTTGCTCTTCTTCAGGCTCTCCCTAACTTAGAAAGAGTTTTCATCCATCATTCAGTAAATGTTTACCCTATACCAACTCTCTGAAGGGCACTTGGGGAGGTAGATCTAGAAATATGAGACACTGTGTTTGCCTTGAGAATTCTGTAATTTAAATGGGGAATTATGTAAACAAATGTGATAACTCATGATTCATGGTAATCGAGCAATCAAGAAGCAACTATTAAGTACATTCTATGTGCAAGGCACTGTGCTAGACGCTAGAGATAAAAAGACAAAAGTGAAAACCATCCCAACCCTCAAGGTCCTTACAATCTTTCTTGTGGTACATATACAGATACAAGGGAATTTGGGTAGGGTAGAAGATTCTGGTAGTTCAGGGTGCAAATGGAATGGAAAGGGGGGAGGAAATTAAGAAAGGTCTCACATAGAAGGTGGTACTTCAGCTGAGCCTGGGAGACATCGAGAAGCTCTGAGAGATGGAAAAAAAAGAAGCTATGGTAGGCCTGAAGGGCAGCCAGCACAGAGACATAGAGATGAGATATGAATGGCCATGTATGAAAAACTTTGACTGAGAATCACAGAGTTTATAGCTGGAAAGGACGTTAGAACTCATATAGTTCAATCTCTCCATTTTATAGTTGAGGAAGCTGAGGCCCAAGGACATTAAAGCTAGTCAACAGCAGAGCTGCAGCTTGATCTCAGGTCCTCTGAGTCTAAATCACAGCATAACGCAAGCTGTGAAGCCACCCTCCCAACTTGCAGTTGCTGGATTGAACTGGGTGTCCATTTGGCTCTAGGGTTATCCTGAGGATGGGGAGGGGTTGGGGAGGCCACAAGGAGAAGGGCTGTTTTTCTAATGATGTAGTTCACAAGCCCCCACCTGCCACGATTATCAATGGATTATCAGTTAACCAGTTTCAATTAGCTTTTATAAAGAGATATTTATTAAAGTAGTATAGTAGAAAGAGTTGATATAAAACATTACTCCTCAAAAAAAAGAAAAAGTCCGAGACACACTGTCCCACAAGTATATAAAGAGTTTGGGGGAAAGTAGACCCAGGCTTAGAGATCACATGTTTCATAGAGGTAACTCATAACTCCCAGAAGGCCTTTTATGGGAATTCTCAAAATGTTCCCCTTAGATGGGGTCCAACTTTTCTGTCGAACTCTTTACAGAGCTTTGAATCTGCACCCAATCTGTCTTTGTCCCAACACAAGTTACAAGAGCTATTCCAGGGATGCTGTCAGGATGGCAAGGGAACTATGCAAAGCCCTCTGCACCCTAAGTTCACAAAGTCAAGGTCAAGTTCTCCAGTCAAGGACACTGGAAGGGAGGAAATGGAACCAAGACCAAGATTGAAGGTGGGGGCTCTGCTTATCCCTCCTGACTGATTTCTTCTCAGACAATTAGCCAGAATGTTCTCTGTTTAAATAAAGCTCTCCTTGTTTGTCGATCACTGAAATATGAATCTCCTGTGTTCTGAACTAGCTCCTTTTTTTTTCCAAACTCCATAAGACATGACCATGTCCCTCAGTCAATCTGAAAATATTTCCTATGCAAATCCCTTCCATGCAATAGTTTATCAAAGACATTGAAACTGATAAAGGCCTTTTGCTACTTAGTTGCAATGCCTTTGACTAATTTGATTCAATAAAGATAAATTAAGGTACATCTAAGTATATCTAAGGTAAAAAAGGTAAGGTTTCATGAGGAGTACTTTGAATGATTTACTCAGTCAGCTCCCACCTCACAATAGAAACACAGGACAATAACCACTCACATTTCTAAAGTACTTTCTTCCTGGCATGGTATAGTAAAGTAACAGGATCAGAAGTGTGCTAGAATGAATTTTTTTTGTTTCCCACTGAGGGAAGTCAGTACTCATGGCTCGGAAAATGAAAGCAGGAGCTCATCCTCTCTCTATAACTGCATGGTCCTGGGCCTGATGACTTCAATAAAGGACTGAATCTGTCTAGGACTGATTATTTCCTGAGCTCATCTCCATTATGCCCACTATGTACCTAGTCCCATCTCTCTCTGTCCCATTTTTCCCATATAACGTGCCCATGTAGCCCTGTCTCATCTGTCTGTTCCTTGTGTCTATTACTCCTTCCTTGAACACAGGAATGTGCTAAAGCCAGCTGGAACCAATTCAAGAGAGTCAATGCATAAATTTTTGCTACAAGAATTAAGATCTTGGAAATCAGAAAATGTGGCAAATCAAGGCTTGATTTGTGGTCTTGTTGTTTGTACATACTTAAGAAACTGAGGGGGGAAATGTAAATAATGAAGATTTAACATAAAAGTGTTTGTTTTTGGAGAGGCAGTTGTTAAACATTTAACAACATACCCCCTGTTTACATGGTAGTAAAACATTTCTTTCCCCCAGATACTTCACCGAGGGGAAGGCTGGAGCCTGGTCAGTGATTGAGAAAACTTCTCCCCAAGACATTACACTAATAGGAAAATAACAACTCTTTTCAATCACTAATAGAAACAAATAACTTTTTCATACCCCTTTTGCAAAGCAACGGAGGGAAAGGAACTCTTCACAGGCCAAGACAATACTCTGACGATCTGTCGGCTGGATAAGATTTATTCTGAGACGGCGGCAATGACTCGTACGGTTTTAGCTATTCTGATTTCCCCACCTTGGGGGAGAGGAGTATTGATCAGGGTCATCTCTGATCAATTTTGTGAAATCTCCAATCCACATTTTTGAAACTACAAGATATGGATTTTTTGTTTTGGAGAGATCCAGCGTCCGCTTCCCAGTGAAACGTGAGTTTGAGCACCGTCACTGCCTCTGATGGTTTTCTTTCTGACTTGGACGCCCCTTAGGCACTGACCGCTGTGAGTCGGGAGTTAGACTTATATTGAACAAGCTGCCGCTCCGCACTGGCCTACAGAGATAAACTAGTAGTGCTTTTCTCTCATTTGAATTTCCAGACAGGAGTGTAGTAAAGAAGACTTCTCCCTTTGGGTGAGGAATTTTCCCCCTACTTCCTGTTCCAGAATCTCTGATGGCGGCTTATATCAAAAATACACGGCACTGAGAGATATGCTTGCATGTAACCTGAGCAAGAGACACAAATTCTTGAACCCCCCCCCCCCCAAACTGTCCCTGGCCTGGACACTTAAAAGTGTTCCTTTAAAAGATACTATTACCTACCACTGACCCTATTCTAGCCCTAAATTTATCCCTAATCTTACAGCCCGTATCTGCTTTTAAAAGAATGCCAGCACCTATTTTGAGCTTATCCATACGTTAAAATTTTTATATGCATATAATACAGTAAAAGAGTAGAAATATAAATAAAATTTAAATTTTTAAAAATGGAAGAAAAGGAAAAATTAAGATGAAAATCATACTGATATTACTAAAAATAAAAGCATCAGAGACAGAGAGAAAATAATTACCACTTGGACCAGATTCTAAATGAAAAAAAGTAAGAAAGGAAGGAAGGAGAAATGGAGAGATGGAAAGAAGGAGGGAGGAAGGAGATAAGCTCCTAAAATTGAAACAAACTCAATTAAAAATCCAAATGCAAGGTATTTTTTTACAGTCTTGGATCATTAATTGAAACTGCATTCTGAATAAAATAAGCAGTCAACCAAAAGTGCTGAATTAAAAATAGAAGCTGGATAAAATTTTGCAGCTGAGTTTCCCATAAAAGGACAAAATATAGAGGAAAAGATTTTGAGTAGGAGCAATGAGTCCAATGGGAACTTCCCACTGGACCAAAGAGCGTCCAAAGTGTTGAACAAAGAAGTACATGACCTTAGATTGAAATGGTGATCATAACCATTTCAAAGATTTCTGGATCCAGCATATGGATACTCACTGGATGAAAACAATTCCATTTCCCCCAAGATCATGTCCCCACAGTACAAGTAGGGATGGGGGTTAGAGATTTTTGAGAAGACACAATTTAAATAGAGCAAAGCTACAATTCATGATCCCATTGGGAGACCTGAAGGTTATCTAAGAACTCAGTGACCATGCCCAGATATCCAGAAGTACTTTTCTCCTCTCTAAGGTCCCATTGGCTAAGGAGAGAAAACACCTAATTTGTGGCAGAGCTGTGAAGATTTCCTAATGACGGCATCACAGATGCAGATGCTGCATTGGTTAAGTTTTCCAATCTCCATCTGGTTTCAGAGGAATATTGCTCTACTCTATCAGAGCTGTGAGTCTTGGAGCAATTCATTTTCCAAACTGCTCTGCTGGGGAAGCAGAATGAGATTAAACTCATTCTTGAAATGTTGGTTGATATTATTTCTGTGCTTTACTATTCATTTCTTGCCCAATTAAATGTTTGACTCAATACTGTTCCTTGCCTGAGTCTGTTAGTATGAACAATTGAATACCAAGGCTGACTAGATGAAGGCAAAGCAAGCCATATGGGTAAATTGCTATTAAAAACAACCACAATTTGAACTCAAGTCCATGAGAATTCAGAGCTGATTGAACCAATGGAGCATATTAGTCTTAGAACAGACCTTAAAATCATTTAGCTCAACCACTGTTTCATAGATTGCTTCTATAACATCTCCAGTAAGTGGTCCTTGAGGTCCTCATTAAAGGCCTCTCTGGACGAGTAAGCTATAGAATCTTCGCATTGAAAGGGACCACAGAGGCCACCTAGTTCCCTTCATACCTCAATGAAAATTTACTCCACAATATAACCAACAAAGTTTTATCATCTGGCAAAAACTTCTAGTCAGAGGGAATTTACTAATTCCAGAACATGGGTTCTTAACCTAGAAACCATAGACTATCAGGGGTCCAACAACTTGAGTGGGAAAAAATTTACATCTTTTATTTTCACTAACCTCCAACTGAAATTTAGCATTTCTTTAGATTTTGAATCAATATAAACAACAAATATTATTCTGAAGAATCCCTAGATATTACTAGCCTATGAAAGGAGTCCATGACACAAAAAAGGATAAGGATCCCTCATCTAGAGGCACCTCATTCCACTTTTGGATAAGTTTAAGTATTAGGAAGTTTTTCCTAATTAGGTAAAAATATAAAGTATTGAGTATTTTACTTATTATTTAAGTATACAGTGTTCTTTTTGTGTTTTTTTACTTTAAATTCACTTTTTATTCACTCATAAACAATTGTATACAATTTATACAATATCAAGCCTAAATTTGTCCAAGTACAACTTTTACCCATTTCTCCTAGTTTTACCCTATATTACCCCTAAGCCTTCTCCCCTCCGGGTAAAAACATCACCAGTCCCTTCAACGGATCTTTATATGGTAGTATCTCCAGACCTTTCATTGTTCTGGTAGTCTTCCTATGGACACTTTAGATAATCGATAGCCTTCCTAAAATGCAGTGCCCAAAACCTAACACAAGACTCCAGATGTGGTCAAACTTGAGTGAAGGACAACAAAACTGTCACTTCCCTACTCGGCTATGCCTCTCTTAATGCAACATTATCTATTTTTAGTTCACACTATTGAACTTGTTGCCCACTGTAACCTCAAATCTTTTTCCACACAATTGCTATGGATACAATATTTTTGGTATGAATCCAGGATACTAGATGCCTAGTAACAAAGTCTAACATGGCACAAGCTTCTTTTGGTTGCTGTATCACATTGTTGACATACTGAGTTTGCAACACATTAGGATCCCAGGACCTTTCCACACAAATTGCTATTGATCTCTAGCTCTCCCATTCTATATTTGTGCACATGATTTGTTGAACCCAAATGCAAAGTATTTTATGTATATTTTATAGAAGTGTGAAGTATTTTGCACATCCCTATTTCATTTCATTCTTATTCACTTTGTCCCCTGCATTATTCTAGCCTATTTAAATTGTTTTAGACTTCCATTTGTTCATCCAACCCAGTGGCTCCCTTTTCCTGCTTTGTTTCATGTGCACATTCGATGTCTGCTATCTACATGTTTGTCTAAGTCATTTATATAAATGGTGAGTTACATAACAGGAACCAAAGATCCCTAGGCACCAGCTCTGTGGGACAGTGGGAAGTTAAAACTGAGAAGGGAGGAACATGGTGGGACTGAGCTCAGGAAAAACTGACCTGGCATTTATCTTCCAGAGGGAGAAGCAGCGGCATCTGTTGGCTTCAAATGTTAGCTCATTATTCCTGCTAACTAGGTGCTTAGTTCAATTGTTGCTATGCTGCTACTAAGGGAATTGTCATTTCTTTAGGCTTAGGGATAGCCTGGGACCAGTGAGCAACATTCAAACAAAACAAATCCAAAAACTGGCTAAGTTTGAACATGTGCATCTCAGTCTTTACTGTAAGTCCCTTGCCTCTGCCAAGCAGTGAGCAAGTCAGCGATGCCTCTGATTCTCTGGAGTTACAGCTGTCATTGAAATGACCAGAGTTTTGAAGTATTTCAGATTTGCCTTTCTTAATGATGTGATCCTTGTGTGTAAATTGTTGTGGTTCTTACAAAGCATTTAAGTTTCTCATGCTATTTTGGGGATGCGACAGAAAAATGTGGGCCAGACAGTAGTGTCACAACTGACTCCAATGCTTAGCACAGTACCTGGCACATCGTGTACCTTTAATAAATGGTGGGTGATTAATGGGTTAATGGTGATTAATCAATTAATATTACGCCTTAAAGGCTGAAAAGCAATATAAATACAGCATTATATTTATTTTCATGGCAACTCGAAGAAAAATGAAAGCTAGAGAATTATTTCATTGCTATTAGAAACTCCCAGATGAGGAAATTCTCTCCACCAATGTTGGTATGTCAGCAGCTGCCCTGCAACTGGTTTATCTAGGGTTGCACAAGTAATGTTTGTTAGAGAGGGCAAAAATGAAGTAGTTCCTGCTATTAAGAATCATATATTCAAGGGATGGCTAGGTGGCGCAGTAGGGGCGGCTACGTGACGCAGTGAATAGAGCACCGGCCCTGGAGTCAGGAGTACCTGAGTTCAAATCCGGACTCAGACACTTAACACAAAAAACTAGCCGTGTGACCTGGGGCAAGTCACTTAACCCCAACTGCCCTCCAAAAAAAAAAAGCAAAAAAAAAAAAGAATCATATATTCCATTGGAGGAGACAATGTGTACATATGTAAGCCCATAAAATATTTACAAATTAAGTACAAGATAATTTCAGGGACAAACAAGTAGCTGGAGGAGATCAAGAAAAGTCATATATAAGAAGGTGTTGGAGCTGAGTTTTGCAGGAAATCAAAGATTTGGGATAAGGAGCCCCATATCTGGAGCCAGAGGACTTGGGTTTGAATGGCAGTTCTATTACTAACTCCCTATGTGGCCTAACTCCTCAGAGCCTTCATTCCCTCATCTGCAAAATGGGAGAGCAGGACCAGTGTCTAGAGCACAACATGAGGGATTTGGACTAGAGGCTCTCAAAGGCCCTTCTGGCTCTAGGGCCTGTTATTACAATCATCTTCTCAGTTACACCAAATATACCAGAATACAGTCCACAGGAAAGAAATGGAAATTCAGCAGGAGGCAAGTTTTGATGGTGTCCTCAAAGGCCCTCACTTGTGGCCTCAGTGACTAAGAAGGATAAATGAAAAAAGTTAAATTCATTTTTAGTCTGATTGCCATGAGGGGATATTTTCTCGTTTTGCTGCTAGTTCTACTGAGGTTCAGAAAGGTTAAGGGATTTATTTAAAAGCATACAGCATATTAGATAAAGAATAAGGAAGACAACCCAATTTTCCTAAGACCTTTCCTCCAAATTGTGTGTCCTATAAGATAGACATTTATATAGCACTGCCCATGTACCAAGCCCTCCACTGAGCACTTTACAGAGTATTATCTCATTTGGTCCTTAAAGCAACACTGTGAAGGAGGGGCTGTTATTATTCTCAGTTTACGGTAGAGGAAACTGAGGCAAATGTGTGCCCAGGATCACATAGCTAGTAAGGGCAAGATTCAAACTCAGGTCTTCCTGACCCAAGGCCCAGCACTATATCCACTATATTGCTTAGCTGGAGCGAATGTTAAGGCCTTGTATAAATGCTACCTATTACTATTATTATTGTCATCATTATTACTATAATTACTATAGCTTTGCTAAATTATGTCATGATTTTATTTTACTTTGAAGTTTACAAAGTACCATGCCTAGAATGCCCTCCGTTCTGACTTCCCTGGCTTCCTAAAAGTCTCAGCTAAAGTCCTATCTTCTACAAGAATCCTTTCCCAGTCACCATTAGTGCCAGGACCTTCCTTCTGAAATCACATCCAAATTATACTATGTCAAGGGACAGCTATGTAGTGTGGTGGACAGATGGCAGCGACAGCAATCAGGAAGACCCAAGTTCAAATCCAGCTTCAGACTCTCACCAGCTGTGTGACCTTGGGCAAGTCACCTAACTACTCCTTATCTCAGTTTCCCCACTTGTAAAATGGGGATAATAATAGCACCTGCCTCCCAGAACTGTTGTGAGGATAAAATAAAATAATAATTGTAAGGTGCTTAGCACCATGCCTGGCATATAGTAAGTGCCACGTTATCATTATTTATTATTAATTATTATTATCTTCTCTTTTTCTTAGTTTCTCCATCTGTAAAATGGGGATATAGTTTTCCCTTCTCTTCCCTCCCTCTTTCCTTCTTTTCCATGCTCTCCCCTTCTCTTCCCTTTCTTCCCCTACTCCTTTCCTCCCTTTTCCCTGCTCTCTTCTTCTTCCCTCCCCTGCCATCCCTTCTTTTCCCTTTCTTTCCTTTCCCATTCTTCTCCTTTTATTAAAGGGTCGCTGTGAAATAATGGAAAGGGTCCCTGACTTGAAGTCAGGAGATCAGGATCTGATTCCCAGCTCTGACACTTACTGACTCAGGGACCATAACCACATTACTCTGCTTCTTTGACCCTCAATTTCCTCCTGTGTAAAACAAAAATAATAATATTGCATGCCCAAAAGTTTTTCCTCTATTAAAGTTCCCTGGGAAATCCTGCATTATAATAACTCATTAATTTACGTGACTGAGTATATGGAATATTCACTTGTCCAATTATTTATTTTATTTTATTTTTTTGCTTTTTTTAGAGGGCAGTTGGGGTTAAGTGACTTGCCCAAGGTCACACGGCTAGTTTTTGTGTTAAGTGTCTGAGGCCGGATTTGAACTCAGGTACTCCTGACTCCAGGGCCGGTGCTCTATTCACTGCGCCACCTAGCCACCCCAATTATTTATTTTTTCAACACTGATCTCTGTGCTTGGTTTTATACTGCCCACAGCTGAAGGATGATACTTATTAACTGTACCTATGAGAAGATTTGTGAAGCCTTCAGAAAAAGCATTTTGGTATGAATGCATGACACCTGGAATTGTAATCCTATTTCTGTAAAATGCCAGGGTGGGGTGAAGGGACATAATAACAGCTCATGTTTCTATAACTCTTTAAGGTTTACAAAGTACTCTCCACACAACATCCCTATTTAGGTGATAATAGAAGGATCACTAGTCCCATTTGATGATAAAACAGAGGTCCAAAGACCTCTTAGGACATGTACTAAGTGCTAGAGTTAGGTTTGATCCAATGTAAATGAGCTATGGGTTTGTGAATGCTTGTAAGCAACAACAAAAGGACTTCTGTCCTCTTAGGTGAGAAGGGGTGGACTTCACTGGCCAGTAATGGTCATTGAGTGGTCATAACCAAGTCACTGATAAATAAGAATTCCTTACATTTGTACAACTTTTTCATGTCTATTGATTCCTATGATCCTTACAACAACCCTAGAATGAAATTATCATGCCTATTTGGCATCTGGGAAAACTGAGGTTCAGAGTATAGGTCACCCAAATTGGAAGTAGAATCCAGGTTCCCTGGCACCTAGTCCAAGGCTCTTTAGAAATTCTTTGTCAGAATGGACTTATTTTTATTTTAGGAGCTGGCACAAAACTAGCCCAGGAAGGTAACAGCAATTACCATTTTTCTTCCTCTCCGATAACGTTACTATCTTTAGGAAACTAATTACTAATAGGGTTTGATAAGCAGCCAGCATAATTAACAGGGTAAACTATCTTTAACAACTTATTCTGCCCAATTAGCAGTTGGATGCTGTGAGCAACAAAGTTTTGGAAGCTTCTTTCTTACAGATGTTCAAGAGAACAGGGCACGGGGCAGCCTGAGTGAAGAAGGCTCTTGGTGCAGCTGGCAGGCAAGCTCCATTATGAGTTATGGCAGCTCCAGGCTCACTGAGCTGGCAGAGATAGGGGTATTGGAGCAAGAGCAAATGTGTGTGTGTGTGTGTGTGTGTGTGTGTGTGAGGGGATAGGAAGGGAAGGAAGAAATAAACTTGCGGAGGAGAACAAGGGGTATTAGAAGCTTATGGGGATCAATGGAAAAGGAGAAAGAGCTGGGGGGCAGAGAGGATGGCAGGTGCTATAGGGATCATGAGGGTATATGTGTGTGCATGTGTGTGTGTATCATTTTCCCCCCAATTACAAGTTAAAACAGTTTTTTAACAGTTGGGGTTTGAGTTATAAATTTTATCTATTCCTCCCTCCTTCCTTTGCCCCCTTTCTGAGATGGTAAGCAATCACATATAGGTTATACATGTTCAGTCATGTAAAACATTTCCTTTAGTCATTTTGTATAAGACTCAAATAAAAGAAAAAGGATGAAAGAAAGGAAATGAAAAGTAGTATGCTTCAGTCTGTATTCAAACAATATCAGTTCTTTCTCCGGAGGCAGATAGCATGCTTCATCGGGAGTCCTTTGGGATTGTCTTGGAGGATTGTATTGCTGAGAATAGCTAAGTCATTCACAGTTCTTCATACAATATTGCTGTTTCCATGCATAGTCTTCTCCTGGTTCTGTTCACTTTATTTTGCATCAGTTCACGTAAAGAGGAAGGTGCTTATGGAGAATATTGAAAAAGAGAATGAGTTTTGGGGAGGGGTAACGTTAATGAGAGAAAGAGGGAGCTTGTAAGGGTCAGTGGGGAAGGAGAGGAGAGCCATTCAACAATTCAGTATTGAAAACAAAAGGCTTTCATTCTACTGAGGTGTTGTGAGAGAGAACAAAGCATGTTCATAACATATAAAATAAATTGAAAAGTGAGAGAGAATTGACAACTGAGGAGATAAAAGAAGACTTCACAGAGGAGGTGACCGTCTGTCCTGAAATCCAGGGGCAGTGGAGGATTCTGAAAGGGAAATGAGGAAAGAAGTGTATCTCAAGGGAAAAACTTTGAGCAAAAGTTCTACAAAGAGATCTAGGAGGTTATCAATAAACAGATGCCTTCCCCTCCCTTCGCTCCACCATTGGTTTATGATTTGCTTTGCATTTCATCAGGGACTAAGCCCTGGAGAAGACAGACTTTTCTCTGGAACAATTCCCTGAGTGAAGGAGACATGAAAGAAGGTGAAAAGGTACTTCAAGTTTAAGAAGGTGAAAAGGTACTTCAAGTTTCTGCTTTTAACTTTTGCTACCATTTGAAGTCACAAATTTTTAAACTCAAAAGAGATCCTTAGGGACCACTTTGTACAACTCATATTTTGAGTATAGCAAAACTCTGGACTTTATTCCCTCAACCCACATGGGCTCTAGTAGTTTTGATCCTTAGAATGTAGCTGATTAAGGCAGAGCCAAGACGGCTGCGTAGAAGCAGCAAGGCTTCGCAGCTCCCACACTGCCACCCTAAACACTCATAAAATATGAGCCCAGATAAAGTCTAGGAAAGTCCATGACTCTCAGACTCACAAAAATACAGAGAACACAGCTCTCGCTAAAGGCAGCTTGGCAGCAGGGGCTCAGCGCAGCGCTGAGCAAAGGCCGGAACAGCCTGAAGCCGAGACCGCGGCCAGGCCTGGGGAGGTGGGTAGGAGCAGGAGCCGAGCCCTGCAGCCAGCCTGCAGAGGTTCTACAGCCTCCAGCACCTCCATATCTGCCAAGACATGAGGAACTAGACGGGAGAGGGGCAGCTTGCACCCGGAGCAGAGACTGCTGTGCCCAAAACTGCCAAGCCCAAAACCACAGCCACAGCCAGCAGGAGTGAGCCTCCCAAGCCACGGCTTGAGGCTACTTCAAAGAAAATCTAAAACACCTGCCTGAGGAGAGCTTCGGTCAGAGACGGTTAGTGAAAGTGAAACTTTGAAAATTAATTTTCGGGTGGTAAAGCAGTTCGTCCAATCTGCTCCCGGGGCAAGGAAGCAGTGGGGGAAGGGAACTACTGGATCCACCATGGCCCCCACCAGGATGCTTCAGAGCCCCTGGCCTGCAGACTCAGCAGGGGGGCTGAATCGATTGATCAGGGCCAAGTGCTCTTGCGTTGAGCGGCCTGGATCCGGATCGTGGTCTTGGGTGGTGGTCCTGGGGTGCGCTTTCAGCAAGCCAAAGCTGGGGGGACTTGCAAGACCTCCCTAATAGGTCCAGCAGTTGGGAAAACCCTAGAGATTTGGAACAGAGCTTCTCCCCTTGGAAGCAGAGTTTCACAGACCTAAAAAACCAACCAATTAATTGACTGGCCAACATGAGGAAAAGGAAGCAAAATAAAAACAATAAAACTCTAGAATCCTTTTTTGTGGACAAAAAGGGTCAAAGCATGGAACGGGAGGAAGAGACCCCAGAACTCAGAACTCCCACACCAAATGCTTCCAAGACAATTGAAGAATGCCTAGAAGCTATACATCAACTGAAAAAGGACTTTGAAA
>CM053595.1:161348403-161362159 GCA_028646575.1 Pseudocheirus occidentalis
CTCCCCGTCTCTCATTTGGTTTTCAAAGTCCTTTTTCAGTTGATGTATAGCTTCTAGGCATTCTTCAATTGTCTTGGAAGCATTTGGTGTGGGAGTTCTGATTTCTGGGCTCTCTTCCTCCCGTTCCATGCTTTGACCCTTTTTGTCCCCAAAAAAGGATTCTAGAGTTTTATTGTTTTTATTTTGCTTCCTTTTTCTCATGTTGGCCAGTCAGTTAATTGGTTGGGTTTTTTTTTAGCTCTGTGAAACTCTGCTTCCAAAGGGGGAAGCTCTGTTCCAAATTGCTGGGGTTTTCCCAACTGCTGGCGCTATTAGGGGGATGTTGCAAGTCCCCCCCCCCAGCTTTGGCTTGCTGAAAGTGCACCCCTGGACCATCACCCAAGACCTTGATCTGGATGCAGGCCACTCAACACAAGAACACTTAGCCCTAATCAATCGATTCAGCCCCACTGCTGAGTCCGCAGGCTGGGGGCTCTGAAACAGCCTGGTGGGGGCCACTGGTGGATCCAGCAGCTCCCTTCCCCCACTGCTTCTTTACCCCGGGAGCAGAATGGCCGAACTGCTTTACCCCCCCAAATTAATTTTCAAAGTTTCACTTTCACTAACCGTGTCTGAAGATTTAAAGATCCCCTTAGGCCGGTGCTTTAGATTTTCTTTGAAGTAGACTCAAGCTGCTGTTTGGGAGGCTCTGCTGCTCCTCCTGGCCACCCTGAGGCCTTGCCTGACCAAGGCTTCAGTTTTGGGCTGGCTGGCTGCGGTTTTGGACTCCGTGGTCTCTGCTCCACTGCTGTGCGAGCTGCCTCTCTCCCGTCCTGCTCCTCACGCCTTGGCAGATGTGGGGGTGTTGGAGGCTGTAGAACTGCTGCAGGCTGGCTGCGGGGCTCGGCTCAGCTCCTTCCCACTGCCTGGGCCTGGCCGTGGTCTCGGCTTCGGGCTGTTCCAGCCTTCACTCCAGCCCTGCGCTGAGCCCCTGCTGCCAAGCTACCTTCAGCGAGAGCTGTGTTCTCTGTATTTTTGTGAGTCTGAGAGTCCTAGACTTTCCTAGACTTTGTCTGGGCTCATATTTTATGGGTGTTTAGGGTGGCGGTGTGGGAGCTGTGGGACCTTGCTGCTTCTAACGCTGCCATCTTGGCTCCGCCCCCTTTGCCCTCATTTTCAATGATATTCCCTAGTACCTTGGTCTTTGTTTAAAAAGCTCCTTTAAAAAATAGAGATCTCCATCTCATATTATTTTCCTTGGCTCCAGCTCCCCCAAAATTATTTTTCTCCTGAATGCATCTCTCTTGACACCCTCTCCACCTCAGGCTACTCCTCTCCTGCTCTCTTATGAGGAGGATTGGGAGTTGGTATATTTCTTGTCCCACTGCCACTTTAAGACACTTCTCTGACAGCATCAATCAATAATCACCTCTCTCCTCCTTTAAACATTTTGTCTATATACTTGATGCTTATTTTAGACCCACACCACCTCATGACTAGACTATTACAATAGCATTCTAATTAATCTCTCTTGCTGCCAAAGCAATTTTCCACAATTTTAGATATTATCATTTGATTTGCCTATTCCATAGACTCCAGTGACTCCATTGTCTCTTTAAAAAAAAGTTTTATTCACCTGTCTTGTTTTAAATTACAAATATTTTCATATAACTCTCATTGTGAGATTTTTCTTGCAACAAAATAACACAACTATGCAAAACTAATAGTGAACTAACCTGAAAGTATATAAAAAGTCCCATGCCTATAACCCCTCAACCTATGTAATGGTAATGGAATTTGGAGATGCCCCTGAATTGGCTTGGTTTTTGGGTTGACTGTTAAAATCCAGAGCTTGTGAATCCCACTTGTGGGATAGACTTGTTGACATGAAGAGAGAGGGCTGAACTGGGAGGAGCCCTGAATTGGGAGAGGGGCCCAAGCCCAGAGGAGGCCAGAAGTACTTTTGGGAGAGCAGCATCCAGTATTATGGAGCCTGAGTTGCTGAGAAAGACTGCTGAGAGCCCACTGGAGCTGAACAGGACTTTTGAGAACTGCCACCTGGAGCTGCTAAGAACTGAGGAGGCATGGCTGTGATGCCAGTATTTTGTCTGTCTGTTTTGATATTTTTTTTCTAGATTGACCTGATGGTGAAGGACAGTGCTGCTGTTGCAGAGGTCCTAGAACCTGGCTGTTGGTTCAGAAGCCCTGAAGAAGGATTTTCATGTTGTATGTTCACAGAAATCCTGGAAGAGGGCCTTGCTGACATTTTCAGGAGTCCTAGGACGGTACTATAGGCAGAGAGTGACTTGATGAGGACACTGGCTATGGCTTTGTTGAACCTTGTCTCCCCAGGAACTGAGATTGCTGAGGGCTTGCCTTGAGTCAAAATGAAAGAAGGGCCTTTCCTTGGGTTTCCAATACTGAGATGTTATCTTGACTTTGTTATAGCTTAAAGGTAGATGGCCTTTTGTGCTCTCCTGTCCCTTTTGAGAAAGTACTTGCTGTTAATGGATGATATTGTAATTACTTTGTGTCCAGAGGTGGGAAACCTTTGGCCTTTTTATGCTCTGTGACTGACCAAATGAATATACTTTGTTTATGATTGGAAACTGATCTCCATTTGAGAAGAGACTTTGACTGAGTAAATGAATGTACTGTCTAGGGATGGAGTAGTATCTGGATTGAATCGAAAACTTACTTGCTAATGAGTTATACTGTATTTTGACTTTCTCTGTTCTGTGAATGTTTGCTCAATAAATGGGGTTTGCTATGCTCACAATTCGAACCTTGGAAGTTACCTTTGCTTGGCATTACAACCTATTTTAACTGTTTTATTCAATTAGTAGAAAACCATTTTTTTTCTTTCCCTGTTGACAGAAAAAAAGAGAAAAGAAATAATGAATCCTTTGTGACAAATTCCTTGAAACAAAATAATTTCATTGACTGTATGCAAAAATGTAAATATTTCTTTCTGTACCCTAAATCTATCATAGCATGTTTCCTCATTGGTTATCTGAAATCAAGTATGGTGATTTCATTGATCAGAATTCTTACAAATTTCAAATTTGTTTGTTTTTACAGTGTTGTGACTATTGTATAAATCATTGTTTTACTTTTCATAAGTTTATAAATGTCTTCAGAATTATTTTTACAATATTGATGTCATAGAATGAATTATCTTTCTGAATGCACTTGTTTCACTCTGCATCAGTTCATACACATCATTCTATGTCTTTTTGAAATTATCTTTTTCTTGTTACAGGATAATAGTCTTCAATTTCATCCATATATCACTATTTATTCAGCCATTTCTCAATTTATGAGCATACTTTTAGTTCCAAGTTTTTGGACACCACACACACAAAAAAGGTATAATAAATATTTTTGTACCTCTTCCAAATATAGGCCTAGCAATGAAATACCTGGGTTAAAGGGCAAATGGTGTTTAATTACTACTCGGGAAGCATTCACAATTGCTTTCCAGAATGGTTGTAGCCCACCATGCCTATTTTTCCACAATCCCTCCAACAGTAGGCACTTGCCTTTATTGTCACTTTGCCCATCTGATGGGTATAAGGTGGGGATATCAGAATTGTTGCAATTTGAATTTCTGTATCATTTTTGAGCATGTTTAATATGGCTAGAGATAGCATGAGTTCCTTCCCTTAAGAACTGCCAGTTCAGAATCCTAAATCATTTATCAACTGTGGAATGGCTCTTGTTCTCACAAATTTAAACCAGTTCCTTATATATTTCAGAAACAAAACTCTTGTCACAAAATATTGATGAACATATTTTTCAGAGTTGTTTCTCTTTTAATCACAGATTTATTGGATGTTTCTGCAAAAACTTTTAAATTTTGTAAAATCAAAATGATCTGTTTCATCTTCTGTGGTCCTCTATATTCTTTGTTTGGTCATGACTTTTTCTTCTGATGGGAACTGAATGGGAATTATTTTCTGCCCATATTTCTCTTACTTGCTTATGATGTGACCTTTTATGTCCAGGCCACACATCTATTTGGAGTTTACGTCTTAGTATATGGTGTGATATGTTAGAGTTAATCTAATTCTTTTCATATTGTTTTCCAGTTTTCTCAGGAGTTTTTGTCAAATAGTGAGCCCTTATTGCAAATATTTTAGGTCTCCATGCTTATCAAGCAGCAGTTTACAATATATATTTGCTTCTTCTGTATACCATATACATAATCTGTTCCACTGATAAATCTCTCTATTTTTTATTCAGTACCAAATAGTTTTGAGAATTACTGTTTCATAGTATAGTTTGAGATCTGGCACTATTAAGTCCACATGATTCTCACTTTTTTATAAATTGCTCCTGAGATTCTTGACCTTTTTTTCTTCCATAAATTTTACTATTTTTCTTTATTTCTATAAAGCAAAGCTTTGGTTTAACATGACATTGAATAAGCAAATTAATTTAGGCATCATTTTCATTTCTATTATGTTGACTCATCCTACCCATGAGCATTTCACATTGTAACAATTACTTAGATCTGTATTTACTTCTACAAAGTGATTTGTGGTTGTTTCTATAGTATTTGTGTACATGTTAACAGATTGCTAAATATTTTATAATTTCGTAGTAAAGTTAAAAATTCTTCCTGTTATATTTTATTGTTATTATTTTATTAACATCATATAGATTTGTTAATGATTTCTGTGGATTTATTTTGTATCTTGTAAATTTGCTGAAGTTCTTAAAGGTTTCACTTACTTTTTAGGACACACTATCAAAGTGGTCATTTATTTTTCTCCTTTATCTAAATTTATCCTCTCAATTTCTTTTTTTTCTTATTGCTAGAGTCAGTGTTTCTAGTGTTACTTCAAATAGAAGAGGTGACAATGAACATCTTTGTTTTACCTGTGATTTTATTGGAAAGGATTCTGCTTTACCACCCTCACCTATGTGGTAGTTCTTGATTTTAGATATATGTTATTTATCATTTTAAGGACAGGTTAATTTATTTCTATGCTTTCTAATTATTGCTATTGTTCTTTATAGAAATGGGTGTTGTATTTTGTTAGAAGCCTTTTCTGCATCTATTGATAAAAATTTTATTTTTCCACTAATTTTTTTTATTAATACTGCTAATTAAGTTACACTGTTTTCCTAATATTAAACTCAGTGTTCCTAGTTTAAGTCCAACCTGATCATATGTGCAGTGTGTGACATATTGTTTTATTCTCTTTGCTAATATTTTATTTTAAAATGTTGTATCTATATTCTTTGGGGATATTGTTGAATAATTTTCTTTCTCTGTTTTATTCTCTCTGGTTTATGTGTCAAGATTATATCTGTGCCATAGAAGGAATTTGGCAGCATCCTTTCTTGTGCAATTTTTGCCAAGAATTGATATAATATTGGAATTACTTGCCCTTTCTATAGTTGAAAGAATTCATATATTCCTGGGTGTTTTCCCCAGTTTGGAAGCTCATTTATGGGTTGTTCAAATTCTTTTTCTAAAATTGAATTTTGAAAATTCTCGAATTTTTTTCAGTTAATTTATGTATTTTATAGTTTTTTTAAATTATTCTTTTAAGTTGTTGGTTTTATATTTGCAAACATTTGGACAAAAGAGTGTCTAATAAGATATTTTACTTCTTCCCTTGTTTTGACTTCTCAATTTCTATTTTTAATACTAGTAATATTTTTCTCCTTTTTAATCAAGTTAGCTAATGCATTAGCTATTTTAGGGTGTTTTTTCCCCAACAAATCAGCTTTTAGTTTATAAATTGTTTTTTGGTTTTAATTTTATCAGTGATTTCTTTGAACTTTATTATTTCTATTTTGGTGCTTCACTGCAGTTTTGATTTTGTTCTCTAGTACTTTTATTTGTATTCTGAATTCATTGATATGTTCTTTCTCTTTTTCGTTAATGAAAATTATTAGAAATACAATTTTTTCCCCCAATGACTACTTTGGCTACATTGAAAAATGTCAACATATTGTCTCATCATGGCTGTTATCTTTAATGAAAGTTTTCTATCATTTCTATGGCTTGGGTTTTGACCCAATAATTATAGTCAGTTTTGCTATAATCTTTTTTTGAAACTGCATTTTCCCCCCAAAGCAATTGACACGTAAAGGAATGCACTGAGCAGAACATGAACTTTGTGCTTTCTTATCCACAATTTTGTCAACTAGAAATACAGATAAACCACAAAAAAACTGCAATAATTCACTTCATGATAATTCATAATCTGTCACCTTCTGATGCCAACTTCTACAAGCAAACTTCAGGATTTTAAAGTGCATTATTTACTGTATATCTTTTGGTGTAGTAGGAACTGTGGACTGAGAAAATCTGATTCACCCCTCCCCATTTCCCCTTTCATTATAGTTGAAGCCTCCAACCTTGGAATTGCCACCTACTGAGGCTTTGGCCTTTCGCCTGCAGTGAGTCAACTTTGCCATTCCAGACAAAGCAGCAGTGCAAGGCCACAGACTTAGAACTAATATTTCTCAAAATGTATCTACCTCCTTTTACTCCTCTTTGTTCTCTCTCTATCTTATCTATATCCTTGCTCATTTGAGGGTATTCTTACATCAAACACTCTATGTGTGTATATTTATATGTGTTTTGCCCTTTTATGACTTGTATAAATGAAAGTGAAATTAAAGTGAAATCATCTCACCAAACTCTTTCCATATCTGTATATAATTCTACTGTGTGATATAAGTTTCCCCATACTTCCTCCCATTTTCTCCTAAAGCATCCTTCTCTTGTCTTTCCTTTTTTTTCTTAAAATATTTTCAAAACATAACCACTTCTTTCATCTGCTTCAATTGACTACTTCTAGGACCCCATATGAATTAGAATTCTGAAAGAATACTTTTAACATTCTCCCTCCATTAAGATGTAAGCATTTCATCCATTCAAAGTCCCTCTTGATAATTCACTGATGTTTATATCTTTAAATTTTTTTCTTGACTCATATTTGCATTTCAAAGTTTCTCTTCAGCTCTGTTTCTTTTTTCATACAGAATGTTTTAGAATCCTCTATTTCATTGAAGATTTGTTTTTTTTCTCATAAGATTATACTCAGTTTTACTGGGTAAATTATTTTTTTATTATAGACTTTATCATTTGTCTTTTGGATTATCTTATTCCATGTTCTCTCCTGCTGTATAGTTATAGCTGTTAAATCTTGTGTTATAACTATGGTTCCTCAATAGTCTTTCTTTCTGGATGCTTACAGTATTTTTTTTCCATTTTATATGTAAGTTCTGGATTTGGGGCAGCAACATTACTGGAAGTTTTAATTTTGGTGTTTCTTTATTTGTTTTTGTCATAGATTTCAGGTAATCCTGTGATTCTTGGTTTATCTTTCTTCAAACTTTTACTTGATAGTTATTTTTAATATGAGATCTCACATTTTCTTCTACTTTTCCAATCTTTTTTACTTTGTTTTAATAATTCTTATTGTCTCCTGAAGTCATATTTTGCTACATTCTTATTTTTGAGGAGTTTGTTTCTAGGATATGATTTCACACATCTTCTGTTAAGCTGCTGATCTTTTTTCCAAGTCTCCCATATTTCTCATTTCTTTTATATCTTTTTAAACAACATTTTACCATTTATTCAAGGAATTCTAAATGTTTCTTAATTGGAGAACTGTTTTATCTCCTTTGAAATTTTGAATGCAAGTGGTTTTTAATTATTTTCCTCTTCCAGATTTATGTCTTAGTCATTCCTAACATCACAAAAGCCTTTTTTAAATCCTTTTTTTGTCACTGAATCCTCAGAAAATGAGTTCTAGGTCTTCTCTGTTTTAGAGATCAGAGCATTTGTCTCCACAATAAAAGATAAATTGTTCCATTTGGTTTTTAAAGTTCACACAAACTGTCACCAACTTATGTTTCCACATTAATTAGACATTATTCTCTCCCTGCCCCCCAAACTTTGCTATCCAGATGAACTGGCCTTGTCTCTGTTTTCCATTTCCTTCATTTTCCACTACTTATCCTCCATGACTTCAAACTACTTCCTCTTAATATCTATTGTGTAGAGTCCCTCTCTTCATTTAAAATCCAACTCAAGCACAATCTTCTCAATGAAGCATTTCTTGATCTCCCAATTGCTAATATTCTCCTTTCCAAACTAAAATATATCTTGACTTCCTAACAACTTTCTATATATTTAGGCATCAAATGGAGATGGAAGGGAGGACAGGGGTGAAACAGAGCTAGACTACTGTAAAGGGCAGCTGTAAGCTTGTCACAGTAACTTCCCCCATCCTAGAGATGTGAAAACTGAGGCTGAGAGATGTTAAGTAACTCGACTGGGATCATGCAGTGAGTAGTATTCCTGACTCTCAGTCCAATTCTCCATCCATTACACAATGATGCATCACACATACACACACACACAACGTGGGATTCTGAATGCCAATTTGGCAGAGCCTCTGTCAAATACGTAGTACTATATAATACAAGACAACATAATACATTATATATTAAACATTTATTAAGGGTCTACCATGTGCCAGGCTCTGTACTAAGCACCCGAAATACAGATAAGTAAAGTAAAAATAGTCCTTGCCCTAAAGGAGCTTACAATCAAAACAAGTGGAGATAACAGATTGAAAAAATAGGGGAAGGGGATGTAGAAGGTGCAGTGTCAGGGCACAGCGTCAGAGCATGGTGATGTGGGAGTTGAAACCAAGCAGAGCAGCTTGTTGGAAATGAAGAGATGGCTTGGAATTCTGATACCTCTAAAAAGGAGGGTTTGGGAGGAGATTTGGGGAAAGGGGGGGAAATAGGTGCTGCAGTGGGTGGAGCACCAGCCTGGAGTCAGAAAGACCTGATTTCAAATCTGAATTCATATACTTACTAGCTGGGTGACCCTGGACAATTCACTTTATGTCTGCTTGATTCAGTTTCCTTAACTGTAAAACAAGGATATCACCTACCTCCCAGGGTTGTTGTAAGGATCATATGAGGCAATAATTGTAAAGTGCTTGGTATAATGCCTGGCACATAGTAAGCACTATGTAGATGATTATTATTATTGTTGTTGTTGTTGTTGTTGTTGTTGTTGTTGTTGTTATCATCATCATCATCATTATTACTTTACTCTGTGGCCCTCTGATCAGAAGGGAAGAGGCAATTGAGAATACTAATGAGGGGTAAGTACCAAAGTTGAAGCAGTTCCACGATGATGAGTTTCCTGGTAATGAGGTTATCTCAAAAAAAAAGACAGAATCTCTCAAATGGCCATATTAAAAGATCCTTAGAGACTTTTCTAGGATTCACTATTATCACACTCACTAAAACCCTAAAAATTTTCCATTCTATGCCTTCTATTCTCAGACCATCATTCTCTCTTTCTCATCAGAGCTACAAATTCTTCCCACTGGTCCCCAGCTCTTACAAGCAAGTTTTCACTTTATTTTGCCCAGAACCAACTGTCCCTCAACTCCCTAAACATTACACAATTACACAACATTACACAATACCATGTGCTTACTCTCTCCTTTCTAGCACTACTTTTAGTGCTGTCTTTGTCCATTAAAATGTAAACTCCTTGAGGGCAGGCAGAGACTTTGGTGTTTCCTTGTATTTGTAGCCCAAGCAGTTAGCGCAGTTCCTGGCACAAGAGAAGCAATGTAAACCAAGAAATAAAGGAGTAACCTTTTCAATTCTCATTCTTTATAGGGCACCTTACTCTTAAAACAATGGCAGAAGTGAGAGCTACAAAAGGCTACAAGACCATAACTAGTCCCACAAATGGCACCAGCAGCCAGCTAGGGCTGCCACAAACATTTTGCTCTGTGACCATTAAAGTATTACTCGAGGAATTTGTACAGATGGGTGAAAAGGTGACCCCAGAGCAGGTAAGAGAGAGATACCAAGATAGAAGCAGATATTGCTAAGAAGTATAAAACCTTTGTTCATTAGGTTTAAAATGAATCAAATACTGACAAGATAATGTTAAAATGATTAAATGAGATAATATTTGTAAAAATATATAGCAAAGTGCCTGTCTGGTACATAGTAAGCAATGTAGAAATATTAGTTGTTGTTAAGAGGAAAATGTTACAAATTCACACTGGCAAGTTACAGGCACTGGTGTGTATTGCTTCTGTGATAGAAAGAATATAAACAATTTATTGGTAGTTTCACACCATTTTTACTCAGTATGCATAAGCACATCTCACCAAGAATCAGAAAGCTTCTAGGGATGTGAAACTACTGTGGGAGAAATATTTTTCTTTTATGGATTATCTGCCAGGATCCACTCTAACCAAGGAAGAAATTTTGAGAACAAGTTACTCAAAGAACTGCTGGCTTTGGCAGGAATCAAGAAGCCTAGAAGTTCAACTTACTCTCCTGTCCCTAAGGGAACTCACAGCATGAGCATTTTAAATCAAGCATTGCTGAACTCTCTAGTAACCCCGAAGGCAGATTCAATGGAATCAGCATGCAATATTTTTAATGCAGACGGTGCAATCATGAATGATATCACAGGCTTTATTGAATATGTGCGGACTTTTGGGTGAGAACCATAGTTATCAAGTTGTTGGGCTTTGAAATTTCAGAAGATGGAAGGAATGTAGAGATGCACAAATGATATATCTCAGCTGGGAGACCAGCAAAAGAAGGCCCAACCAGCTAGTTTCAATGAGCTCAATGAGCTCTGACAGAAACAAATGATGGTTTGATATCCAGGTTCATTGTTAAGAACATCCAGAAGAAAATAGTCTTACTGATAAATCTCAGTGTCCAAAGAACAAATCAAAAGCAGAATGAGGGAAAGCCAACTTACCTACTACAAAATGACCTGGCAAAATGGTTTGGACCTCACAAAGACAATTCACCAAAACCATCTATTATCCACTTGAGTGTTACTTGGACTTCTTGATGAGTAAGAAGAAAGGAGTGACAGTAGCTAGTCATCTGACTGAATGCCAAGAAAAATCTGCTTACCAGTCACAAATTATTTGAGACAAAAAATAGTGAAGAGTGATAACTCAGATGAATGTGTAACTATGTACTCTCACCCATCATGAAGATATATGACTTTGCTTTTGCCAAAGGGAAACCTACTAGGTCTGGGGCTCTGCCATAGAACTGCTCCTTTCCTGCCTCATGTGGATAGCAAATAATAATAATAATAATCTACAATATCTGTGAGTAGTGACTGTGATGTTGGACCATCAGCCAGCATAAGATTAGAACTAACGGCTATCGGGGCTGAAGGTGATAACCATAAGCTTATGTCCAACTATGACACTGGAAAAATATGCAAATATCTGACCTTGTGGACTAATGTGGAAATATGTGGATTGGGCCAAAGTCTAAAACTAAACCATAGTAATACCTAGCAAATGGCTTCTCTCAGGAATCTGACTAGTTCTGCAAAACTTTGGGAAGAGGCTAGAAAAAGGAACTGGGCTATGTTGGTGGTCTGTTTGTCTATTTTTCTAGCATCAAAAGCTAAAGTGTCAGCCAGCCAAATGGAGAATAGATTCTCCACCATTTCTTTAAGGAATGGGATGAGCTGGCATACGGTGACATATTCCTGTAATGGTGACTTCATATTCCCTATGTGACCCTGACATCAGGAAACACTTTTCTACAAATGTATTTGGGTGCATCTGTCTCCCCCAAAACATATCTGTCCTATAAGAACAAAAAAAGAAATAACTAAGAAGATGATGGAAGAAGTTATAAATTCAATTTTTCCACAAACAGCTGTACTCTGCCATTTTGGAGTTTACAATGATCCTTTGCTTTCATTTTCACAGTAGTAAATGCATTTAGTCTATATGCAGATTGAGAGAATGCTTTGGAGGCTCTGATTACAAAAGAAACAAGATTGAAATCCAACTGCTTGGGGGCACAAGCTGAGGTACAGTTATGAGTTATATTTTTTTAATCAGGCCTTACCTCCAAATGGAAATCCTGAACCTGGAGAGCTCTATAATGTACATAGAGGTTGGAAGATGCTGGCATGTTATCTGCATATGCTGAGTATGAAAGAGCTGTGTGCTGCTCTAACTTTGTCTGCCACCTGGTGGCGTATATAAACATAGACCCCCAAAAGCAGTTCCAAGAAACACATCATCATGATTAATAGAAACTCTGGGTTTGTGAAAAAGTAATCTTCTTTGTAGAAGCAAAAGTTTTTCATATATGTCTTGGTGATGTGGCCTTTGTAAGCTATAAGAAAAATAAAACCTCCCTAAATAAAATTACCTTGAAGATAGTCTCTCTAAATGGGTGAAAATTTGACATTAGAGAACAGGTTTTCAGCCATGTATCTCATAGAGATCAGTTTGTATCAGTGGAAGGAAGACAAACACTAATGAAATCACTTAGTCTTTAAATGTTATAATATAAGCAGAACTTAAGCAGATATAGTTTAATTTCAAAGAAGGATATTGACAGAGGAACTCTTTCAAAGGAGAGAAAACTGTAATAGAAGAAAGAGAAAATACATTGGGGGAGATAGGGATATTTTCTTATATAAAAAACCTGAAAGTTTGAGTGGAAAAGGCATGATAGTGTCTTCTAATACTGAAGAATGCTATGCACAAAAGTACCAGATACCTCTGGAGTACAGTCAGAACTAGAAAAAATAGACATTTGGAAAGAGTTTGTCTCAAAAAGACATTCTGAACATTTAAAGATGATCTAAAATCATCCTTAAAGTAAAAGATTATTTACTTCCTACTATGTGCCAACAACTATACTAAGTAATTTACAAATATTTTATCATTTGAGATGCCTTGTGAGTCCTCCCTACACATATACAATGGGCCATCTCATTAGATGTGTTCCATTAGAAACCCATCAGGAACATAGTAGAGGAATTCCTTTACTGTGCGGGTAGTTGGATAATATTGCCTCTGAGATTGTTTCCAACCCTTCTTCTTTCTAATCTTTTCATAGGTGCCTTAATGTAACATGCCCTTTATTTGTTAAGACTACAGTTTGTTTTTTTTATTAAGATGCTTTGCACATTTGTGATACAGTTAACAATTCTGAAAGTGTATGCTGACGGGTACCGCATAGGTGTTAATTGCTCTAAAACTCTTTTTTCACACTGAGCACTGATGTCACAGCCACAGGAAGGAAGGAAGGAAGGAAGGAAGGAAGGAAGGAAGGAAGGAAGGAAGGAAGGAAGGAAGGAAGGAAGGAAGGAAGGAAGGAAGGAACCTTTATTAAGCACGCACCAGGCACTTTGCTAAACACTTTACAAATATCCCAAGTGATCCTTACAACACCCCTGTGATATAGGTGCTATTATTGTCCCTATTTTACAGTTGAAGAAACAAAAACAAACAGGTTTGCCCAAGGTCACAAAATTACCAAGTGTCTGAGCCTACATTTGAACCCAGGTCTCCACTCAGACCCCAGACCCCATCACTTTATACATTTCACAACGTAGCTTCCACAGTTTTCTCCTCAGAGTTTTATGCTTGCTGTGTCTGCCTAGAGAAGATGAAGAAATTTCTAAGTATTGCCTTCATCAATTGGCTCAATTTGACCTCTGGCTTTCAGCTCAGAGTCTTTAATCTCTGACTCTTTTCCACATGCATTAACAAGTTTACACTAATTCATTCTAAATGGCATTTTGATATGATTAAAGAAAAATTCCATGAGATTGAGGAGCTATTTAATGTATTTTTGTGAATCCATATAACTTGATGCCATCCATGCATATCAACCAGTTAATATGCTGACTGCCTTAGTATAACTCCTTCTTTGGATTGAAAGCCAAACTTGATTCCACTCAGGAATGGTG
>CM053595.1:161371522-161409510 GCA_028646575.1 Pseudocheirus occidentalis
ATTGGAGGGCAGTTGGGGTTAAGTGACTTGCCCAAGGTCACACGGCTAGTTTTTTGTGTTAAGTGTCTGAGGCCGGATTTGAACTCAGGTACTCCTGACTCCAGGGCCGGTGCTCTATTTACTGCGCCACCTAGCCGCCCCCACTGCGCCACCTAGCCGCCCCCTGGTTTTTCTCTTTTTTAAAATAAGTATTTCATAAACTGGGGAAAAGACTGGAGCTAATCAATTAGTTGAGAAAGATTACAATTTTATAAAGGAGTTAAAACCTATACAATCATCTCCTTGGGTTGCCTTAGAGCTCTGGATGCTAAAGTTAAAAAAAATATAGCAAGTCAAGTGGCATGCAAGTGAATGTGGCTAAACCCATCTAGCTAGCCATACTACAGGCAAGAATGCAGCTATGCAAAGTGAAGGCAATGACCTTTCAGTGTAGACTTAGCTTTTGTACTTGTTCAAGTTTGTTTGAATAGTAGATAAATATAGAACATTTTGGGTTTCCAAAACCATAGAGAGGATTAGAGCAATGGAACTCTGTGAGTTAACAAAATTAAAAAAAATTCTCAAGTATCAAATAAAATTAGAATTTCCATTTATGTGTTAGAAAAGAAAAAGAAGATTGTACATAAAACTGTGCATCTTGCATCTTGTGGTCTTTGTTTCTGTCCCAATTCAGACAGTTGCTCTTTGCCTGTGGGTCTTCCTGCTGCATTATTCCTTACCCTGCCAGCAAACCTGTGCCCTTTGTTTTTGACCCTGGGACTTCCTTGGAACACTAGATCTCCTCCCTGTCCCCACACTCCCTTTGTCCTCTGTGCTTGCCCCTGCAAAAGTCTTAGATCAAGGCCTAGGAGGACAGAGGAGCAAGAAGGCTACATACAGTGGGTAGAGCTGGATCCAGGACTGAAGATGTCTTGAGGGAGGGCTTTTAAGTGTCTAATAAGTTTCTTCTCTAAATGGACTTCTCTTGTGTCAATGATAAATAAGTCAATCCAACAAGGATTTATTAAGTATCTACGATTTGGCAGACATTATACTAAGTGCTGGGTAATCTAATCAATGGTTAGCATATGTCCATTCTGTCATACTCTCCCCATGCCAGTGATTCTGAATCCCTGGTTCATTGTATAAATTCTGTTGATTTACCACTATTCACTCCCCAACTCACAACCTTTCATCCCCAGACTCCCCAAATTCATGTCTCACTTCAGATCTACCTGACTTTTTCACTGTGCACTCTATAATGCACAAATTTGCTTTCCATTTTAAGCTTTTCTTTTGGCCCTCCTTTCATCTTCTGGCCCTCACTGAGATGGGGTTGCCTTCTGATGACATGGGAATCCTGGACACCCCTTTTAGTACTGGTTGCATTTAAAATACAACCCAGTTTTATTGATTTTTAAAAATATTATAAACATTTATATATTATTCCCATTCCCAGAGAGGTCTCTTGTAACAAATATAATACAAGTGAAATTAATAATACTGTGACTTCATCTATATGTGATGACATTTCCCATCTGCAACATACCTTATCCCCACCTCTCTATTTAAAAAGAATTAAAAAACCTTCCCCCGCCCTTCCCATCCTTCAATGGAAAAAAAGAAAAGAAAAAGTCCACATATTTCTTGTGAGAAATTTGCATAGTCAAGCAAAACAAATTCCCTCAGCAGTCAGATACCAAAATATGTCCCATTCTGCCCCCTAAATCCATCACCCCTCTGTAATGGACAGCATAGTACATCATTCTCTAGAATCATAAATGGTCATTGTATTGATCATAGTTCTTACAGTTTTCAAAGTTGTTTCTTTAAAAAGTATTGCCATTTTATAAATTGTCCTGGTTTTGCTTATTTTAGTCTTTATCAGTTTGCAAAAGTCCTTAACATGGTTGATTTGTGCAATATTGATATTATAGTATAAATGTTGTTTTAATTCTGCTCACTTCACTCTGCATCAATTTGTGTGTCTATGTTTAGAAATAATTTATTTCCTCATTTATTTCAGCACAGTAGTGCTCTATCACTTTCATATAACACACTTATTCAGTCAGTGATGCATCTGCTACTCAGCCTGATTGAAACCACAGCTTCTTTGCATATTTGTATGGACAGTGATAGCATCAATGTCTATTACTATAGACCTTTAAAGGTTTACAAAGCATCTTCCTCATGACTAATGTTCAAGGTAGATAGGGCAGGCAGTCAGAACTGCTTTCCCGGTCCCTTTCAATGCTCTTGCTGTCTCTCTGAGAGTATCTCCAGTTTATCCTACATACATCCTCTATATACATGGTGGTTTGCATGCTGTTTCTCCTATTAGAATGTGAACTCCTCAAGGACAAGGACTGCAACAGGGTCAACCATACAGTAATCTTGTTGAATTGATTCAAGTTTTTTTGGTACAGCTTGCTGGGTATTTTTTATAAAAATAAATACAACATTCAACTTTCAATGCTATCCTGCTTATCTGTGACTTCTGACTTTCCTTCTGATCTCTTCCATGCATTTAAAAATGCTTCAGTGAGTCTCTATTCTTTTTTCCCCTTTTCTTTTGTCTACTATCCCTTTCCCTCATCCTTCTTCTACACTCCCAGAGGAAAAAAAGGAAAAGGAAGGTCTTTTATAACAAAAATGTATATTGATACAGAACAACTTCCTGCATTGGTCATGTCTGAAAATGTAAGATATCCTAGATCTTTAATCTAATGACTTTCTGTCAGGATGTGGATAACGTGCTTTATTGGTAATTCTTTGGGAATTGTTGCTGGTTATTGTATTGATCAGAGTTCTTAAGTCATTTAAAGGTGTTTTTCTTTATACCTTTGAGGTGGTTTTTTTTAAAGATGCCATCCTAAAACTTTAGAAGCACCAAATCCTCCTGAGGAATTAAATGGAGAATTAAATGGAATTTCTAACCCTAAGTCAGAGTGAGGCTTCCCACAGAAATGCTGTCCTTGGTGATCAGGAAGTACAGGTAAAAAACAAAAATAGACAGACCTGAAGGCACTAATTAGTTGGGGAGTAAGTTATATTTTGGAGGAGAAATTCCTATTCTAGGCCAATTCAGAGAAATAGAAAACTCTTCTGTGGGAGAAAAGACATTGAGAGCTTTTTATTAGCTCAGGGCCACCCACTAAAGCTAAAAGCTAAATGCAGAGAGTTTCCACAGTTTTGAGCCCAGCACTGGGCAGGAACAAGACATGACCTTGGCACTCATGGAACAATGGAACAATGCTGAATAAGAGCCATTTCATACCAGAAGGGAATCATATCTAGTAGATACCATATCCGTAAGTCTGGCAGACACCTGGTAGATATTAAACACTTGTCAGAAATTACACACCATGCAAAATAAGTGAGAAGCAGGCCCAGTGGGACCAGCACAATTACATGACCAGAATAATTATGTGACTAGGCAACCTGTTTTTCTTACATGTATCCACTATTCTCATTAATGATGGATATAGTATTTATAGGAAAGTGTGCTCCAAGTTTAAGGGGAAATTTTTTCCCCCTGCTTTTCTTACTATGCTATCTGAGTAAAAACCCTTTGCTTTGAACTAATTATATCCACTGACTTACTAGGAAGTGAAAAACCATTGATGGGGATTTGTGAGATATGGCTTGACTGGATATGGTCTCCTGGGTACCTTGAACCTGGAATAACCTGTCAGGGGATCTGCTATGTGAGTTACAGAGTATTCTCTGGTGCTATGGAGTTTAAGACATCAATGCAGAAAACTATACTACATGATATATGCTTTAAAGAGGTGTATAACAAAGTATTTTCTGAGATCTTGGGAAAGGTTCCTGAATAAGTGATAGTTTCATATAGAAAAGATGGCATTTGAGTCAGACCTTTAAACTGCAATGTATTATGAGAGGGCATTCTAATCATGGGGACCACATGAACAAAGGTATTGAAGTTGGAGTATTCAGTGAATGTTTGGAGGATTGACTGGTAGTCTAATCTAGCAAATCATAAGGGAAGTAAGGTGAGATAAGAGAGTTATACTAGGTTATGGAGGGTCTTATAGAACTGTTTTAGTAATTAGAATTATATTCTCTTCCTCACTGGGGGCATTAAAGCAAAGGAAGGACAATTATTAATAGGGAACATTGTAGTGCAGATGCATGTTTAGAGCTGAGAGCTAGATGAAATGATTTCTTAGGTCTCTTCCAACTTTGAGATTCTGTGCCTTGAAGTCAATTCCCTTCTCTGGACCTCAGTTTCCTCCTCTGTAAAATGAGGAGGAGGTTGGATGCTGATCCCTAAGGTCCCTCCGAGCTCTAGGATTTTATGATTAAGATTCTGCATTTCAAAATTTCAAAACAACAGCCACCAAAAACTTGAAATTTGGCAACCTGAAATTTCAGGAACAAAAATCGTATGCTTTTATGAACAGAAAATAATTTAGTAAAACTAATAGCTCCAACATGTATTTACATAGCATTTTTTTCTTCCCATATCTTGAAGGATTTTCATATGAAAAATTTCTCCTTTCTTCCTTCCTTTGATACCTACTCTGCAAACCTCCCTACTCAGTCTTTCATACCTCTCTTAGGGGCATCTTTTTCTTTGTAAAGCTTCCTTGAATGGTCATTATACCATTATGTCACCTAGTTACAAATCTGTGTGTGTAGTGGGAGGGAGGTAGAAGGGGAGATGTATATGAAACACAGTATGATTCTTTTCCTGAAACTCATGGCTTCTTAGATTATCATGCTATCATAGCACTTAGAGTCAACATTTCCACAGAGTGCTACAACCTACAAGAGGCTTTCTTCACAGCCTCTCTGTCAGCTAAGTAATGCTGTATTACTATTCTGCTTTTACATGGAGGAAAGCATTGATTTCATTTTCCTGGGCATCAATGATTTTTCCATCCACTAACCAGAGTTAGTGAATGCCAGAGTGGGAACTTGGGAACTGGGTCTAATGACAACTAGCTCAGTTCTCTTTCTAGTACATGATGACTTGTCCAGATAAGTGTGGACCATGCCATAAACCATGATTATTTTGGTATGAGTTTGGGTGGAGGGAAAGGAAGGGAAGGGAAGGGAAAGGATATGTGGTTTGGGTTTACATGACATAGGACTCTTCACATAGTAGTCTTACATTAGTGTTTAAGGGAAAGAGGAAGGGGAATGGAAAGGGGAGGGAAGTAAGACAAAAAAGGAGGAAGAAAAGTTGGGATAAAGAGAGGAAAGAAGGCAACAGGCAAGGAATGGGAAAAAGAATTAAGGAGGAGGCGAGAAGGAAAGGAAAGAGGAAAGAGAAAGGAAAAGAATAAGAAGTGTAATTCTGTTCATATTAAAACGCATTGTGTGAGCTGAAAAATCATAGCAACAAAGAGATTTTACAACCCTTTTAAAAATAGATGTACTTGGAAGACCCTTTTATTGCAGTTAGAAACCCTGAATTTGCCACCAGCTAGTTGTGTGAACTTGGTTAAGTCACCTTAAGTCACCTTGGTTAAGTCTCAATTCTCTCACTTTTAGAATGAAAGAGTTGGAATAGATGATTTTTATGGCCCTTTGAAGCTCCAAATACCATGAGTCTTATAAAAGATGAAATCTTGAGTTAGCTATGAGTCCTTGTGTGCTCTATGAGAGAAACTAAAAGGCTAATACTGTAAAAGTGTCGTATTCTTTAGGCTCCCTTGACATTTCAAGAAAGCAAGTGTTTTCATGGCTATATTTAGATGATATACAGACTGAGCCTAAACTGGATTGTGAATACATTTCTCATTTGTTCCACTTGTTAGGTGACCTGCATGAGTAGTTTGCTGTTGCCTTGGGTGTTCTAAAGACTCATGCTATTCATCATTTTTTGTTTGTTTAAGAAATGAGTGTTAATTCCAGGGCTCCACAAGGACAGACTCAAAAACTGTTGAAACTTGCTGCTTTTTTTCTTTTTTTCTAATATGATTCTTTTACTGATTTCTTTTGCTGAAGTGCAAAGGTGGAGATAAACAACTGCCACTATCCTTTCCTTCTGATTTATTAACTAGATTGATATTGTATCAATCAATTCAAAGACCTTAGACTAAATGTGAAAAGGCTTTGAAAGCCAATAAAGTAAAATAGGTTTGGAAATTTGGTCATACCTCCAGAGATTATCTATAAATTATCAAGTGAATTGCAAAGGGTTGGGGGTGCCAGAGTTTGGTGCAACTGTGGTTTTCCAGGACACCTCTGATTCAGAGCCACCTGGGATTGGGGGTAGAGGTAGAAAATAAGAAGCCTGGGCTTTGGTAAAATCTCTGTCCTGCTTCCTACCCCTACAACCAGAGGAGGATTTTCAGGCTTTAAAGGGGGTATTAGGCTCTTTTATCAGTGTCCTAGATGATATCCCTAGATCAACTGGTGGCAGTATTTGTATCAAGGAGCCACAGATAAACCAGACACACCTTCATTATGCTTAAGGAGATATTCTTGAGGAGCCATGAATAGGAGAAAACAACTTCCAGCAGTCAGAATATGTGAGTTATCTGTTTGCCATGTTCTCTAAGTTTGAACCCACTCTCCCCTGCATACTGTATGTATTTGTGGATAAGTGTGTCACTTTTAGGGGTGTGTTTTGTACCTACTAGGCTGACTGTGCCCAGTATTATGAAATACTTTTTTTTTCTAAGAAGCTGCTTAAGATTGGTGATTAAATAATTCTCAGAAGGCAATCTTGGAAGGACAGGAACACACTTTGAAACAGGGGCTTGAGTCAGTGGCATTAGAAAATAACTCCCAGCCTCTCAAAGGTACCCTAGAACCCCAGTGGGAAGAGGTGTCCAGATAAACTCTGGGAACCTGACTTGTCAGTGGGAATAGTGGGATGGGCCTCATGAAGGTGCATTAGTGCTTACATAGGCTACATTTAGATCACCTTTATTTCTGAGGGAATCTCTTATCAGCTCATCCCCTATAACCCTTCCTCCCCTCCCAAAAAAGAAGAAGAGGAATTTTTATTGCCTCTTTATTTTTTCTAACAAATGTTTGGCTCTCTTTGAGTAGGCCAAATGTGAACACACTCCTGAGGAAGAGATAATGGGTTTGTAACCCTCCCATGTTGTTTTATACTCTACTTTGTGTTATAGCTCTGTGTGGACATGCTGTACCTTTCTCACTAGGCTACACACTTCTGGAATAAGTCAGTGTTTTCTGTCTTCATTTTACCCTGGTAAAGTGTCCTATAGAGAAAAAGAACTTTGTAAATATGTATTGAGTTGAATATCGTCATGAAAAAAAGTTGAACAAACTTTTTTTTTCACAGTTGAACAAAGAGGTTCATAACATAAGAGTATCTTCCCTAAAATTAAAACAGCTAGTGGGAGAATCAGGATTGGAAATAGGACATCAGATCTGGAAAAGTGCCTTCTCCACTCCATTGCGCTACTGCTGTCTTTAGTAAATTACCAGGGACATTGTGGTAGTCTCAAAACAACATTGCATTTAAATTTAAAATTAAACACATGCCATGTAACACTTTTAGGGAGGGGGCTAAAGAAGAATTTCAAGACCCCCAAATTGAGAAATCCCTGCCTGTATGATTTGAAGAAGTAGTGAGAGGTCAGATAGCGTAGTAGAAGGCAGACTAGTCTTGGCACCAAAAGTACTAAGTCCAACTAACCACCTGTTTTACCTCATAAAATTCTCTTCCTCTTTCATGGTCCCTGTTTCCCTGCCTATAAAATGAAAAGTTTGTACTAGATACTCTCTCAGGACTTTTCTAAGTTTTGCCTCTAACACTTATTAGCTGTGGATGCTGGAAACCCAGTTGGGAATTCGGAAGACAGTTTTGAATATTTTATTATTAAGGTAACATTCAACCTACCTACCTTGAAGATTGTGAGGAAGATGCTTTGTAGACCTTTAGAGAGTTATAGAAATAGAAATTACTATTATCACTGTTTATACAAATGTGCAAAGAAGTTGTGATTTCAGCGGGTTAGTCAGTTGATATAGCCCTGGTCTTGGGTTCAGGAAGACCTGAGTTCAAACTCTGCCTCTGATACTTACTAGCTTTGTGACTAATCATTTAACTGTTCCCTGCTTCATTTTCCTTATCTGTAATATACAGGAATTGGACTCAATGTCCTCTAAGGTTCCTTCTATCCTGAAATTTAATTGTCTCTCCACCAAAGCAGATTGTGACCCATCTATGAATTAGCGGATAATTCCTAGAGAATTACTTGAGATGCATAGATGTTAAATGACTTTCTCAAGGTTCCACAGCTGGCAGGATTTGAAACCAGGCCTTTCTGACTCCAGATTCTGCACTCTGTTCTCTATCGCACATTGCCTCTACTTTGCTAACAATAGTTATAATAATACAATATTCAAAATTGTCTTCCGAATTCCCAACTCGGTTTCCCTTATGGAAGAATCTGGCTCATTAATTTTCAATTAGATAAAGCAAATAATGATGTCTTTTTATCATGGGTTTAAAGAAAAGGCATCTGCTTCTATGTCTGAAGTCAGAACAGCTCTGAATTCTCAATGGAATGCTTCAGCTTGTAAAAGACACTGTGTGCTAATTATCAGTCCATTCAATAACCAATGTGCTTTTGCATGGTCAGTTGTGCTTCTGGAGGGACCTGGCAAACTTGACAGATTGTACCATGAAAACCATTATACGTGCTACCATATTGTGGGGCCCTCCTTTGAAGTAGCTTGAGAGAATGTCTTTGAACTCTTTCAAGTGAGAAGAGACTGACAAGGTGCTGGGCCTTTCCTTTTGTGTTTGAAGGATGCCTGTTTACCAGCTTTCACTGTGTCATCCTATGGGGTTTTCCAACCTAGAAAGGCAGCTTGGCACGGCAGAAACTTTTGGAAGAACTGGGCTCTCATGCTTACTGGCTGTTAGGCTGTAAGCAGGTCACTTCACTTGTCTTAGTTTCCTCCCCTGTAAAAGGAGATTGCTCTGCTCGTCTCACAGATTCTTCCATAAGGGAAACCCAGTTGGGAATTCGGAAGACAGTTTTGAATATTTTATTATTATAACCATTGTTAGCAAAGTAGAGGCAGTGTGAGATAGAGAACAGAGTACAGAACCCGGAGTCAGAAAGACCTGGTTTCAAATCCTGCCTCTCATATTTGCCAGCTGTGGGACCTGTCTTTGTTTTGGATTGAATCTATGACTTTCTGGGTATAAGATTTTACCAATACGAGTTGGCTCCTGCTCTGCAATTTATAGTCTTAGAGTTGGACTTGGACCACTCAGAGTTTAAATGACTTGTTGGGGTGGGGGTTGGAGATTGTCAAAAGCAGGTCTTCCTATCTTCAAGTCTGGCTCTTTTCACCTTTCTCTTCTGTCTTTCATGGGATTATTAAAAGAAACATCTGGCAATGTAATCTGTCTTTAGGACAAAGAAAATTGAGAGAGGGGTTCACCTTGATTTCTAATCCTACTCTACCTCCCCACTCTTTTTTACTACATGCGCCTTTGGAAAAAGAAAAAAAAAGTGCCAGGGTCAAGCAAGGAGGAAGAAAAGACATGGATCATGGAAGCAAATGGTTACCAAGAAATGAGCCATGAAGGCCAATCAGAAGATCTGGACATATCCTATCCTGTGATACATTGGTAATGACAGTGCCAAGGATCTGCAGCTCCAAGATGGGAGCTAGTCAATGAGACTGATCGAATCTGGGGATTCTATCTGTTTTCTATCGAGGCTACTGCTCCTCCTTCCTCTGCTCCCAATTTGGGTTGGCTAGGTGGACAACCTTGTGGGTTCCTTAATCTGTTGCTTTCAATTTCTATTCATTTGTTCATTATAAAACTCTATTGGCAATCAGAAATGCTAGACTATATGAATATATTCTTTAAGGTTTAAAAATAGAGAATGAATAAAAAATTCATTCATTTATTTATTTATTTAAATAGAAAATAAAAGTCTTTCTTTTCAAGAGAAACAAAGTTTATTAGCAAGAGATCATCTGGTAGTTTGGAACTACTCAGACATAGTGAGTGAGCAATCTTTGGATATACAACCCTGACATATGAATTTGGATTCAGCTACTCCTTGAAGTAAATCAGGATTGGGGTGAGTGTAGCAAGTAGAGTGTGGGTAGATAATTTTCATTTTCATTTTTTCGTAATACGAACTGCCCTTTCTTAGTGAGCTGGGTTTGAAAGGAAAATTACTCTCCTGAGGGAAAAGAGAGTTCACACCACCATGAAGAATTGAGTTTCCTCCTATCAACCATACCTTGGGAGCCCTGTCTACCTTGCTCTCTAGTGCCACCTGATGCCTACATAAGGAAAGTGGAAGTGCCATAGAAATGGGAGTTCGTTAAGATGCCAGCCGGACTGGAGGGAAGGGTCCTGAACAGACTTAAAATACTCCATAAAAGTAGTCTTGCCTTAACCAAAAATTATGTTTTCTTGGTGAATTGTTCAACCTTGACCTTTGGTTTCCTTATTAGCCTTTAGCATACCAAACTGTTTCCTTATACACACTGCTTTCTCACACTTGAAATCCTAATTAATTTCTCTCCCCATCTCCATTTTCATCCTTCAAGGTCTAGACTATATTCGTGGTAATGAACATAATGTGCAATGGAAATTTAGTCATGTTTCATTCCACTATGAATTCCCTGATGGGATTCAAAGGATGATGCATATGGTTGACAGCCTCTCCACATTTATTATAGTCATAAAGCTTTTCCGCAATATGAATTCTCTGAAAATATTAGAATAATTAGGCCTCACCTCCTCCTGTAAGTCTTTCTTGACCCTTTCTAAGTCCCAGTGATCACTCCTTTGAGGCAGGGTGATATCATGGTCAGAGCATTGGATTAGGAATCAAAAGAACAAAGTTCTGTTTCTCCTACTCACACTCTATGTAACATCAAGCAGATAATTAAACCCGTCTAGCCCCCAGTTTCTTCATTTGTAAACTGAGAAGAGATGGATGAGATGATCTCAAAGGTCGCTGCAAACTTCACGCCAGCCTACCTCTCATAGACTTGGTTATTAGTTCCTCTTAGCTCAGCACACCATTATTTTCTGGTCATTTCTTAGTTTCCCTGTAAGTAAAATCAAGGTGTATAAAGAATGTGGTTATCTTCTGAGAATTTTGAAGGTGACGTGTGTTAGACTGAAACATCTTGTTTGAAGTGACAGAAATTGTCCTACTAACCTGTTTGGAAATCTTTATCTGTTCCTTGGTGAGAGGAGGTGAAGTTAGACATTTAGTTAACTGATTACCATGAGTGGTAGTAGTCAATTGTTTTGCTTCTTGACTCTTTGAGAATGGTCCTGGGACTGGAAAAATGAACCAATAAATTTAGCCTAGATAGCTGAGGGTAGGTAAATCCCAAATTAAATTTGGTTATACTTTGAAGAGATGCTGTTCTCTAGGGAGTCACAGGGGCATCACTTTTTTTTTTTTTAGCAAGGCAATTGGGATTAAGTGACTTGCCCAGGGTTATACAGTTAGTAAGTGGCAAGTGTCTAAGGCTAAATTTGAACTCAGGTCTTCTTGACTCTAGGGCAGATGCTCTATCCATTAAGCCACCTCGCTGCCCCCAGTGGTATCACTTTCAGTGGAAGAAAAAAAAATCAAAATTGTCAAGCTAGATTGAGGAAAATTATGCCACGAGATTGTTAGGCCCACCTAGTATGGGATAAATTAGCTTTCTCCTGCATGTCCTTGGGAGGTAGAGTGATATAATGGAAAGGGCTGGATTTGAAGTGCAAAAATCTGGTTTCAAATTGTTTGTGAATTATGTCACTTTGGACAAGTTTTTCTTCTCTGTGGCCTCAGTTGTCTCATCTGCAAAATGATGGTCTTGGATTAGTTGGGGGGAGGAGGCTGCAGACTTGAGGTCACATGTGGCCTTCTAGGTCCTTGGGTGGGGCCTTTCGACTGAATCCAAGTTTTACAGAACAGATCCTTTTATTAAGGGCATTTGTTCTGTGAAGTTTGGATTCAGTCACTGCCCTGTAAGTGACAATTTTGATTTTTTTTTCTTCCACTGAAAGTGATACCACTGGGGGCAGCGAGGTGGCTTAATGGATAGAGCATCTGCCCTAGAGTCAAGAAGACCTGAGTTCAAATTCAGTCAAAGGGACACACTTGAGGACCTAGAAGGCCACATGTGGCCTCGAGGCCCCAGCTTCTCTACCCCTGGATTAGGTCATCTTCATATCCTCTTCATCATCAAATCTACGATCCTAACTATGGTTACCCTGCTCTATTCCTAAATGTGTATGTACTTGTTCCCCTTTCTTATTAAGCTTGAAAATGTATACTTATGGGATAGATTGTATGTATACAATGGGTAGAGAAGGGAAAAGAAAGAGGTGGGTACAGGCACTCAGTGATGGAGTCAATGGCCAGGGACTGGGAATAAGTATACCACTATGGTATAAAAGAAAGATCATTGCTGTAGATGTCAAGAGATAAGCTCAAGTTTTGGTTCTGTCACTGATTTCCTGGGTGACTTTGGTCCAGGAGCATCAGCTCTATGACTCTCAGCCTCATCACCTACAAAATAAGAAAGTTTGATGAGATAATCTCTGAGGTTCCCTTCAGCTCTGGTGTTCTTGTTCCAAGGTCCCCTGGAGTTCTCACATTCTAGGTTCTACAGTCTCCTCTAACTCTACTATTCTCCGTATCTATTTTCTGATTAGCTTCATTCTTTGTCCACAAAATACCCCTTCTTAGGGAATTGGGCATCTAAATAATATGAAGTTCTCTGCCAATGATAACAACACTCAGGGGAATTTTCCCTGTTGCTTGTGGCGGGATGCCATTGTAAGTCACCATAAGTTAAGGCTGTTACTTTGGCAGTTGAAATTAATTTGTGGGGTGCTAGGAAGCACAGGTGTACTTTAGATCAATCTAGCACAGACAACAACCTGGAGAGCCAAGGGAAGCAGAAATAGCTTACAGGGCAGTGATCAGGTGAAGCACAGCATACACAGCATATGGAATTACTCACTCCTGGGAAAGGCAGAGATGCCTGGTGGGATGAATGGTCCCACTGCCTCTGGTCTAGAATAATGAAGTATGGAATCTTTGAGCTTAAAGCATTCTTTAGAGATCAACTGGAGGCAGTCAGGTGGTGCACTGGGTAGAGGGCTGGGCCTGAAATCATGGAGACCTGAGTTCAAATCTGGTCTCAGACACTTACTATCTGTGTGACCCCGGGCAAGTCACTTAATCCTGTTTGCCTCAGTTTTCTCATCTACAAAATGAGTTGGGGAAGGAAATGGCAAAGCACCCTAATATCTTTGCCAAGACAATGCCAAATTGGGTCACGAAGAGTCAAACATGACTGAAAAAATGACTCAACAAGAGATTAACCAGGTAGACCAACCCCATCATATTAGACAAAGAGAGGAGGTCTGACCTAAAGGAAAGAGCACCGGACTTGGAGTCGGGATTCCTCTCTTCTAGCCCCAGTTTAACCATCTAATAACTATACGACCTGGGTCAAATAAAATGCTCTTTGGGCCTTGGTTCCCTTATTTGTAAACTGAGATAGTGGAACTAGAAGACCTCTAACATTCTATGTCCTAAGAATTCTGTATGGTCATGGAAACCAGACAACCTTTTCTGTCATTTTTTCAGGCCAAATTTGAACTTAGGAATTCCTGACTCCAGGCCTTGTCCTCTATCCACTGTAGCATCTAACTATTTATTTGCTTCACCACATTTGTTGTTGTTCGGCATTTTTCAGTCCAGACCCCATTTGAGGTTTTCTTGGCAAAGATACAGAAAAGGAAACTGAGGCAAACGGGGTTTAGTGAGTTGGTCAGAGTCACACAGCTAGTAAGTGTCTGAGGCCAGATTTGATCTCAGGAAGATTGTTCTGCCTGACTTCAGGCTTGGTATTCTATCTACTTCACTTCATCTACATCTAGCTGTCTAATCAGACCACCTGGATTTTCTTAAATAAGTTCAATTTCTAGAAAAGAAAGAGTACTTGGTTTCTTTATTTGTAAAATAAATTATGTACTACATAATTCATAGAGTTGTTTCAAGTAAAGTGCGCTGAAAGCCTTATAGCATTATGTATATCTAAGCTTTTCCCCCTTCTACTTTTAGGAGATTACTTTTAATGCAAAAGAAATTTGTTTTTATCAGACTATGTATCTTGATTTTTGGACTTGAAAATATGGTTTTGTAAACAGAAGCAGAGGAGTGAAGCCCAAGGCTATAGAGCAAAGATTCTTTTTTCTTTTCTATCTTTTTAAAAATCCAATTGCTAGCCTTAAGCTTCCTTCTTATTTTCTCACCTCCCTTAAAAAAAGAAAGACGAAAATGATGGTAACACATTAATAATCGAGAAAGGCAAATTTCCACATTGGTCTTATCTTAAATGTCTTATTCTGTACCTTCATTCCATCATCTCTGTCAGGATGTGGATAGCAGGCTTCATCAGTCCTCACCCATCCCTTATTGATCAAAATTTTTTCTTTACAATGATGTTATTGTATACATTGACCTGGCTCTTCTCACTTTACTGTGCATCTTTCCAGATTTTTTTGAAACTGTCCTTTTTGTTATTTCTTATTGCACACTAATATTCCATTACATTCAATACACAGTGTAATTTGTTCAGTCTTTTCACAATTGTTTGCAGTTTCCTTAGTTTCTAGTTCTTTGCCAATACAAAGAGAGTTGTCATAAATAATTTGGTATATAAGAGTCCTTTCCCTCCTTTGTTAATTTGTCTTGGTTTTCTTCTTACCTATCTGACAGCTTCTTAGTATCTTTTGCTGGATCTTAATCTAGGTCAGTGGTTCTCAACCTTCCTAATGCCCTGACCCTTTAATACTTGTAGGTGGGTGTATCTGCATGTGGGCAGACCTGCCTGGAGACATAGAGGAGCAGTGTCTCAGTTCCTAAGACCATCAGAAATATGTGTTTTCCTATGGTTTTAGGCAATCCCTGTGACCCCTGTGAAAGGGTTGTTTGACCCCCAAAGGGTTCGCAACCCACAGGTTGAGAACCACTGATCTAGGTCATGCTTGTTAACTGTGGGTATCCCACAAAGATCTGTCCTGGGTCTTCCTTTTTAGGTATTTTACTTGGTGATCTCATTGGTTCTCATAGATTCAATTATTATCTCCATCCAGATGGCTATCAAATTTACTTATGCAGCCCTAACTTGTCTGCTGACCTCCAGTCCTGCATCTCCAACTGCCTACTGGACTTCTCAAACTGAATGTCCAGTAGACATCTTAAACTCAGTATGTTCAAAATCAAGATCATAATCTTCCCCTACCCCTAATTCTCTCCTCTTCCTATTTTCCCCATTATTTTTTTTAGGGTACCAGCATCCTCCTACTCAGCCAGGCTAAGGGCCCACCTACTTGTCATCTTTGAGTCCTCACTGTCTCTCACCTTCCTCCCCCTAAATCCAATCCATTGCCAGGACCTGTGGATTTTACTTTTGTAATGCCTTTTGTGTACACCCCGTTTTCTCCTCAGATGTGGCCACCAGCCCTCATCATCTTGGGGCCAGCACTCATTACCTCTAGATTATTGCAATAGCCTATTGAAGAGCCTGCCAGTCTCTTCCCACTTCAATTCACCCTCTACTCAGCTGTCTAAGTGATCATCCTAAAGTTCAGGTCTGATCAAGTCACTCCGTCTCCCCTACTCTATAAACCCCAATAGTTCCCTTTCCTCTCCAGGATCCAATATAAAATCCTGTTTGACACTGAAAGTCTTTCATAACCTATCTTCTCCTCCTACTCATTTCCAATCTTCCTTATACCTTAACCTTCCACCCTCCACAGACTCTTGTGATCCAGTGACACTGGCCTCTATGACAAACAAAACACCTCATTCCCCAACTACAGGTATTCCCATTGGCTGTGCCCTATACCTGGAACACCCTCCATCCTTATCTCTGCCTCCCAGCTTCCCTGGCTTCTTTCAAGTTTCAGCTAAGATCCCACTCTCTACAGGAAGAGTTGCACAATCCCCTTTAATTCTAGAGCCTTCCCTCTGTTATTTCCAATTTGTCTGATATATATTGTTTGTGCTTAGTTGCTTCTTGGTATTTCCCCCATTAGACTAGAAGTCTTTGAGGGCAGGGACCACCTTTTTCTTTTCTTTGTATCTATCTCTAGTGATAGTACAGTGACTAGCACAGAGTAGGTACTTATAAATATTTGACTGACTGATTTGTAGATAGTCTAGTGATACTACATTATCATTCCTTGACTGATTTGCCAGGTAATTTGTTTTTGGTAATATGTACCTTACAAATTAAAAAAACTAAAATTGTTTTTGTATTTCTTGTTATTTCATGAAATCGTTGCTTTCTGTTTAGCCTATTCTAATTTCAGTTCTTGAATAAAGTTGACTGTCATTAATCTAAACCCTTATTTCTCCTTGCTGGGTGCCATCTCCAATTGTCCTGATCTATATCTGGGTCATTGGACCCAGATGGCTCCAGAGGAGAAAGTGAGGCTGGTGATCTTGCATAGCCCTGCCTCACTTAAATCTAACTCACCTGCAAGTCATGGCATCATGTTCCTGATATTGTGGTCCTCCTTGAGAACAAAGGACGAACAACAAGAAAGATAATATTTCTCCTTGCCTTTCTTTCTTGCCTAGCTGTTATTTCCTTTAACATTACATTTTCTCTTGTTCCAATTTTCCCAAGTACTCTGACAGTCCTTGTGGCTAGAGCACTTGTTTGTCTGAAACTCTACTTATACTTATTGTAGCATTTATTTTCTTCTTTTACATTTATCTCTTGGACTTCTCTCAATCCATATATTCCTTCATGGTGGTCAGCATTTTGTCTTGCTCCCTCCTACCTCCAGCTTCAGTTTCTTGAATGAGGTTTTTGGTTTGCATCAGACTCTGCTCTCTTTTGTACCTGTGGATGATGGGAGCAGGCCCTGCTTCTTCCTGGATGTGGTGGTGAAGACTAGGCACCACCTTCTGCAGGAATATCTGGGTTTCAGCTCAGTCTCTGGGTGACTCCCCTAACTTAGGTTTGGGCTTCCAACCTGGAGTTGGTTCTCTCTCTTTCTGAGAGCCTGACAGGCCCCAAGGCAGATTTTGTTGATTTTCCTGCTAGCAAGGTTTCTTGACAGGTCCCAGGAGCTTTGTTTCCCTGGCCCTTTCCCTACTGTGACTCCTGCTTTGGCTTGGGCAGATGCTGCCTAGGCCTGGGTGATGTGATGCCTGGGCACCACACTGTTGGATGTCTTTTATCCTCACTGCTTTGCCTTGCGTGGGACTGCCAAGAGGCTGCACTGCCTGGCCATCACTCTGGCCCTGTTTTCTGTTGTGGCTCAGGCCAGGTTGCCTAGGTAGAGTTTGGCCGCTGGTGTGGCCTTATCTACTCCCCTCAGTCTTTGTGTACTAACTGGCCTGGCTTCTCTTAGAACAGTCACAGATTTTTTTTTTTTTAAGCACTTTTGGCACAGCTTTCCACGAGATTGTTCGTTATTCCTTCTGGTGCCTTGTCATAACTTTTCTCTGGGATTGTGGGAGATCTGGGCTCTTCTAGAGGTCATTGTCTCATTGTCTCACAATTACCTTATTAGATCTCATAGCACTTTTTCTTCCTCTTATTCATTTATAACATTTTATTTTGTATTAGAGTTCTGTCTGCAGGTATCTTGAGGGCAGGGTGGGATCTTAACATGTGATTTCACAAGTATAAGGGCACTCCCAATGTGGAAACTCCCTTGATCAATCTGTTAGCAGACCGGCACACCTTCTATAATTTACAGTGTTAGATGGTTGTCTGGGAGCACTAAGAGTTTCAGTGACTGCAGGGTCACATACAAGTAAAAGAAAAGGATTTGAACTCAGTTCTTTTTGAATCTAAGACTGTCCTTATTTCTGCTGTATGATACTCCTTTCTCCATGTCTTATGGCCATTATTTGATCGTTACTCCCTAAAAGGGTTATTTTTCTTTGTACCTCTTGCCCTACTCTTGTATCTACTCTTTAATCTTATTGCCATCCTCTCCCCACCCTGCTCAGAGCCTTGCTTAATAATTATTTGTTGAATATAGTCCTACAAATGCTCTGTCTTCCTGCTCATCAGGTTTCCCCCCACCTAGGCTGAACATTCGGTATAGACTTTTCTCTAACAGAATCACCCCCATGTCCCACCTACCCACCCCTCTAGTGCTTCACAAATTTGATCTTTGCAAGAGGATAGAAGAAAATGAATGGAAGCAGAGCAATGCTACCAAACAGACCAGCGCTCAAACTCTGCCCCTGCCACCCACTTACTATCAAGTCATGTGTTTCCTGGGCCTCAGTTTTCCCATCTCTAAAATGAAGGCACCGAAAAATACGACTTCAAAGAGTCCTGGTAATTCTAAAGTCCTCTGACTCAACTTATTTATTTTTATCATGGAAATATCATACTTACATATTTCTCAGGAACAAGTTATAGGCAAGATTATCTCTAGCTTTTTTTTTTTTTAGTGGTAAAATGTCCTCTAAAAAAGGAAGAATTAAGATTCAGGGAGGTAGGGCTCTGAGCGCAACCTAATAATAGCTGACATTTCGATAATGCTTTAAGCTTTGTAAAGAGGTTTACAAAATAGAGCATCTCAACTGATCCTCACAAGAGTCTTGGGAGGCAGGTAATTGAGGTTTTGCAATTTGTGTTTTACAGATGAGAAAACTGATACTCAGAAAAGCAATGATGCAAAGTATATAAAACACTGGACTGGGAATTTGGGGATGTGGGTTTGACTCCAGATACTTTCTAGCCGTGTGAGCATGTCTGACATAATCTCTCAGAGTTAGTTTCCTCATCTATAAAGTGGGTATAATAACAGTTTAGCTACTGTTATGACAAAAGTTCTTTTGAAATCTGAAAGCATTATAGAAATGTCAGTTATTATTATTATTATTCATAAATTACTTCCTACTGGTGACACAGATAATGTTCAAAATAGAACTTGAATTCATGTCTCCTTCAGCACTTATTATTATTATTATTTTTTGGTTTTTGCTTTTTGGAGAGGGGAGGGCTGGGTAATTGTGGTTAAGTGACTTGCCCAAGCTCACAGAGGTAGTAAGTGTTAAATGTCTGAGGCCTGAATTGAACTCAGGTAATCCTGACTCCAGGGCCAGTGCTTTATTCTCTGCACCACCTAGCCGCCCCTACTCCAGCACTTATATTGTTGCTGGTCATTGGATATCTACTAGCAGATACCAATATTCTGTGATGTATACCACAATATTAACATCTATACTGTCTCTCCAGGTGAAAGCCAACAGATTATAAGGACTGTCTCCAGCACAAAACAGAATACTCGTCAGCTCCTCTAGGTTATGAAAATTGAACCAATAAGGAAGACCTGTTTTGGGCTATATAAAAGAGCAAAAAGGGAACAGAAGAATTTTGGCATGGACAAGTTCACACTTCATGGTCCAAAGATTTAGAGTTAGAAGGGTCCTCAGAGGTCAACTTATCCAGAAGTTCTTAAACTTTTTGGTCTCAGGACTCCTTCACACTGTTAAAAATTATTTCAGACCCCAAAGAGCTTTTGTTTGTGAGAATTATTATGTCTATTAACATTTACCAAATCAGAAATTAAACACTGGTATTATTATGAAAATAGTTTTGACTTTGCAGATAGCCTAAATGGGTCTTGGGACTCTCATTGACCACATTGGGACCCCTGGATCACATTTTGAGAACTGCTCATCTAGTCTAACACCCTCTTTTTTTTTTGTTTGCTTTTTGGAAGGGGGAAGACAGGGCAATTAGAGTTAAGTGACTTGCCCAAGGTCACATGGCTGGTAAGTATTAAGTGTCTGAGGCTGAATTTGAACTCAAGTCCTCCTGACTCCAGGGCCAGTGCTCTATTCACTTCGACACCTAGCCGCCCCTAACACCCTCTTTTTACAGATGAATTAACTGAATCCCAGAAAAATTAAATGACTTGCCCGTTGTCACTCAAGTGAAGGGAAAAATAATAAAAGGATGTGATGTGACTCAGGAAAGGGACCAAGGATTAATCAGTATAGGTTTCATGTTCTGTGTAGCTCATAGTGCCCAGCAAAAAGGAGAATTAATGTTGTGTCCTTGCTGAATATCCTTTCCATGCTATGGTTAAGTGAATTTCATTTTCCTAATTATCAGATAGTCCATTATTCTTTGTTCTAATCTCTTCCAGTGTGGACATCACAGAGCCATCATTGAGAGGTGCAAACCCTTAGGAAAACAGACCCACCAATAGTACCAACTCAAAAACCAACTACTGATCATCTGCCATTCATTGCCCAAGAATCCTGGGAATAGCAATACCCCCATGCCAGCTGCCTTGCTCCCACCTGTATCATAGAATCAACACCAAGTACCTGCCTTTGCAGGTGTTACAGCCTCTGCCTCCTCATCAGCTATGGCCATTGAAGATCAGGAATAGAAAATTTTTACCACTAAAGTCCTTGATATAGTCAAATGGTTCAGCATTGGATTTATTGGATCAGCATATGGGTTTATTAGTAGAAATAACATTAAAGAATATAAATTGCCACCAGCTTAAGTTTTGTATGTGAAGAACTATGGTGAAAGGTCTTGAGTCCATGCCATGAGGAGAGCCCTAATTCTGTCCCAGGAGTGCCCCATACGGCCCTGCCTGGGCATGGAGAAGGACTAAGGGACTCTAGGCACAAGGTGGAAGATGACTAGGAGAAGCTTGCTCACTTCCTACAAAGAAAGACAAAAGGGCAACATTAGGCCATGTAACTTGTAGCTGATACCTCCAAAATGTGCTGTCTTCCCCTATTACAATATGAGTTCTTTGAGAATAGCCATTGTTGCAGGGTGGCTAGGTGGCACAGTGAATAGAGCACTGGCCCTAAAGTTAGGAGGACCTGAGTTACAATCCAGCCTCAGACACTTAACACTTACTAGCTGTGTGACCTAGGGCAAGTCACTTAACCCCAAGTGCCCTCCAAAAAAGCAAAAAGAAAAAAAAGAGGATAGCCACTGTTTGGCTTTTCTCTTTGTATTTTAGTGCTTTCCTTATAGTAAGAATTTAAATACATGCTTTCTAAACAATTTATTAATTTGTTCATCCATTCATCCATTGAATCATCATACAAGATTGAGTTAGATTTGGCCCAGGACAGCCTGGCATGCAGCCAACAAGACAACAAACATTTCCTAAGTGCTTACCACGTGTCAATCACTTTGCTAAGTGCTGAGAATGCAAATACAAGCAAAAATAAAAAGAGTGAGAGTCCCTACCCTGAAAGAGCTTACGTTTTAATGAGAGAAGATAATAAAAGGAAATTGAAAGGGGAGAGTAAAGAGGGATGATTGAGGAGGGATTGTGAATATTGGGACATGGTGGAGAGAAAAGTTCGGAGAGCCAGGAGTGTATGCCACAGGGGAATGGAGTGAATGTGGATGGCTTAAGCACTTTTCTTTAAATTGAGGTCCTAGGAGGAACTGGTCAATTAGAGGAACTGGCTACAGGGGTGGAGGGATTTTCCACAGTGAGAAGGCTCCTGCATAATAGTGGAAAAAGAAGCCAGAGAGTTAAGAGCAGAACCCCGGGGTGGGGGGGGGGGAAGGAAGGTGGATGGTCAGCACACTTTTCTGAAATGTAAGATGCTCAATAAATGTTTGTTTTTTTAAAAAAATATATTTTATTGTTTTTTTTAACACCCAAATTTCCCTCTCTATTGCTTTTCTTTCTCAGAAAAAAACCCCACCTCTTATAGCATGCTTTTTTTTAAAGGTTCCAGGAATTGGTGGTCCATGTCTGTGATTCCGATTATTGATAAGGGTGATGCTAGTGGATTAATTGGGCTGGGGAGTTCCGAGCTGCAGTGGACTAAGTACATCAGGTGTTTGTTCTAAATCCAGTCCAAATATGGTAAACCCACTTGATTAGAGGGTTACCAGGCTGCTTAAGGAGAGATGAATTGGTCCAAGTTAGGAAGAGACCAAGTCAAAACTCCCATGCTAATCAGTAGTGGAATCAGGCCATTTGATGGCTGCAGAACTTTTTAGCCTGGGAAAGAAGAAAGCCTAGTCTCACCAAACAAACGAAAAGAAAAGAAAGGAAAGGAAAAGAAATGAAATAAAAAGAGGAAGAAGAGGAACAAAGCAAAACATATCAATACATTGAAAAAAATCTGATAATCCATGCACTGTTCCCCGTTTCTGTCCTCTTTTCCCTTTGTAAACATGTTGCAACATTTATTTTTGGCTGTTTTGTGGTGGTGGTCCTTCCACCTTCATCATGATAGTCATTGTGTATAACTGTTTTCCTGGTTCTACTATTTCATTTTCCATTAGTTCATGTAAATGCTTGGTGAACGATGGATTGAAGAAGGAGGTTAGGAGAGGCATGCAAAAGTGATGGTTTCTTGGAAATACTATCCTACGGCCAGGCAAGGGGGCGGGTACAGTTTTTTTGCACAGGGCTGGAGGACCGTTGTGAGAAGAAAGTGAACCTTCCTGTATGCAGGTATCTATAGAAGAATCCCTGGGCACTTCACTCCAGTTATAATTCTGAGATTTAGAAAGGTACAGGAGCAGAGTTAATCTAGCCCAGTTTAAGGGCAGTGATCTGCTTGAAGTCATACAGCTATTAAGTGGCAGAGGCAGGCAGGTCTCCCCTCGTTCCAGATCTAGTCCTCTTTCCATTCTAGCACACTGCCTCTATGGAGAACCACTGGTGGTTGTTTCTCTTCCCATTTAAAAAAGTGCAGGAGAGGTGGGGGAGGAAGGAAAAGACAATGACAGGAGCAAAAATCTATCCTTATTATATTCTTAGATGCCCCAAGCAAGCAAGCACCCCTCCCCTCCTCTCTCTTTACCTCTCCTGATTCTGCCATCCCAAACTGTAATCTGTGTAACAGTCCCAGGGGCTCTATTGTTGTTCCTCCTTAGATAGGAAAGGGTTCAGTTCCAGCTGTCTGCAAATTGCCTGACAGAAACATCTTTGGGAAATTATAGTGCCTTGTGTGGGTGGTGATGTAAGGAGACATTTTTTCAGCCTTAGCACAGGATGCAGATACCTGAGTATTCAACTGCCTCCTTTAAAAGTCAATCCACTCAAGTAAATGGGAGGTTTGGATATTCCAGTGGGGGGTGGAGAGGGGAAGTTGTGCTTTTGGCACAAGTAAGATGCTGGGTAAAAGAATTCAGATCATGGAATATGAGAGTTGGAAGAGATCTCAGAGGACCATCTAGTCCAATTTATACCCAAATAAGATTTCCTTTCATGAATATTTGACAAATGGTCAGTGAGTCTTTACCTGAAGACGTCAAATGAAAGGAGCCCCACCTCTTCTTAAGGCAGCCCATCACACTTTGGGACAGTTCTGATCATTAAGAATTTATTCCTGACATTAAGCCTAAACTTGTCTTTTTTCAGCCTCTAATCATTTCTTCCTGTATCAAAGTCCCTCTAAGTCAAGGGTCCCTAAATTTTTTGTGTAATAGACCCCATTTTCAGCCTGGTGAAGCCTATGGATTCCTCAGAACAATATTTCAAAATAAAATTCATAATTAAAGGAAATGCAAAATTTCAGTTAAAGGTTAGTAAAAATAATGGTAATTGTTTTCCTCATCTAAGCTCATGAACTCCCTGGGTTAAGAACCCCTGCCCTAAGTCTTCTCTTCCCTAAGCTAAATATCTCCAGTTCCTTTGGCTAATCCTCATGAATGGAAAGCATTTGTTAAGGACTACTTTATGCCAAGACCTGTGCTAAGCACTGTGGATACAAAAGTGAGGTCATCCTTGTCCTCAAGGAATTTATATTAAAAAAAAAAAGAAAGAAAAATAAATCTGTAACTAAAAAATTTCTAATTCCACAGCAGCATTGCTCTGCTCCCTTAAACTCATATAGTTGACACATCTATTTCTATTTTAGGGAAATCACTCCTTGAATAAATGGTGCCTCCTTGGCAGCTCCTTTACACTCCAGGTGAATGGCATGCTGGTATGTAGAAGAAGCTTAGTCCAAAGTTCATCTGCTTTCTAGCTTGGTTTGTCTGTGTCTTCTTGCTCGTCTAGTGTCAGTCAATCTTGGTCTGAGCTATTTGTATTTCAAGTGAGCTGTGCTTAGTAAGTAAGCACCTTCTGCCCTCCTTAGCCTCAAGTGCACATGTTAATCAATTGGATTTGTCACCACATATTTTGCTTTCCTTCCTAGTGAAGGTCTGAAGGGAATTCACTCTTCCTTGAAAGTCCTACAGTCAAGCTCTTCCTTCTAATTCCTACTATTGCCTTTCTTTGGTAGGAAGTAAGCATCTTCTACCTTGTGTCGCCTTTAGTCCTATTAGTCTTTCCTTGATGCCAAGGCAGGGCTGTTTGGGGCACTCTTGGTCACTAGGTGAGGCTTTCCTCATGGCATGATCTCAAGGCCCTTCCCCATGTTCCTCACAACACTGAAGATTGGCCTAGTCAGAATCAAGTACCTAAGCATGACTAGTCACGGGCTGTATTAAAGTTTGGTTTTTACAAGCTAAACAGAAGCATTTATATTTTATCCTAAAGGCAAGAGGGAACTACTGACATGTTGGGACAGTTTAACTAGGGATGAATCCGGTAATTCCTGCCTGAGGTATAAGGTTAGCTGAAGCATAAGGACAATTTGGTACTGAAACAGAGACATTCTGTCAAAATCAAGTTCTGTAGGCTCCCTTGACTTTTGTTCTCCTGACCTGCTATGCACCAGGGAATATCATTTTTTTTATTTTGCTTTTTTTTTTGGAGGGGGGAAGGCAGGGCAATTGGGGTTAAGTGACTTGCCCAAGGTCACACAGCTAGTAAGTGTTAAGTATCCAACTCTGGATTTGAACTCAGGTCCTCCTGACTCCAGGGCAGCATTTTCTTCATTTTGTTCACCATACTTCCATTAATGTTGCCTAAGAGTAATAATAATAATAATTATTGCTATTTTTTGCATGATTAAGTCATATTGATCTTGTATCCCACTGAGATATCCTCCTCCCTTCCTGGTCCCATTCATATGAAACATGTTTTCCCCATCCTATAACTGTGCTATTGATTTTTTGTGGGGCCCAAGTATAAAGCTTCATGCTTGGCCTAGTAGAGATAACACCAAATTTAGTTATAGGATTTAGTCAAAACCTGACTCTGCTACTTCTGTAACCTAGAGCAAGTTACTAAACTTCTCAGAGCCTCTATGACCTCAAGTCTAAAATAATGGGGTTGGACTAGATCATTCCTAAGGCCCTCTCCAGGCCTAAATCTTATAAACCTAAATGATGTATTACTAGATTCAGATGACCATTTTTCAAAATTTAATTAATTAATTATTTTTTATTTTTATAACATTCAGTTCCACAAGCTTTTGAGCTTTAAATTTCCTCTCCCCACTCTCCTTCCCCCTCCCATGCATGGTGTGCAATCTGATATAGGCTCTACATATACACTCATATTAAACATATTTTCCCAGTAGTCATGTTGTAAACAAGCATTATAACCAATGGAATGAACCATGAAAAAGAAGAAACAAAACAAAACAAAGCAAAAAAGAGAGAGCAAATAGTACGCTTCCATCTGCATTCAGACTCCAAAGTTCTTTCTCTGGATAGTATTCTCCATCATGAGTCTTCTAGACTTGTCTTAGATCCTTGTATTGCCGAGAAGAGCCAAGTCTATCAAAGTTAGACATCATACAATGTGGCTGTAACTGGGTACAATGTTCTCCTGGTGCAGATGGTCATTTTAACCAGAGATCTTTTTAGGAAATTAGTCTCTCTGCTTTAATAGTGTCCTCCACAGAGCTGACAAAGTGATTTTTTTAAAGTACAGATCTTACAATGTTATATTATCATGTTACTCACCTACTTAATAAATGTCAGTAGTTCCCTCTTGCCTCTAGGATAAAATATAAATGCTTCTGTTTAGCTTGTAAAAACCTTCATGACCTGTCCCTAACCTATCTTTCCAGGCCCAGTGGACATTGTTACCCATACTAGATGATCTGTGGTCTGACCAAATGACCTTTTCTCTTTCTCACAGAGGACAGTGCATTGGATATCCTACATACATGGAATGTATTCCCTTATCACTTCTACCTTTTAAAAGCCTTCTCACAGATTAAGCAACACCTTCTACCAGAAGCCTTAGCTGCTGGTGCCTTCCCTTTCTCCCTCCTTGGTATTCTTTTTATATTTATTCTGTATACACATATATTTATTTGTTTTCTCCTTCATTAGAAGGTCTTCACAGCTAGTTGAACAATCTCTTTACCACATGGTTAGACAACTGGAACCAGTTACAGAATGTCTATGTATACTCCATAGTATCTCTAGGGAAGTTATATTATATATCATTATGACTGTCTCAGAAACAGGTGCCCTAGGCTTTTCATGTGGTGATTAGTATTAAAAGCACTCCAAAATGTGCTAAACCCTAGACCCATTACACAGACAGCACGATATTAGTCTGATGAGTTCATAGACTTTGACAGATTGTCGAAAGGGTCCATGAAACAAAAAAATTAAGAAACCCGGTCTAGAGTCGTCTTTTGGACTAGTAATATTCTAGTAACCTTGCCAAAAAAAAATTAACCATGTCTTCTTTATACTCATACTGGCTTATAGAGATCACTGCTTCCTATGGCTCAGATACCATGTTATTAATAGTGAGTTACAGAATTTTTCTGGGAATCTAAGTCTTGTAGTCTAAAGTTTGTAGCTTAAAGATTCTACCTTTTTTCTTTTTGGAGATTGTACCCATCTCTGGTCTTGTGGCACTACTCTTCTCTATAGTTTCTGCAAGATTATCAGTAGCCACTCACCAATTACACCCATAAATTCTTTCATTGCTCTGAGATATGGTTCACTCAAGCCTATAGACTAGAGTTCATCAGGATGTAATCCCTTCACTAATCTTGGGTTCCAGTTCTCTACTGACTCCCTTTCTTTACAGCAGGAAACAATATGTATTGGAAATACCTTAGAGAGAATGTGGAGCGTACATTCTGTAATTGGTTCCAGTTGCCTAACCATATGTTGAATAGGAAAATGATTCTCTTTGATAGAGAAAACAGCAGCAAAGAAGGCTCTGAATATTTCTGTGTTTTTTCCCCATCTGCTACTAGTAAGTCGTTCAATAATCATTTACTGAATGCCTACCATTTACCAGACATGCTATTAAGCACTATTAAGCATAGTCCCTGCCTTCCAAGAGCTCACAATCTAATTGGACAGACAAGAAGAAACAGATACGTACAAACAAATTATATATAGGATAAGTAGGAAATAATTAAGAGAGGGAAGGCACTAGAATTAAGAGGAGTTGGGAAAGGCTTCCAGTAAAAGATGGGTTTTTAGTTTGAACTTAAAGGAAGCCAGAGAAGTCAGAAAGCAGAGACGAAGATGAAGAGCATTCTGGGCATGGGCAACAGCCAGAGAAAATGCCTGGAACTGAGATATGGAATATTTCATTTGTGTAACAGCCAGTTACTGGCCAGTATCACTGAATTGAAGAGTACATTTTAGGGAATAGAGTGTAAGAAGTCTGGAAAGGTAGGAAGGGGCTAGATTATGAAAGGTTTTGAAGATGAGAGAACTTGTTTTTCTTTTAAGTTTCTTTACTTTTAGTTTACAACATTCAGTTCTACAAGTTTTTGAGTTCCAAATTTTCTCTCCCTCCCTCTTTTCCTGCCTCCCCTCCTACCCCAAGGGAGCGTGCCATCCGATATAGGTTCTACATATACCTTTACATTAAACATTAGTCAAGGTGTAAAGAATTATAACCAATGGAATGAACCACAAGGAAATAGAAACAAAACAAAACAAAACAAAAAAGAGAGAGAACAAGTCGTTTGCTTCAATCTGCATTCGGACTCCATCATTCTTTTTCTGGATATGGATAACCTTTTCTATCATGAGTCTTTTGGAGAACTTTTATTTGATCCTGGAGGCCATTTGATTTGGAGACCACTGGAATTCATTGAATAGGGTAATAACATGGTCAAAACTGCGCATTTGGAAAATCACTTCGGAGGCTGAATGGAGGATAGATTAGAGAGGGGAGAGACTTGAGGTAGGCAGAAGCACCAGTGCACTTTAGCAATGAGGCGATGAGGGCCTACACCAGTGGTGGCAGTGTCAGAGGGGAGAAGGGGGCGGGGTATTTGAGAGATGCCACAAAGGTTTACAAAGACTGGATAAGCAGGTGAGAGATGGTGAGGAGTGGAGGATGACACCTAGTTGCAATCCTGAGGAATTTGGGGGATGCTATTGCCCTCTATAGTAATAGGGAAGTTAAGGGTGGGGGGAGTTTAGGGGGAAAAGATAATGAATAATGATAATAAAATAGTAATGATAATGATAATCCCCTTTTGGATGTGTTGAGTTTAAGACGTCCACCAGACATCCAGTCTAAGATGACTAAAAGGCAGTTGGAGGGAGGACAGCAGAGAGGTCGGGGCAGGAAAAGTATATTTGAGCATCATTAGCACGGAGAAAGTAATTGAATGCACGGGAACTGATGAGATCACCAAGCGATGTAGTACAGAAGGAGAAGACCTAGGACATGACCCTGAGGGACGCCTGGGATTAGAGGGTGTAGTCTGGAGGATCAGAGGACAGAGCAGTGATCTGGTGTCCCCAAAGCCTAAAGAAGAGGACTCTAAGGAGAAGGTAGTGATTAAGAGTGCCAAAGGCCACAGAGGTCAAGGAGAATGGGGATTGAGAAAATCCTTTCCCTGTCTGAGTAGGGGAAGCCCTACCCTTTCTTTGTTCTCTTCTTGATGCCTATATGGAGAAAAACGGTCCTTTGAATTTGTTCTTGACATTTGTCACGTGTCTCGGTTCACTCAAAGTTTTAGTATTCCTGATGCTACACTTCAAGGGTCATGCCGCGTCTCTACTCCAACTTCAGTTGCTCGCCCTTGATCACATCTTCTGTACATGCCTGTTATTTACACTGAAGTTTGTTTGTTCAGAAACATCACTCTCTTTTGACATCTCCTTTTTCTCCTTGCTGAAGTCATCCGTGCTCAGTTCTTCTGAATTATGTCCCCAGGAAGTCTGATGTTTTACTCTAGCCTCGCCTCTGGTGGAGTTGATTTTGGAGTTCAGAAAAGGGCTAAGTGAGAGCCTACAGCCTGAGCTTCTATAGGGAAGTCACCACAAGAGGGATGCAAGACCTCTGAGACCAGAATCGTGTTCTAGTTCAGAGTCTAGGGCAGAGGAACTGAGTTCTGGTCTGTGGTTCTAACTGGAGTGGGATAGTTTTTTATTTTTGGTTGTCCTCCAGCTTGCCATCTCCATCCTTTTGTCCAGTCTCAAGCCACCATCCCTGGTTCTATTATTATGTTCTTCCTCTTCTAAGGCCTATCTTCATATATCTGCCATCTTCCCCAACCTCTACCTTGTTTTAAGGTTTAGGGGGTCAGGATCTGTCAGCCATTTTGTCCAGGCACAGTCTGGACCTTCTGGTGACATTGGGTCTGGGATGGACTCCTTGACACCCTCCTCCACAATTGAATTTGCCCTAAGGACAAAAATCCTAGTTATGCCTATGCTAATGAGCAGCAAAAGTAATTTTGACAGGAAGAAAAAGGAGATATCAAAGGAGACTGATGTAATCAAATTGCCATATTTAGATTTAAAAAATGTATATGAAAGATGAAAACAGGGGAAGATAACTGAGGAAGAAGAAGCAATATAAGGCTATGAAAACAATGCCAGGGAAGTTAAAGTCAAAGGTCAGCAAGTATTTATTTATTTTTAATTTTAAAAAATTAATTTTTAGTTTTCAACATTCATTTCCATAAGTTTTAAATTTTCTCCCCCCTTCTCTCCTCCCATCCCCCAAAATGGCATGCAGTCTGATATAGGTTCTACTTACACATTCATGTTAAACATTTTCACATTACTCATGATGTAAAGGGGAATTAGAACTAATAGGAAGAACCAGGAGAAAGAAGAAACAAAACAACAAAAGAAAAGGAGAGCAAATAGTACACTTCTATCTGTATTCAGACTACAGTTCTTTCTCTGGATGTGGACAGCATTTTTCCAATTGTGAGTCTTTTGGAGTTGTCTTAGATCTTTGCATTGCTGCGAAGAGCTAAGTCTATCAAAGTCAGTCATTGTACAATGTGGCTGTTACTGTGTATAGTGTTCTTCTGGTTCTGCTCATTTCACTCAGCACCAGTTCATATAAGTCTTTCCAGGTTTTTCTGATCTACTTGTTCATCATTTTTTGTAGCACAATAGTGTTGCGTTACCATTCATATATCACAACTTGTTTATTCATTCCCCAATTGATGGGTATCCCCTCAATTTCCTAGTCTTAGCCACCACAAAAACGAGCTGCTGTAAATATTTTTGTACATATGGGTCCTTTCCCTATTTTTATGATCTCTTTGAGATATAGACCTCGAAGTGGTATCACTGGGTCAAAGGGCATGTACAGTTTTATAGTCCTTTGAGAATTCAGCAAGTATTTATTAAGCCCCACTTTTTTTTTTGGTCATGTATAGTTCTAAGTTTTGGAGATACCAAAAAAAGGCAAAAAAAAAACCCAGTCCCTGACGTCGAGGAATATCTATTCTAACAGGAATTAATATGTAAAGAATTATGTACTTACCAAATTTATACAGAACACATGAAGTAATTTGAAAGGGTAGGCATTTTCAACTCAGAGAAAAGTCTCCTGTAGGAGGTGGGCTTAGAGCTGAGCCTTTAAGGGAGCCAGGCAACTAAAGAGGCTGAAGTGAGGGGGAGAGTGTTCTAGGCATGGGGGACAGCCAGGACAAAGGTGTAGGCAGAGAGGGGAGATGGAGTGTCCTGGTCAAAGAACTGCAAGTAGGTCAGTGTGGCTGCAGTGTACCGAGGAGAGCAAAGGATAGATAAGAAGATAAGAGAGGAAAGAATCAGGTTATAAAGAGCTTCTATCCTACAGCTAACAAGAACCAGTGGAGCAAATTACTTTAGCAGCTTATAAAGACCCTGGATGAGTGCCTTTGGATGCAGGTATGTGTATGTGTATGTATACACATAAACATATATATAAACACACAAACATGCATATTACAAGTATATTTGATCATACTACATGTGCACACATGTATCACATGTATATACACATACATTTATATATGCATTTTCATGTCTTTATATATGCATATGTATTTATGAGGTAGCTAGGTAACTCAGGGATAGAGTGCTGGACTGGGAGTCAGGAAGAACTGGCTTCAAATCAGGCCTTAGATACTTACTAGTTGTGTGACCCTGGGCAAGTCACTTAACCTCTGTTTGCCTAATCCACTGGAGAAGGAAATGGCAAACTACTCCAGTATCATTTGACAAACAAACCCTCATCCACAGTATTAATGTGCTGTGGTCCATGGAGTCACAAAGAGTTGGACACAACTGAACAATATATATTTATGTGGGTGTGTATACACACATATGTTTAAGCATATATACATGCAGCATACATGTATATATGTATATATAATGTATGTGAGTGTGTATGCTTGTGGGATTGAGTCTAGGGGTAAAGAGACTGAAACAAATTGGACCTGAAGGGATAAAACTAGAGAGCAAACATTGAAAGATTAGTATCAAGTTGGAAGGGACCTCAGAGGCCATCTGGTCCAATTCCCCATTTTACCCCTGAGGAAACAGGCCCAGGGATCTGGTTAAATGCTTTGCCCATCAAAGCATCGCAGAGACAGTAAATATCAGAGGCAGGACACGAAGACAGTTTCTGTGACTACAGAGTCAGGTGATGTGTTAGACTGAGTGTGAGGTGTGGAGTCACGAAGATCTAAGTCCAAATCCACCCTCAGACCCTTATTAGCTGTATGATCTTGGGCAAGTGACTTAACCCTGCTCAGCCTCAGTTTCCTCATTTGAAAAATAGGTGTAATAATAGCACCTACCTGGCAGGGTTTTGGTGAGGATCAAAAGAATTAAAATTTATAAAGAGCTTTGCAAGCCTTAAAGTGCTATATAAATGTTAACTATTATTACTACCAGATTGTTGCAAAGTAGCCTGGAGAAGAGGAAAGTGAACTGGACTTGGAATTTTTCAATAAGACTCAATTGTAGCTCTGCTACAGACTTCTAGCAAATTAATTCTTTTAACTTTGGTTTCTTCCTTTACAAAATGAGCATAATAATACTTGTCTACCTTACAGGGCTCTTACAGGGAGGGAAAAGTGCTTTGTAAAACTTATAATGCTTAGAGAAATTAAAAAAAATACAGTAATTAGTGTTTCTTGGGCTGCTTTATAGGGCTTTGGTTAGGATCAAATGACATAATGAATGTGAGAATGCTTTGTAAACTACAGAGAATATTGTAAATGGAAAGGATTACCATTAGAATCTAGTTTAGCTGAAGCCTGCTCTTGTGGGAAGCCTTTTAGCAGCAAGAAGTGGGCCCTGCTATACTTTACACGCTGCTAATCCCACAGCCTATTAAGGAATCACTTGGGTTCCTGCCATAGGGCAGCATTGCTAGGGAGGAAGGGGTGGCTATTTCCATAGCTGTATTGTTGGAGACCCAGCTCACTTGCTTGTTGGAGGTGTTTACCCTGCCTACTACTCTTCTGGAGAGTGTCTGGCATTAGAAATAACTTAAGCACAGACTGGAAGAAGGATGTTTTTGTCTGAAACACTTAACTTCCTCCCCCTCCCCCCAAACTCCCCTTGCCTGAGAAATGGATCTCTGCAGTGTTGTGAGCTGGGATCTTCTTCTTTGGGGAATGGGGAAGAAGGTGCGTGTTTCATGATCACCCCTCTTTGGCAATTGGCTGGAATTGTCTGCCCCTTCAGCAGCAACTTCATAGCCCACCACAAGCTGAGCTGCAAATTGCCTTTTTACCCCATGCTGAATACACAGATATTGCCAAGGGGAATAATTAACACCTGTCCAAAGCCAAGCCCGGGTGGGGAGTTCTACTGAATCCTTTCATCAAATCTTGGAACCCAAAGCCTATTGTGCTCCAAACTGCTTTCTGGGTCTAGTTAGAATAGCTTTGATTCAGAATTAAAAAGGCATTGAACAAAATGAAAAGAAGAAAAAGATGGGTTTCTGGTGCTGCCTTGCACTGACATTTCTGAGTTTAAATGGGATAAAGAGCTGAAAGGGACTTTAGGGGTCTAGTCTAAGCCCTGCATTTTACAAAAGAAGAAGCTGGGCGGGAGTGAGGAAATGATTTGCTCAAACTCACAGCTAGTAAATGGTAAAGTCAGAATCTGAATTCAACTTTTCTCACTCCAAGGTCAATGCTCACTCTACTACACCACTGTTGCTGCTTCGTTTTACAGATGGGGAAACTGAAGCCCAGAGGCAGGAAATAATTTGCTAAAGGTCCTATAGTTAATATGTAGTAGATCCAGGTGAGGCAGCTAAGTGGTACAGACTCTATGCTTTACCGATCAGAGTCAAGAGGACCTGAATTCGAATCCTGCCTTAGAGACTTATGTGACTCTGGGCAAGTCACTTAAAAAACACAACTCTGTCTGCCTCAGTCTCCCCAAATGTAAAATGAGGATAATAATGGTTTCTCTTTTTCCTGGGGCTGTGAGGATAAAATGAGATAATATTTGTGAAGCATGTGGCACATTATTGCTGTTGTTCAGTCATGTCTGACTCTACATGGGATCTCCTTGACAAAAGTACTGGAGTGATTTGCCATTTCCTTCTCCAATATGTCACCCATTCACAGATGGTGCTCAATAAATGCTTGTTTCCTTTCATTCCAAGTCGAATGCTCTCTTCACTAGGTTATACTTCATGTCAAATTTTTTATAGATAAGGAAATTTAGGCCCAGAGGAAATAAATGACTTTCTTAAGGTTGCACATGTAGCAGAAACAACTGTTGTCTTTCCTTTCCCAAACCCAACAGAGCTTTCCACTAGGTCACACTGCCTTTCAGCCAACCTGCTATTACTACTACTATATTAGTTCTTTGGGAGCTATGCTACAAAGGAGAAATTAAGACGCCAAAAAAGAATTATTTGTACAAAGTTATTTATAATTTTATCATTTATAATAGTGAAAAACTCAGTGCCCAACAGCTAAACAGGCTGTGAGACACTGGAGTTCTAAAATGTTTCATCTGTTATGAAAACATATTTCTCTTTACTAAAATAATGGATTAATAGGCCCACCCATTAACAGCTGAGTTGGTGAACAGACACAAGGAAGTTTTCCTATCATTCTTCATGCCAAAGGAAATAACTGACTATAGAAACTAGATGTCATTTATTATTTGCTCTTATTTTCCTTTTATTTTCATAGTAGTTCTGCAAAAGGATGATGGAAAGATTTCTCTTTGAAGGATCGGTATTTGTCAATAGAGGTTTTCAGAGGCCTCAGAGAAAAGTAAATCTGCAGATGGATGGGACAACTTTTGAATAATTAGAAAAAACTGACATTTATTTAGCATTTTAAGGTTTACAGATCACTTTGCATATATTATTTTTGTTAGTCCTTACAACAACCCTGAAAGGCAAATATTACAGGTGCCATTATTCCCATCTTATCCCTTCAGGAAACTGAGGATTGAAAGAGGTTAACTGACTTACTTAAAATCACACTGCTAGTAACTATGTTGTCCGAGGCAGGTTTCAAATCAGGGTCTTTCTGATTATAAGTCTAGCATACTATACACTAAGCAAGTCTACCTCTACGTAGGGAGCACTGAGAGATGTTAATAGAGCCCTCTGCCCCTGGTCAGTGTTTTAACTTCAGAATATTCATAGATGCCAAATTTTTAGGATGCTTGGTCATACATGGGCACACTGACTGACACTGGAATCCAAGAGAGGTGGGTCATGTACTATCCCTGAGTGGGGTGAGAAGCCTGGCAGATTTCCCAGAGGGCCAGAAGCCTTGAATTCTGTCAGGCCTCTTAAGGGAAGGGAATTCCCTTCTGCTGATAATGACCAATCTGGAAGCTGTTCTAAGGGTATGTCACACTCTTGGCCACCTTTTGGCCACCATTCATCAACAGTTGCAGATTTATTTCCTGGAACTTGGGGGGAGAGTTTTCTTTTTCACCCTTAATAAGGAGGTTTCTTGAGTTATGCTGCTGGGACTGAACTACAAAGAGCAGAAACACCACCAGCTTTTGAAACCAAGGCCCCTTCCACTCATAAGCAATCATTTCAGAGTCACTGAGAAAGCTTTCTGTCTCTTTCCCCAATATGAAGATGAATTATTAGAGCTAATATTTGTATATGACAGCTAGGTGCTACAGGTAGATAGAGTAGATAGATTCATCTTCCTAAATTATAATCTGGTTTTAGACACTTACTAATTGTGTGGCTCTGGGCAGATCTCTTAACCCTGTTTGCCTCAGTTTTCTTATTTGTTAAATGACGTGGAGAAGGAAATGGAAAACCATTCCAATATCTTTGCAGAAAAAAACCCAAGTGGGGTCATGAAGAGTCGGACAAGACAGAAAAACAATAGAACGACACTATTTACATGATGTTCCCCCTCTCCCTAGCCTGCTGTTGGAAGTCTGGAATTGTGGAAAGAGCACTGGATTTAGTTGTAGAAGATTTGGGTTTGAACCTTGCCTCCGAGGTTAGCTATGTGAAGTTGTACAAGTCTCTTAACCACTCTCAGCCTGAATTTCCTTTTCTGTGTACTCCTTGAATAGAAAGAATACAGTCCTTAGAGTTGGAGATCTAGTCCTGCTACTAAACTGCTAACTAATCTTCCTACTGTAACTAACCACTTCAACACATTCTTCATCACCCGGACTCTTCTTCACACATGCTCAAAGAGGTTCAGCATCAATACAAGGAAGCACGGAGCTGCCAAGAGACTAAAGCAAGTCAGCTTTATGGAAGGCAGGTATGTGCAAAACGAAGGCCAGTCAGGAAGAATGATGGAAAATGTCCAAACCCGCTGGATCCGCAGGTGACTTTTGTGCAATCGGAGGTAACTCTGTGGGGCCCTGTGTATGTGTGTGTGGGGGGTGGGTCTCAGTTTTCGTACCTGTAAAATGAGTGACTTGTACTGCCGGGTCTTTCAGGTCATATCTAGCCCAAATTCTGCGACACGACCGCCTCACAAACTTTCAAAGACCTAGAAGCTGCTGCTGCCAATAGTAATATCAAAAGGGTGGGGACCGCATGAAGGAAGTCTAGGGGACATAAAAACAAAAGATGTCAATAAAAATCTATTTAAAAACAAGAGTTACCATTTTATAGCACTTTAAGGTTTGCAAAGAACTTTACTAATATCATGTCATTTGATTTATTATTATTCTTCTCACTTTACATATGAGGGAACTGAGGCAAACAGAGGTTAAGTGACTTGCCCAGAGTTACATAGTTAATAAGTATCTGAGGGTGGATTTGAAATCAGGCAGGCTGTCCTGACTCCAGGTTCAGCATTTTATCTGCTGGGCTACCTAATAGTAAGGCTGCTAATAACAGCTGACTTTGATACAGGACTTTAAATCTGCAAAGGTTTTTACTACCCTTATCTTACTTGCTTCTCACAACAACCCTGGGACATAGGTGCCATTATTATTAGCAAGTAAGATGAAAGGAAATTACAAGTGAAATAAAGAAATTAAGTGATTTTCCTATGATTAAACAGAAAGTATGAAAGGCAGGATATGAACTCAAGTTACTTCTAGTTCAGTGTTATACCACCAGACTCAGTATTAAGTCTGTTCCTCAAGCTGAACACTTTGATCCTTGTTCCAATGCACCCCACCTCCCTCACCAGGATTTACACTCTAAGCTGTTCTCAGACATTTTATAAAGAGTAGGAAAGAATTTGAGGTCAGGGTCAGTGAGAGGAAGGGAGCCTAGGAAAAGAGAAGGGGGCCCAAACTAGATGAATGGATGGGCAAACTGAAGATCTAAAGATCAAAGGATTTGGAGCCAGAAAGGACCTTAGGCATGATCTCGTGCAACTCTCTTATTTCACAGAAGAGGAAGCAGAGGCTTAGAGAGTGGAACCCACTCGTCTATGCCTTGATCAGCTTAAAATGGCATAGGATCTGTGACTTTTGTCACCACAGGGAATTTTTGCTTTTGGGAGCTTTCTCCATCACTGTGTATCACCAATTGTTTTAGAGTAGACTTGATTTGGGTCTGTCTGGTGCTTCAGGCTTAGGCTTGGAAGGAAGTGAAATACTTGTATACCATCCAACAGATAACAAAGAGAAGTTTACATTGTCACGGTGTGGAAAGGACACTTGGCATGATATGGCGCTTGGTCAGGTAGACCACTTCTTCTCCCTCTCTCCCCACTCCCCCCAAAGTGTGATCATCAGAATGTGTTGGGTATGGTGATTCTCATGGCAATGTGCCATCTGCCAAGTCTGAGGGGCACTAATTTCTCCTGGGTTGGCATCTTTATATCCTAGGCATCTGGGAGGCCAAAGCAACAGGTCCAGCCTGAGCCAATCAAGTCTCAGGGACAGCTTCCCTGCCTTTTAGGGGAATAAAAACTAGCAGAGACTGCTCCTAGCACAACAACGTATTTATCTATGACTTTAATAAATCCCACAAACTTGCCTAAAAGCACATAGAGGTTAAATTACTTGCCCATGGTCACATGACTAAAATAAGAGTATTTGAGCCTGCCTTCCAGATTCCAAATCCAGCACAATATCTATTGTATCAGGCTGTCTCAGAGTAATCAACAAATATCACTATGATTTATTACATATAAGCTACTAATGCTTAAAACTGTCTTATGACTTTTGGGACATCCAGTATTTAAATATTTTATATTATACATAAAACTATAACTAATTTGCTTGTGTCAGGTTGCCCAAATAGTGAGTACACTTTGGAATCTCAGGGGTCCATAGAGAACTTAAGCCTAGTGCTCTGTAGTGTACCCATAATTGAATGCTGTCCAGGCAGATTCCTCTGTAATTTGAGAACAAGAGCAGCCAGTGATTTGCCTTGCTTGGAAATCATCCAGACATAGAGAACATTAATCCCTATGGCCAGAAAAAAGCCTAGCTGGGCTTCCAAGAAAAGAAGCCCTTCCAGCACGCTTGGCACCTCTTCTCTCCCATCCCTC
>CM053595.1:161410010-161431937 GCA_028646575.1 Pseudocheirus occidentalis
AAAGAAAGAAAGAAAGAAAGAAAGAAAGAAAGAAAGAAAGAAAGAAAGAAAGAAAGAAAAGAAGAAAAGAAACAAACAAACAAAGAAGAAATCTTTGAAACCCAAGAACTGTTTATTAATAAAAAAAAACACTTTCAGGTTCTTGTCTGCTTTCACCTTCACAGCAGTTCCACGCAAAAAACAGGTCAGTCAACAAGCCATTGTTAAATATCTACCTTGTGTTGGGTGCTGATAATACAAAGGAGGGGAGAAAAAAAAATCCCTCCTCACAAGGAGCTCATATTCTAATAGAACAGACAATATACAATCAACTAGGTACAAACATGATATATACCAAACTGGAGATAATCTAAGGCAGCAGTTCTCAACCTGTGGGTCGTGACCCCTGGGGAGGTCAAATGGGGTCGACTAAGACCATCAGAAAACACATATTTCCAGTGGTCTTAGGAACTGAGACACTACTCCTCTATCTGTCTCCAGGTGGGTCTGCCCACATGCAGATACACCCACATATGAGTATTAAAGGGTTGCAGCAAGGTTGAGAACCACTAATTAAGGGAAGGCCCTAGCATCAGAAGAACTGACAAAAGCTCCTTGCAGAAGGTGGGGTCTTAGCTGGGTTCCGAAAGAATCCAGGAAAGCCAGGCCTTGTTAATGAGTAAAGAGAAACTTCTAGGCATGGGGTACAGACAATATAAATGGCCAGTCAGGAGATGGAATGTCTTGTGCAAGGCCAATGTCACTGAATCAGAGTATATGAGATAAGAGGGAAGGGGAGATAAGGTATAAAAGGCTAGAAAGGCAGGAAGGGGGCAGGTTATGAAGGGCTTTAAAACCAAATAAAGAATTTTATATTTGATCCTGGAGGGAGTCATTGGAATTGATTGAACAGGAGGTGGTATGACATGGTCAGGCAGTCCTGGGCTTAAGAAAGGCCATTTTGACAACTGAGTGGAGAATGGACTTGTATGTAAATTCGTTGAAAGTGGGGACTATGTTTTCCTTTCCTTTATATCCCCAGTACTCAGTACAATGCCCCCCCAAAACACACACACACACTGACACACGTACATCTAGATAGATACATAGATGTGTGTGTGCATATGTATATATACATCACATATGTGCATATATGTGTATATAAATATATACATGTGTTGTATATATGCATGGGTGTATATGTATTGTATATAAATACTAGCTGATTTACTGACTTGAGAGAGAATTAAAGCAGGAAGACTAACCAAAAGGTTATTCCAATAATCTAGGTATAACGTAATGAAGACCTACAGCAGGTATTGAGAGCCCTGTTTTCCAGATGAGACAACTGACTTGCCACACAGCTATTAAATAGCAGAGCTGGGACTAGAAATCTAACACCAAGTCCAATGCTACTTATGCTACTGCCCATTTATATGTAGGACAAAATATTCCAAATTCTCCCCTCCTTTTTTCCCCACTTTTGAGGCAATCAGGCTTCAGTGACTTGCCTAGAATCACACAGCTAATAAACATCTAGGGTCATATTTGAACTCAGATCCTCCTGACTCCAGGGTGGGTGCTCTATACCCTGCATGACCTACCTGCCCCCTCCCCTCCTTTTTCTTTTTGTTTTTTTGTCTTTTTTGGATGGGAGAAGGCAGGGCAATTGGGGTTAAGTGACTTGCCCAAGGTCACAGGGCTATAAGTGTTAAGTGTCTGAGGCCAGATTTTGATTCAGGTCCTCCTGACTCCAGGGTGGGTGCTCTATCCACTGCACTATCTAGCTGCCCCTGTCCCCTCTTTTTTCAAAATAGGACTTCCACCTTCCATCTGGGTAGCCTGTGCTTCAAATTGATTATTGGTGATGTTCCCTACTGCAGGTCTATTTGAAATACGCCTTTCCCAGGAATACACCATACTCAACTGTCTTTTCCTCTGAGAGTAATGAGTAGGTGGAATCTCTGAAGCCTCCTCCCTCCTCTCCCCCACTTGCCTTTCATCTCCCTTGGAGATAGCAGGAGGCTAGGGAGATATTTAATTATCCTATCCGAGTGCAAGATGGTTCCTGTTGCTGAGGGGAGTGTGAGCCAGGACTAGACGTGAGCACAGGTAGCCTAGGCAGCCACCCCTGTGATACTATTTGAAGGCCACCACAAGATGCTATACAGAATTCATATATCAGCTAGAAGACTGGATTAAATTATTTACAGAGGTTCCTTCTAAACATGAGGTTTTAGGGTTCTAGAACTCCCTTGCCTCCACTCCCCTATCCCCTGCTTATCTAAAATTGTACTATTAGACATACTGCTTTAAGCTGAACTGTTGAAGATCCTGCTACAATTTTGTTCAGACCTTTAATTTCATTGTTGTACATATGAGCTAGGGATTGAACTGAAAGATTAAATGATCTGGCCAGAGACACACAGGGAGGACTTGAATCCAGGTTGTTCTGAGTGGCGCTGCCCACTCTTCCACAATGCCCCTCTACCTTAAAACATTTTAACTTCCTTTTCTTGCAGGGGATGACACACCTTTACACAACAGGTGATTAATTACTAAATGTTTGTGGAGTTGAATCAAATAATACCTGGTAAGGGTAGCATATTAAGGTACCATCCAGTATTAAAAACCTTATTAAGAATTAACTTATCCTCAAGTACATTCGACTAGGACTCTAGTACCCTCATTATAATTGTAGTTCTGTAACTACTACAGGTATAACTGTACCTATTACTTGTGTGACCCTGAACAAGTTAGCTTGTCTGGAGCTCAGTTTCCCTTGATGTAAATAAAAGAATTGAACTCAAAGCTGTGATCTTAGTCCTGAATTTTTGTGATCTCTGGTCTAAGTACTATTAGACCCAGCATAGAAAAGAGGGGTCAAATCAGAAAAGAGGATAGAGTCTTGGATCCCAGGCCTGTGGCCTCTTCCACAACATCTCTATCTTTTAACCAGTTCTTTTTCCCTTGAAAACATCAACAGTTACCACCAGTACCCCTCTTCCTACTACTGACCCTATTGGAGGAACTGTCATCTCAGGGACTATCACAGAGACAGGATTTGAAAGCAGGTCCTCTGACCCCATATAGAGCATACTTTCCACTGTAACAGGCTTCAGAACAAGAACTAGAAACCAGGTTATCTGCTTTATAATCAAGAGGCCACAGACACTTATTTAGAAAGGCTTCTCTGGCACCCACCCTGTATCTACCAATTCCTCCAAACCCTTTCTGTAAAGGAACCCACTGGGCCTGTCCTCTGCTCAGGCTCTGCCTATGGGAATATACTTGGTGCTGGCTCAGAAGAAAAATCCCTTGCAGTAGACAGAAATATAACTTCTCCCCATGGCCTTGCCACATCCTAATCTACAAATCTAAAGGCTTGAGGTAAAAACCATGATTACTGTTTTAAAAGACCTTCAGAAAGGGAAATTTTACAGTCTCTAATAATGTAGCTTCATATTTTGGTGGCATTTTTATAGGTTACCAAGTTTTTTCCTCCCAACAACTTTCTGAGGTAAGTAGTACTACCTGAAGTATGATTCTCATTTTACAAATAAGGAAAATTGAGGGAAGAAGAAATGAAGTGACTTGCCACAGCTGATAAGCCACTTAAACCCAGAGTTTCTGACTCCAGGTTTGGTGCTCTTTCTGCTACCTTACATCTACCTCCAGCTCCCTAACTCTCCTGGCTTATCCCACACAACTGGGTCTTGGAGTTCATCATTTCAGTGCTCTGACCCGAGGTGCCCTGAGCATGTTATAGAGAGGAGCTCACCTCTGAAACCATGGAATCACACACACACACACACACACACACACACACACACACACACACACCCATGTCTCCGAAGGCCAGGCTGCTGAAGATGCCCAGTGACTCAGGGTGGGAAGGAAAGGAAGCAGCAGCAAGACAAGAAAACACAATTAACAAATATAGTTAATGTCATCATGTAACACCACCACCCCTACTTCCTGTCAGCAGAGCAACACAAGCAACTCTTCCCCTTTCTACACCCACATCTACAGTCCTTTCCCCACATGGTCTTTTAAACACAGTTCATGGATACAGAAATATCATGGGGTAGGGAGAAGCAGGAAAGCAGAGGGGAATCATAAGGACAATGGAGGCCTGAAGCACTCTATCATATCATAGTATTTAGAGTTGACAGGCACTTTGAAGATCATTCAGTCTCCTCCGCTACCCTCTCATTTTATAGGCAAAGAAGCTGCCAATCAAAAGGGCAAAACTAATTGGACCATGGTCATATAGCTAATAAGTAGTAGAGTCAGGGAGGGGCAAAGTGACAAAGTGAGTAGAGTGCCTACCTAGAGTCTGAACACTCACTTTTCTGAATTCAGATCTGGCCTCAGACACTCACTAACCACATGACTCTGGGCAAGTCACTTTACCCTATTTGCCTCAGTTTCCTCATCTATAAAATGAGCCAGAAGAGGAAATGGCAAACCACTTCAGTATCTTTGCCAAGAAAATCTCAAATGGGGTCATGAGTTGGGCATGAGTGAAAATAACTAAGCAGCAGCAGAATCAGGATCCACATCCAGGCCCTCAAACTCCAAACCAAAGGTTCTTTCCATCATACTGCAATGCCTCTTTTATGCCCCTTCCCATTAATGTGGGAATCCAATGTCTAAACAAACATCAAATCATCAACTAGGCATAAGGCACCCACAACATGACAGTAGCATCTTGGAATCCCTACTATAGCCTGTCTCCCTCAGTGCCAGGGGTATAACTAGGGCACATCCAGAATGGAAGAGGGATCCATAGAAGGCTTTCCACTGGACAAGTGCTCTGCCCAAGGCTCTGTGCATTAGTGAGATAATTCCTGTAGAATATGATGGGTAAATTGGAGGAATAGGAAGGGAAGGGAGATGGAAGAGCACTGAACTTGGAATCAGGAAAACCTGAGTTCAAAATCTTCCTCAGATACTTATTAGCTTTCTAAGCACATCACTTACCTCTCAGCCTCAATTTCCTTATCTGTAAAATTGGGTTGCTCATTAACACCTACCTCACAAAATTGTTGTCAGGATAAATGAAACGACATATGTAAAGTGCTTTGCAAACCTTAAGGCATTATAGAAATGTTAGCTGTTATTATTATTATTATTATTATTATTATTATTATTATTATTATTATTATTATTATTTAGAAGGGAGGAGAGGGGAAGAGTACAGGCTTCAGAATTATAATGAACCTTAGAGCTTATCACCTATTCTCTTATTTTACAAATGAGAAAAGTTTAGACCTGGAGAAGATAAATGGTTTTCCACATGTCACGCAGGCACTAAGTAGCAGAGCCAGGATGTGATCCCAAATTTTCTGGTTCCAAATCCAAAACCTCAAAGCAATACTATAGACCCTAAAGGGAAACATTCTGGCCCCAGCTCTAGGCTCCCATGCCAGCTGAGTTGGCTTGCTACATTTTGGGCTATGGGGATGCCTTCCCTGCCTCTGCATAAAGCCTGACTAGTGGCAACTCCTAGCACTGGTCTCAGGAGACTACTCTCCTGATATACATAGACTCCCATGATCTGGCATCATTAATGATTTAACCTGCCCTGGTCCCTCTAGTCACAATATTGATTATTGTTGTTGTTTTGTCACATCCAACTCTTCATGACCCTGTGGACCATACTATCCATGGGGTATTCTTGGCAAACATACTGGAGTGGTTTGTCACTTCCTCTTCCAGAGAATTAAGGCAAACAGAGATTAAGTGACTTGCCCCGGATCACACAGCTAGTGTCTTTGGTCAGATTTGAACTCAAGTTTTCCTGACTCCAGGTTGAGGGCTCTATCCACTGAACCACCTAGCTGCCTCACAATGTCAAACCCCATCCTTAAAAGGAAAGCATTATCCTAGAATCCCAAAGCAAAGACCAGACCAGCTCACCCAGAGCTCTGGAGAATCAAGTGCCTTCTTTTATTGAAATTTTTGCATCAAAAAAAACAAAAAACAAAAAGATTCATGGAATACTTAAGAGTCCATTCAATCTTCTGTTGTTTATAACTGTACCAGTGTTAGCAAATTCGCCTTCAGTGGAATTGTGGAAAGTGTGAATTTGGGCTGAAAACTTCAGCTTTAAGAGGAAGGCAGCAAAACACCTCAGAACCATGAAGGAATATTTTGGCTCACCCTATTGTAATACAGCTAATTTGTATTTATTTTAGCTTCTCCATTTGGTCAATCAATTCAAATTCCCTACAACATAACAATCATTGACAGTAAGAGGAGAATAGAATATAATTAGCTTGTGAGAAGTATCAGCCGACCTCTACCCCAGAACTAACAATTCTAACATTCTGCAGAAATTTCAGTGCTGTCATTAGCAAGAACAATGTTTTCCTTACTGGTTTCCACGCACTCATCTCTCTACAAAGATGATTCACAGAGCTATCTTAAAGAATGCTAAAGCACTACTGAAGAGGAAATGGGATTTTTGAAAACAACAAAAATGTGCCCAAATTAGAAGCGAATCTTAAAGCTAGAAAGGTCCTTAGCAATCATCTAGTCCAACACCCCTGCTTTTTGGATTATCTGATCTTAGAGCTGGAAAGGACCAGAGCAGTTATCTAGTCCCACTCTATCACTTTGCTGCTGAGAATGAATCTCAGAGAAAAGCAGTCCCTTGGCCCAGAACTCACAGACCCAGGATTAAAGTGCATTTCTTCTGACCCCAAATTCTGCATTCTTTCCAGTATACCTCACTGCATCCCTTATCAAGGGATCATAAATTTAGAATTAGAAGACACCATTGGAGTCACCTAGGCCAAGGGTTCTTAAACCTTTTTTGTGTCACAGACCATTTGGCAGACTGGTAAAGTTCACAGTACCTTCTTTGGAATAAGATTTTTAAATTCAAAAAATAAAATACATAGGATTACAAAAGAAACTAGTTGTGTTGAAATATAGTTGTAAAAATTAAAAACTAAGTTCACAGACCCTACATTAAGACCCCCTGATCTCAAACAACACCTCATGTTATAGATGAGGAAACTTGGGTTCTAAAGAGTTAAGTGATTTGACTAAAAGGTGGAGTTGGAATTCAAACCCAGACATTCTGACTCCGAAACATATATATTTGGGTGAGAAAACCAGGTACAGAGAAAGTAAATGGCTTATACACATCTAGTCAATGGGAGAGCCAGGATATAGACCCAGGTCTCCAAGACCAGCATTCTTTTTGCTACTATCTATATGGAGCTGTCTGGAATGTGGCAAACCTCCTTAACTTGACATATCCCTACAGTGTGTGCTCACATCTTTAATTAGATCTGGACTAAAAATATTCCCCCACCCCCTGGCTCCACACCTACTGCATACAACTCAGGAATGACAGTCAGCTTTGGTATTTGAACCAAGCAATATCTTTTGTGGGTAAAAGTCCAGGGACAGAACCCAAAACACAGGTTTGTGACATATAGAGTTGGAGGCTTTATTAGACCAGATACAGAACTCAGAGTTGGTTGGATGGCACACCCAAATTTCACAGCTATTGCCTGATGTGTAACTAACACACCTCATTTTCTCATCAGAAATGAGCTGGCTTTCTAATCACCTCTTAGACCTTGATCTTTCTTGAACTATTGGCAGGTAATAAAAACAAAGTCTTACCCAAATGGGGCCCAGAAGTAATTAAGATTTGTATTCAGGTGGAGAAAGAGGGAAAGGGAAGGGAATGGAAGGAAGAGAGAACAGCTTTCAGGCACCCCAATGACAATTCCTGCAATATCCTTGGTAGCAGCTCATTAGTCCTGTGTCCAAATGGGAGGGCTAGAGCCCCCCAAACCCTGCTGTTCACTTGCAGCTCTGAAGCCGGGTCCTATAATGTTTCTCATCTGATAGGAGGGGGATGAAGGTGTCACTGTGGGAAACCTTTAGCCTGCTGCTCCACAAAGGGACCTCCTTCCCTTCCTGTGGTGGTTGGAGATTGTCCAGGTCACTCCGGGAGCCCCCGGCTCTCCCTTCACTGGAGTTGAGTTCCATCAGCTCCAGCTCATGTTTGGCAGCTGTCTCTAGCACCCTCTGCTTATTGTAATACCTGACAAAGTTGTTGATGATGGGGTGAATGGGAAGGGCAATGGCAATGACCCCACAGAGGAAACTTATGGCAGCATTCAGCTTGCCTAGAGTGGTCTTGGGGTAGATGTCCCCATACCCCACTGTTGTCATGGTGATAATAGCCCACCAGAAGGATTGGGGGATGCTTTTAAAGAGTGTCTCTGGGTGGCTCTGCTCCATAGTGTAGCCAAGGGCAGAAAAGACAAAAATCCCAACAGCCAGATACATCAGGAGCAGCCCAAGCTCCTTGAAGCTCCGTTTTAGAGCATAGGTCAAGGTCTGCAGCCCAGAAGAGTGACGGGCCAGTTTGAAGATCCTTGCTATCCTCATGATTCGCAAGGCTTGGACTGCCTGCTGCACATTGGTCAACTCCATCATCCGGGCCCCAAAGTGGGTCAGAGTCAGACTGACATAGAAGGGTAGGATGGCCAAGACATCAATGATATTCATGAAGGACAAAGCAAAGTGGAGCTTGTTGGGAGATGAGATGAGCCGAAGGACGTACTCGAGTGTGAACCAGCCAATGCAGGCAGTCTCGATATTGTCCAGCGTGGGATGTTCCACATGGTTCCCCTCATCGTCTAAAATCTGAAGCTCTGGGATGGTCCCCATGCACATGACCACTGATGAGATCAGTATCAAGAGAAAGGACAGGATGGCCACAATCCGAGCTGGGCAGGAAGACTCTGGTTTCTCCATGAATTTCCAAATACACTTTTGGCACCTTTTCCAGCGATTTTCTGAGGCATCCACTCCCAAATCATCCAGGATCAACTGTACCCTGCGGGCAATTTCTTCCAGCTCTTCTCGTTTCTCACTCAGGTGACTCTTACAACAATCATCCAGGAACTTGAGGTCCACTTTCCAAAACTCCATTTCATTCTTGAAGCAAATGGGGCAGATCCCCTTTTTCATGTGAACCTCCCCAAAGTAATACACCTCGATAACACATTTGAAGGCATCGGGGTCCCGATCAAAGTAAAATTCTCTCTTCCCTGGGTCATAATCGTCACACAGAGAGAAAATGGTATCATAACCCCCAGCCAAACAGTTGATTAATTCAGCCAGCCGGGTTTCTGGATACTGGCTCAGCAGGTCTCCATACAGCACCTGCCTCACTCCTCCGACATTGACCACAATCTCTATGTCTTCAGTGTTTTCTGACCCGTTACTGTCCAGCTCCAACAAGCTGGAATCCCCAGCCCCATTCATCCTGCCGTCTTGGCTGCTCCCCGCTTCTACCCAACCCTCACCAGGCTGCGGACTCTGTGAAGACAAATGAAAGCACAAGTCAGGGATCATATAGTGAAACTCTGAATGACTCCTGGGTGTAGCAGGAAGGCTCAGAGCAGGCATTTACAATCTGTCAAAGCTTACAAGGTATGTAACAGGCTGCTGGGGAAAGATTAGGCTGCTAGAAGGAGGGACGAAGGGAGGGAGTCAAAGGGAAACTTGAGCCAGGAAAGGCTACTTTTGTTTGATTCAGATGGAGGAAAGCAGCAAAAAGAACTCACCTCCTGCATAGGTGCTCCTGATATTTGACGTCCCTATTTTTTTTTCTTCCTGAAGTGATGTCTCTTCATGGACCCAGAAGCACTGCCAGTTGTCTTTTGCACAGATTAACAGAAAGAGGAGTCATCGGCAGGCTTCATTGGGTCAGATGATCCAAACCCTCCTCACTGGGGGGTGTCACCCCCATTGGCCTTGCATACAGCTCCAGAGCTGCTGACTGGGACTGCTGCCTCGAGGTCCTCCTGAGTCGACCTGTAGACTCCTAGGGAACAGTAAGTGGAAGTGTTCAGAGAGAGAACTTGATCAGAGGGGTTTGTTTTTCCAATGCTGCTTCTAAACAGAATAGGAATTCCAGGCTGACGTCAAGAGCTTTCAAAACTGTACCCTCTTCTGGTGAAAATCAGCAAAGCACAAGACAGCCTCAGCTCACCGCTGGGAGCAAAGTGGGAGCGAGGTTTAGGCGGCGGCGGCGGCGGCGGCTGCTACTGCTGCTGCAGCTTCCTCTCCTGCAGCTGTGGGCGGAGGGGGAACCAGTCCTGGGTCTGGAGTCAGAGGAGCTGAGTTTGAAAGCTAACTCTCTGCCTTACTAATGAGTGTCAGCTGGTCACTACTCTTAGCCTCAATGTCCTCTCCTAAGGAAGAGGAGGTGGGACTGCCTGGTCTCTAAGTTCCCTTCTAGCTGTAAATCCCTACAATGCGACCCTTGAATCTCACACCTTCTGTGTCCTTAACGAAGGGTCGTACAAAAAGAATGTCCAGCTTTAAAGTAATACAGCTGCCGGAACTGGAGGAACAAGGGGCTTAGTGTAAAAATTACGGAACTGGTAAGTAAAACCTTGCCCCAGCTCTGCCATTTACTGGCTATATGATCTTGGCCAGTGATTTTTTTTTTTCTTTGATGGGGAGGAAATCGGGCTTAAGTGACTTGCCCGTGGACAAGCTACTAAGTATCTGAGGCCAGATTTAAAGCCAGATCTTCCTTGACGGAGTTAGTGGATGTTATGAAAATACTTGTTTTATTTCATAAATTAAAAATGAAATTAATTCTTAATTTAAAAAAAGACATGCACATTGTTTCAAATAAAACCTCATACACTCAGTTGAAAATGCCCATCTCCTTAAACCCAAACCCCTACTTTGAATATCTCAATTTTTCCCATCATTCAAGCTCAACTCAAATTTTATCCACTCCAAGGAAGCCCATGGTTCAACTGCCTGCTAATCATTTCCACCTGGATGTCCTACTATAATAACCTAACTCGTAACAGGATCAGAACATCTACAAACTGCGAGGAACCTTAGAGAGAATATAGGTTTCATTCTATCATTTTTTTAAAATTACTTTTTTTTAATGCTTTATTGCTTTTTTTTTTGCTTTTTTTTTTTTGGAGGCAGGAAGGTAAGACAATTGGGCTTAAGCAACTTGCCCAAGGTCACAGGGCTAGTTTTTTGGGTTGTGTGTGTTTGAACTCAGGTCCTACTGACTCCAGGGCAGGAGCTCTATTCGCTGTTAACACCCAGCCTCCCCATAGTCTATCATTTTAGAGAGGAGGAAACTGAGTCCCAAAAAGGGGAAGTAATTTGGTCAGTATTACACTACTAGTTAGCAAAGGAACCAAGACTAGAATTTGTGCTCTTTCCACTACACTAATCTGTTTTTCCACCACATAATTCAGCATTTAATTACATATAACTCCTTTGTGCTGTTTATTGTTGTTTCCTTTGTGTTCATCTCTCTGAAATCAGCTCCCCCACCTTGACCAACCTTCCTGTCACCCAAGTGGGAAACATGAGTCATCTTTGACTCCTCCTCCTCCTTCTCTCTCTCTCTCTGTCTCTCTCTCTCTGTCTCTCTCTCTCTCTCTCTCTGTCTCTCTGTTTCTCTCTCTCTCTCTCTCTGTCTCTCTCTCTCTCACACATCTACACCCACACCCCACTCAGTCATCAAATCCTTTCCATTCTTCCTTCCCATGTCCCTTCCAGCCATCCCATCTTTTCCATTCCCATGCCTACTACCCTAGTTCAAATTCCCCACTTTGGTACTATTTCAATATATCCTAACTGATCTCAATACTTTTAATCAAGTCAGCAAGTCAATAAGCATTTATTAAGCCCCTATTATTTGACTGGCTCTGTGCTAAGTGCTGGGGATACAAAGAAAGACCAAAATAAAGGCAAACATAAAATAGTCCCTGCTCTTGAGAATCTTACAGTAGGTTGGAGGAAACAACATGAAATCCACTAATGCAAACAAGATATATATGGAATAAATTGGAGATAACCACAGCTCGTGCTACCAAATTAATCTTCATAAGACATCACTCATTATTTCACAATCTTGTTCAAACACTATCATTGACTACCCATTACCTACTGAATTAAGCCCAAATTCTTGGTTTTGGGGGTGGTTGTTTGGGGGTTTTTTTGGTCTTTTTAGAGGGGGAAGGCAAGGCAATTGGGGTTAAGTGACTTGCCCAAGGTCACACAGCTAGTGAGTATGTCAAGTGTCTGAGGTCACATTTGAACTCAGGTCTTCCTGACTCCAGGGTGGTGCTCTATTCACTGTGACACCTAGCTTCCCTTTAAGTCCAAATTCGTTAGCCTGATCATTAAAGCTCTCCACAATATGTCCCCATACTACCTTTCCAAAGTTATCTCCTACTGCCCATAGAATCATTTAGAGGTCATTTTAAAGGTCACATTTTAAAGGTCTACAACATTCCTGAGAGGTAGCCATTCAGTCTTTACTTGAGGTAACTGTGCTAATATCTAAGAATACAGGACCTCCTCTCACCACCCACTCATCCAGTTTGGGATCCTGGCTCTGTCACTTTCTACCTTTGAAACCTTGGACAAGTTACTTTATCTGCTTCCCCTGTTTCTTTGTATGCAAAATGATGAGGTGGACTAAGGTTTCTAAGGTCCTTTCTAGTTCTAAGTTTTTTTTATTCCCATTAGCTCTTCTAATGATGGGAAGCTTACTACCTTAAGGTAGTGCATTCTTAGACAATCTTAAGTATTAGACGCTTTCTATGATATCCCTTTGCTCCAGCAGAATGGATCCACTTACTATCTCCCTAATGTCCTTTTCCCTTTCCTGACTAAGCCTTTGTACATAGGATGGGGTGTGTTGGAGTCAGCAAGAATTGACATAGGAGAGTCAACTATTAAATGTTTAATGTAAATATTTACGTCTCAGAAATTGGTAAATATTACAAATCAGGACAGCCAAGTATCACCAGGGCAATTAGGTGGCACAGTGGATAGAGTGGAAGAGTTGGACACTACTGAAATAACTCAACACCACAAATTATTGTTGAAAGTATTTTTCTAGATCTGCTTGATATCAGTTCATATAAATCCTCCCATGTTTCTCTGAATCCCTCATGTTCTTAGACACAGTTAGGTGGTGCAGTGGACAGACAGCATACCGGGCATGGAATCAGGAAGACTCAAGCTAAAACCGAGCATCAGACACTAGTTATATGACCCTAGAAAAGTCAACTTCTCCCACCTTCTGCTTCCCTAACTGTGAAATGGGGATAATAATAGCACCCTCCTCTCAATCCTCTCAGAGTTGCTATGAGGATAACATGAGATAATAATTATAAAGCATTTTATCAACTTTAAGATGCTATATAAATGCCAGCTATTAGAAGCACCATGTTTTTTGGTAAGTTTAACATCCAATCCATTACTAATGCTTCCCTTAAAATTGTCAGCAGTTGCCCACCCCTCCCCCCAAATCTTGATTCTTACACATTTTTCTAAATAGCTCTGATTAATCAATAACATTGATTACATTGATAAGAGTACTATGATCTTATTCTATGTTAATTCTGTAAAATGATTTAGAAGGTCAACATATATTGAAACAAGCAGTCACCAAAACATTGTCCCTGGAATTATAGGCCACCATTCCTTCTAGGTAGCTAGGTGGTTCAATGAGTAAAGCACCAGGCCTAGAGTCAGAAAGACCTGAGTTCAGATCTAGGCTCAGACATTCACTAGCTGAGTAACCCTGGGCAAATCACTTGACCTCTGTTTGCCTTAATTCACTGGAGAAGGAAATGGCAACCCACTCCAGTATCTTAGCCAGGAAAACCCCGGAACAGAGCCACAGTGTCAGACACTGACAACAACAGTCGCCTTCTTAGAAACGCTCTCCTTCTCTGGCATATGTGACGCTGCTCTCTCCTATGTCCCATCTATCCTCTATCTCCTGCACTGTATCTTCTTTCTCCACATAGCCTTGAAACATGGATGCTTGGCTCTCTTTTCTTCTCTTTTCCAGTGACCTCATACATTCCCCAGGTGGAGGCTGTCACCTCTATGCAAGAGAGTCACGGATCTCTAGCTCTCGTCAAGACCTGTCTTCTGAGCTTCAGTGCTACACTTATGAAACTGCCTAATGGGTACAATTGCCATAAGACTAGTATGATAATAAATACAATCAAGGTTCACAGGATGAAAAAATAGGTAACTTGTTACTCTTAAGGAAAACTCCCTATAGGTGGCAGGACTTGAACTTGTACCTTCTACTTCATTTTAACTTGATATTTTTTATTGCATCATATTCCCTTCTGAATATGCCCCTCTTCCTTCTCCTAGTCAAAGATTGTAAAAGAAATGAAAAAAGGCCGTTCAGCAAAATTAACTAACACAGCGTCTTGTTTGATAGAATATGTAATATTCTGTCCCCATAGTCCCCCACCTATCAAATGAAGGTAGGGAGGGTTCATGTTTTCTTTGCTTATCTGGGCTAAGAGAACTTGATTCTTGATGGATCTAGATAAATGGGAAAGAGAGGGCATTCCTAACAGAGGAATGGAATGTTAGAGGCAGCTAGATGGCACAGTAAGTACTGGACTCCACCTCAGTCATGCTGGTCAAGTCATTCAATCTCTATGGGTATCAGTTTCCACTAATATAAAACGAGAGATTGGACTCAAAGGCATCTGACGTCCCTGCCAGCTCTGTCTTTGATCCTATAATCCTAAGCAAGTGTGTGCTTTTAAATGTCTAAATATTGACTCTCTGGAAAAGAAGTACCCATACAGTTTAAAAGTTTAATTTTCGTGTTGTTAACACTTAAAGTCTAGATAATGAAAAATAAATGTTTGTTTGTTTCAGACTCTTTGTGGCCCCATTTGGGGTTTCTTGGCAAAGATACTGGAGTATTTTGCCATTTCCTTTTCTAACTCATTTTACAAATGAGGAAATGAGGCAAACAGAGTTAAGTGACTTGCCCAGGGTCACAAAGCTACTAAGTGTCTGAGGCTAGATTTAAATGCAGGACCCCAGGGCAGGCACTCTATTCACTGTGCCACCTAGGTACCCAGACAGTAATTACAATAATGTAAATGAAAATAATGCTCAAAAGAAGCCAAAATTCTGAATAACTATGTAACTAGTCTTGATCATGAATGTATCTCCCTCATCTTGAAAGAGAAGTAGGAAACCACCAGGTCAGAAATTTGTACATACTGTCAATCACATCATTCTATTAGGTGGTTTTGATAAACAGTTTCTCTTTGCTATGAGAGAAGGTGAATTTCTGGAATATGATAGGGTGGGGTTAGGGCAATATATCCAGAAGAAAAATTGTATTATAAAAATAAAAGATATAAATATTATTTTTAAAACAACTTGTAGCTTCTGTGACCAAAGAGAATGAGCTTCCACCTCAATAGGGGGTGATAAACAATAATTCCCAGACTGTTAGGCTGGCAGCAACTCAAGAGTCAGCATTTACACACATACAGTCAAATAGAAAAAGCTATATTCAGAAGCAGGGGTGAACCCACCATGATTCCTCCTAACGCACATGCACACATGCACATATGTGCCGAAAGTATTTGAAACTAGATATCCAAGAACCATAATCACAGAATATTGAGATTGGATTTGAAATCAGAGGACCTGGGTTCAAATCTCAGCTCTTCCCCTTCCTAGCTATGTCACCTGTGCTGAGCCCGTTTCCCTTGGTGGGAACTGTAAGGGAAGCAAAGTAGGATTAAATAAACCCAAGGTATTTTCTGGATCAGAATCCAAGAATCCAACATCACCTTCTCTATTGGTTCTCAAAGTGTAGTCTGGGGACCAGTGGGGATCTGCCAGATTCTTTCAGAGTCCATAAAATCAATATGATTTTCACTATAACTAATATGCCTTAATAAACGATAGAGTAAATATTGATAAGTACAATGAGGAGGATGCTGGGGCCAGCCCCTGCTCAGTGAGAGCCAATTTTAAATTTTCAATGTGAGCATTTGCACCTCAGAAATTGGCAAACACTGCAAATCAAGGCTTGATTGACTACTTTGTTGATTGTCTAGATTTAATTAAAGTAATGGAGAAAATGTGAATGATAGAGGGGGCTAGGTGGCACAGTAAATAGAGCGGTCAGAAGAACCTGAGTTCAAATCCAGCCTCAGAAACTTAACATTCACTAGTTGTATGACCTTGGGCAAGTCACTTAACCCCAGTTGCCTTGCCTTCTCCCCTCCAAAAAAAGAAAAAGAAAGAAAGAAAATGTGAATGATGCAGGTTAAACTTGAATATTTGTCAAGTGTTTTCAGAGAGTAGGTTGTTAAATATTTATCAGCACACCCCCAAGATATTACCCACATTAACAAAATCTGTTTGAGGGTCCTTGATAACTTTTAAAAGTGTAAAGGGACCACTGACCTAGTCCAACACTCTCATTTTGTAGATGGGGAAACTGAGATCCAGAGAGGGGAAGAGTCTGCATAGATTCCCACAAATGGAAGGGACCTTGGCAGCCACCTGATCCAACCCCTACCTGAATAAAAAGATCCTCTAGAACAGGAGTGGAGAAACTGCAGCCTTGGGACCACATGTGGCCTTCTAGATCCTTAAGTGTGGCCTTTTGACTGAATCCAAATTTTAAAATATCCAAATTATTAAAAGGATAATTAAAAGGATCAAAAGGACCTCAAGGCCACAGGTTCTCCACCCCTACTCTAGAACAACACCACCAAATGGCTGTCCCACCTTTGTTTGAAGATTTCTGCAATGGCTTTATTAAGACAATAAATTTAGAGCAGAAAGGACCCCAAAGATCGTCAGGTCCAATGCCCTCCTCCCTCATTTAACAAATAAAGAAACTGAGGCCCAGAGAGTTGAATTGTCCTATCAAAAGTAACACAGGTAGTAAATGACAGAGTCAGGATTCAAACCCATATCATCTGACTCTTTCTTCTTCCCAACACTTTCTTTTACATGACACTGCAGGGCAACCTTCTACTATGAGACAAATGAGAACATTCATTTGACTTCAAGGCAATTCTAATTGTTAAGAAGTTTTTTCCTACATTGAACCTATATCAACTCCCCCAAAAGAAATTGGGTTACCTTTCAAATGTAAAACAATCATGACATTCCCTTGTATTTTCTTCAGGTATATGCTCAGTGATATTATAGGAGCAGAGGAGGAGATGGAAGAATGCTGGGTAGTGTGAAGGGAGGGTCAGATTTGGAACTGGAAGATTTGGGTTCAAAGCATTTTTCTGCCACTATGTGTGACCCTGAGCAAATCACTTCTTGTCATTGAGCCTATTTTCTCATCTACAAAATAAAGGATTTGAACCACATAATAAAGTTTAGACCTCAAAAGTTCCCTCCTTCTCTAGGTTTATGACTCTAGTCCAAAGAGAATCTTGTCTGACTGAATGATTTTCTTCTTTTTTTTTGAGGCAGTTGGGGTTAAGTGATTTGGGAAGAGTCACAGAGCTATTGTCTGAGATCAGATTTAAACTAAGATCCTCCTGGCTCCAGGGTTGGTGCTCTATCCACTGCCCTGACTGACAGATTTTTGAAAATTATTTGAACCTTAACCATCCTTTCAGCCCCAACTCCAATAATAGCTCCTTCATAAAGCCCCTGACAAAAGAGATTCTCTCTCCTCTTTTGTAATATTTTATTCAAATTTCTGTCCTACATATTATGTTTTAATTTTTTTATTGCTGATATTTGTAATTTGTCTCTCATGGTATAGACACACTACACTTGGTATCAGAAAAGATCTATGTTTAAATCTTGCAACTGACTCTTATCAGCTGTGTTACCATGGAAAAATCACTAGTTACTCTCTAAGTCTCAGTCTCCTCATCTATAAAATGGAAGCAATGATAACATCAGTTCCACAGGGCTGCTTTGAGTATCAAACAAGAAAACATGTCTAGCCCTTTGTAAACCTTATAACACTGTATTATTGTTATAATCTCATTTTTAATATTTGGTGTGTTTTTGATGAAGTCATTATTTTTGTTAGTGTTATTATAAGTTTCGTCAGGAGCTAGACAACATTTCATAAAATCATAATATTTTAGCAGCTAGAAGAAAATGTCAAGATCATCTAGTTCTCATTTACAGATAAGGAAACTAAGGCCAGGGAGAAGTGAGTTGCTTAATTTCATACAAGTTATCAGAAGAGCTAGAATTTTAACTGAAGCTCCCCCCATCTCCACTGTGCCTGGCACAAGGCCTTGTATATAACAGCTACTTACTAAATGCTGGTTGAATGAATCAATCAATTAATCAATAAATTAATGAAATGAGTGGATGAATGACTTAAAGATTGAATGAATGAATCATCTTAATCAGATTTGGACTGACTACATTTAACAACATTTTTTTACCATACCCTTACCACTGATTTTCTCCTTAATTCTCACATGTAAAGAACACTGGTACCTTCTCCACTGAATAATTCAGTCAGATGAGAGCATAGATATTCAGATAAACAGAATGCCCCACTCCCCACCCCCCAAAATCAATGCTTTTGCCCATTGTTGTACTGGAGCCAGCTTGTACTGGCTCACAATTTTATGGGAGTATTTATGCCACGGAAATCAGAAAGCTACAATCAGGGCTTGATTTATTGTTTTGTTAATTGTCCAAACTCAAGAAAGTGATGGAGAAAATGTTAGTAATGAAGATTAAACTTTCAAAATGTGCCTAGCCTACATTTCCCCCCCTCCCACCAGGCTGGTTGTTAAATACTTGCCAGTTCACTACTGCTTGTGCCTCTATTTATTCCTCACAACAAGCATGAACCTAGGGAAAATTGCATTTCCAATCACAACCCCAGCACAAAATAAAGATTTTCCCATTTAGAGCAAGTCTAAAGTTGTTTGTTTCTGTGGTTGAAAAGTGAGACTAGTATGGTGAAATGCAAAGAAAGACTTGGCGTCAAGATCCCTAGATTCAAGGTCTGGTTCCACCACCCATTAGCTATGTGACCCTAAGGTAATTTCACTACATCCTTGATCCTCAGTTTTCTGATATAAGAAGGATAATAATATGACTTGTATTTGAATTTAGCTGTTACAGAGCCCCATTATCATGGGTCACCATCAGATTAGTAAATGTTATGGTTGCCACACTCCTTGAAGTCTTTCCTATAATCTCCAAGTCAATTAGAAAAAAAAATCAATAAGCACTAATTATGCGCCTGCTGTATGTATTTAGAGTTACGAAAATCAAGAAAATCTTGAGAAGGAAGACATATAGAGAAAGAGCCAGACAGAGAAAGGAAGGAAGGAAGGAAGGAAGGAAGGAAGGAAGGAAGGAAGGAAGGAAGGAAGGAAGGAAGGAAGGGAAGTCGGTAGAAAGAGAGGAAAGAGAGGGATGAAGGAAAGAAGGAGGGAGAGTGGGAAGAAAATTAGGAAGAGAGGGAAGGAGAGGGGAAGACCATTTGCACAATCAAGTGCTTATCCAGACTAATTAGTGTGGACAGCCCATCTCCACTGCCTCCTACTCCTTTTTTCCACCAATCCTTTCCCACTATATCTTCTAAAGAGTTTTGCCTCAGTCTACCCAATCCTGTCACCCCCACTAACTGTTACAATCCCTTCACAAGCAGGGTCCTTTATTCCTTCAGAAGCTCCTGTACTGATCAGATGCCCCTTGCTTTCTTAGGTAAACCCAGTTACTTCCTCTCAGCTCCTCTTCTTAACCACGATTTAACAACTGTGTTATTTACTCAAATCAATCCAGTAAAGCTGCTTCAAACATCAACACTAACAATATAAACACACTACAAATCTCTATATAACAAATATAATCCTCAAAATGTCATTGAGAATATAACAAATAAACTGTTCTAGAGCATTATTCTCACAGAAAGAACTGTTACAATCACCCAGACATAACATTGATCCATAAAATTTAATATAACATTGAACCATAAAAATTTAAGAACAACAAGACCCAGTAGAAGAAATCAAAATGCTATGGGAACAGAACGAAGCATACATCATCCCTGTCCTCCTGTCTGCTACTGGAGTGGTGCCTAAGATGCTTCCAGTGAGCCTCCAAGAGATGAGCTTACATCCTACTCCTTCAACTTAATTTTTAAAAAAAATTACTTTCCTTACTTGTATAATAACTATTTAAGAATAAAAGCAGGCTACCAACTTGTCTCATGACTGTTTTCACCTGAGTACCATCAAAAAAAGATTTAAATAATGAAGATAGCAACACAACCATAATCATGACTTGCCTTTATGTAGCATTTTAGGGTTACTAAGTGCTTTACATCCGTTGTCTGATATGAACTTCCTGACAGGCTCCTGAGGCAGGTAGTTCAAGGATTTTTATCCCCAAAATAACATCAACAGCTCACACTCTTCTATCATTTGCACACTTTCTTCTTCACAACGTCCCTTCAAGGTGAGTAGCATAAGTACTGTGATTGTTATTCTGTAGAAGAAACTGAGGTCCAGAAAGGAGCTGGGATTTGCCCAAGGTACACAGCTACTACATTTAGTGTGGAGGTGAGAATAGCTCTTTAGAATCCTAGGGCTGCACTCTTTTCTCTGATGTTAAAGTCAGTTTGTGATGAAAAAGACAAAGGATACAAAGACAACCAGGTTTTTTTTATAAAAGCCTCCAACATCCCAAGCTAGAATTTGTTTCTACTAACAAAATATCATCCAAAAACTTATTGTGAGTCTTATGTGGGAGAGGGAAAGTACTTGGGATAAGGAATGTGTTGATTAAAAATTGAAGAGGACCTGGAAAGTAATGATTTCAAATTTGCTGGTGAACTGAATTGTTTGTTTGTTTGTTTGTTTGTTTCCCAAGATGTCTTGACCTGGAAGGAACAAGACAGCTTAGAAATTCAGGAAAATGTGCAAATTGTGTTATAAGAAGAATGAAGGCGTGACTCAGAGATCCCATAGCAAGACAGTCCATTTTATTGTCATCCTACCATATTACACCCAACTGCCCTCCCTGAGGGTTAGGAGTTAGGACTAGAGAAGTCTTCTTGTATAATATATTGTATAATTATACAATATATACAAAATATAATATAATACAATATACAGTTAATATAGAGACTCCTGGTTGCTATTCATTTTCAGATTGATATTTGGATCAGTAATCAGTCGTGACTATAACTGGGGCAAGTTTAATTGAGTGTAGAGGAACATGGTACAGAGAACAGTCGCAAAGTGGTGAACATAGGGACACAGAGAGCAGTCCCACTCACACACTCACACCACTTAAAAAAAACCTGTGGAAAGAAAGTACACACCCATCTAAAGAGGGAATTTACTTTTCTCCAGATGGGGCATGAAGCTGTTAACCCCATGCTAGTGTGATATCAACTTCAGTAACCTCTCTCTCAAGAGACTGTAGGCACTATTACTGTATCTATAAGAGACATTTATATTTGTAACTGTGGCCGTACAAATATCATTCTCCAGAGAATCAGAGTGAAGATTGACAGTTTAACTGGCATTTTTGTTGTTGTTCATCCTTCGTTCTCAAAGAGCACCAAGGATTTCATGAAAGTGATGTCTTGGTTATTCTGGAGAGATGGTTACTGTAATAGCTGATTGAAAAAAGAGGAAAAATTACCAAGAGAACTCACATCCTGAGAGAACTGAGTTTTTAATTCTTATCCTATGAAGAAACATGAAGAGAATTCTTGAGATGGGACTTTAATTAAGATCCTAAGGGAACTGAGTGGTAGGACTGTGCTTCCAAAATTGAGAAGTCAGCAGAACCAGGATTTGAAGGCAGGTCCTGTGACTTCTAATTCAGAATTTTTTTCAAATTGTCTTATACATCTTGTCTCTATTTCCTATTCTCATCCTTCCCTCTCCCATCTCTAAGTATGTGCTTGGCAACTGTGGCACAGTAGAAACAACACCAAGCCTCAGTCCAAGAAGACCTGAATTCAGATCTGGCCTCAGACACTTAGTGGCTGCATGACCATTGGCAAAGCACTTCATACCTATTTGCTTCAGTTTCCTCACCTATAAAATGGGGATAATAACAAAACCGTTCTCCTAGGGTGGTTGTGAG
>CM053595.1:161432437-161454394 GCA_028646575.1 Pseudocheirus occidentalis
AAATATATTTATGTATTTATATAAAAATAAATAATATTATGAATATTATATATAGTAAAATTATATATATAAATATATAATGTATCTTTAAAATAGTTAGCATTATATAAATGTTAGCCATTATTATCATTGTTATTATTGCCTTACATGCTAGAAAAGACATTCCCCTTACTTATATCTCTATTTGTAGAAGTCTCTCCTTTACAAGACCCAACTCAGATGCCTCCCTCACCTCTTTCCTTTGTTTAACAGTGAAAAGGGATATTTGATTTGAAGCACTAGGAGGTAAACTCACATCTCAGTTCTGCCACTTGTTATCCAGGGGCCTTTGGGCAAATCCCATAATCTCTACAAGCCTCAGTTTTCTCACCTGTAAAATGAGGAGGTTAGCCACTAGATTTGTCTCTAAGACTTCTTCCAGTTCTAAAGATCCTATGATCTTTGATACCTCAAATGAAATTCATCTCTTCCTTCCCAGATTTCTTACTGCCCTACATTTGTTTCTCTCCTCAAAGTGTATGTGTAGCAGACCCTGGTAGATTTATAGAAGCAGAAACTGTGTGGTTTCTCCCTTTTGCATTCCCAGCACCAATAGCCCTGAATATAAAAAGTATTTAATAAATTTTTGTAAGCTCCTTGAGGGCAGGGATTGTCTTCTGCCTTTTTTTGTATTCCAAGTGTTTTAAGTACAGAGCCTAACACATAGTAGGCATCTAATAAATGTTTATTGATTGAATGAAATGACTTATTTCCCCTTTGCATCCCCTGAGTAAAGAAGGCATTATACATAGTAGGCATTTTAATAAATATTCATCAAATTGAATTGAATACTTGCAATGGCTGGGATTTTGTGGCTAAAAATTGAAATTCTCCCACAGCAAGTGACATGCTTGCTCAGTCCTGCGTATGATTTCTATTAGACTCATCTATTCTGTGCCATGCTCTTGGGAGGGCTGAGACATAAAAAAAACTTCAGTTTTATCCCCAGAAGAAGACCCAGCTGTGTGAGATTCCTTGTTCAAAATAAAAACATTGTTTGTTTTGTAAGCATAAGCATTATTGAAACTCCATTCTGAAGCTTCACTTTTTTATTATAAAATGTGTTGTTTTAGAAAAAAAGTGGTTAAACAATAACATTTTAGGCAACAGAACATGCTGTTGCCAAAGAACTAATTAAAACCAGCAGCCGCATGCCGTGTCGAGGTGATTTGTCTAGACATTAGATGAGTCAAACTATAATCTATTCTTTTTTGTTGGGGGAGGGAGAAGACTGAGGGGACTTTTCAGTTCTGCTTAGTTAAAATTTCTTTGTATTTTACTAAGTATGATAGTGCCTTTCATCAAAATGAAGTTAATTAGTCAATTGGAAATTTGCATTTCATTTTTTGTCATGTACTTAGAAGCTTCTCAGAAATAATCAGGGAATAAAGCCAGAAAGACAAAGTAGATCTGGACCCAGAAGACCTGGCTTGAAATTGTAACTCTGATATTATACAGAATCACAAAGTTGAAAGAGACCTTAGAGGTTGCCCCATTTAGCTCAGATATGATCAACATTTTCATCTCTAACATCCTCAACAGGCGTTCAACTAGGGGCGGCTAGGTGGGACAGTGAATAGAGCACCAGCCCCGGAGTCAGGAGAACCTGAGTTCAAATACACCTCAGACACCTAACACTTACTAGCCGTGTTACCTTGGGCAAGTCACTTAACCCCAATTGTCCTGCATTCTCCCCTCCAAAAAAGGGGGGGGAAAAACAGGTGCTCAGCAGACCTCTGGTTGACGATTCCAGAGAAGGGCAGAGCCAGAGCTAGGAATTTTTGTACCTGGGGCAAGTTAAAATTCCTGGGAAGCTTTATTTGGAAGCAAGAGGATGACTACCACTCCTTGGCAGTAGAGAGACACCAGTGATATCTGTAATCAAAGACCCAGGCCACACTACTAGGCCTCTCCTGAAAAAAGAGAAGCATGCTCTCTGGTCCAAAGCAAGATCTTTGATGCCCAAGCACTGTATTACTTTGATATTAGTGCACTTAGAACCTGGCTCATGGTAGGGGCTTCATAAATACCAGTATGGATAAATTTGGTTGCTTCCTATTTTAACTAATTTTTCTAGGTGCTAAGTTTCAGTGTTTCTTCAAACTTAACATCCAAGAAGTATTTTTAATGAGAATGGTGGAGGATAGAGTGAGTGGAGATATAAATAAATGATTTTTGAGAAGAGATGGGGGATTATAGCCAACCCCCAAACACTCAAAGAATCATGATAGAATATTAGAGCCTAATGAAGCATCAGAAACCATCTAGTCCAACTGCTGCATTCTACAGAGGAGAAAATTGGGGTGGGGAGAGTCACAGAGGAAGATTTATTCAATTCTTACCTGAAACTGAGATTGAACTGAGGAAGAGTCCAGTGGAGTCCAAATTTCAAAAATTAATGGACCATTAGAATTGGACCTGAGACATTTTGTCCAATTGCCTCCTCTCGCAGGAGAGGGAACTGGGGTCCAGACTTAGTGTCAGAATAGAAACTAGAAAACAGGCTCACCTCTTTTACTGCCATGCTGCTGTTAGCCTCCCCCTGAGACACCAGGGCTTCCCATGTATACTGAGAGCCCAATCTAATGATTCAGAACAAGCAGCTGAGGGTAGCCATGCTTCCCATGTATACTAGAGTCCCAAGATCAAGCACCCCAGGCAGAGGAGTCCAGAAGCCTCCTCTAGAGGGAGCAGAGGATTGGGTCTGCCCCAGTCTGTGGCACTATAGTACAGACTTGGAGCAGATGTACTCCACAATCACCTCCCTTCTCTAATCTGTTCTGTTGCTAAGGAATTCAGACCTAGTTATCTGCTAGTCTACTTTCCCATCTCTAGCCTAGGGAAGAAGAGATTGGGTCTCACAAGCCACAGCTTTCATCCTTTCCCTGTTCCCTAGGAGACACCCCCCCCCAAGACTAAACATTAAACTACAGGTGAGCCCCTCCTCCCAGGCCTTCCTAACAATTGTTCTTGTGTGCTGGCAGTACCTTATGCATTTCCCTCCTGAGACAAAGACTTTCATTAGTGATGAAGTGCAGCCCACTACTTCTTGAGGCAATCCATTCCACTCTTGAGTATCTCTAATTGAGTTGTAATCTACCTCTGCAATTTTTGCCCATTGATCCTAATTTTTTTCCCTTAGAGCCAGGACAAGTTTAAACCTCTCTTCTATATGACAGCCCTTCAAATACTTGTTTAACGGACCCCCCCCCCAGCCCCAAGGACTGGGACTCCTCCCATTAAAGGATTCTAGCTCTAGGCTCACATGGTTCAGGTTCACCTCCTAGGGGAACCCAAGCCCATACAGGGGAATCAGGTCCTTCTTATACTCTGATTCATTGCACATGTGCTCCAGACTCCCAAGGGAAAATCTCTTAGTCTTTTGTCTGGGTCATGTCCAAAGTCAACACAAAATGGACCCTCTTAATACAGGGTCCCTTTAGAAGGTATTCAATGTACAAAATGTATTAGTTATAGGACAGCTATTTATTTCCTCTATCACAAAAGAAAGTCTTAAAACACAAAACACTCACTCATATAAGAGCATTGACAAAGACAAAATATGAAGTAGTAACCTGTAACCCCTACCATACTCATCCAGAGTTGACGCTTAAAACATCAAAATAGGAAATACTTTGGGGGACTGACAAATTGGTATTTCACTTTAACTTGAGATCTGTCTTTTCCTACCTACTCATTCAAGATTCAAGTCTTCTGACAAACCAAAGAATGGTTTGGGTTCATCCTTTCAGAGCTTCTCATCTTCTCTAAGATATTCCAGAGGTCACCTCCTACTGGCAAACCAGCACCCAGATCCAGGAGTTCCCAACCTCTCAAACTCATGAGTTGGCCACTTGGGCTAGAAATATTCAACTTGGGTCATTGGGATAGTCACCTATCCTTAGAAAAAGAAACACAAAGCAAAAGAGGCAACCAGAGACTTGAGGTCCAGTCTTAGGTTTATCTAGGCTGCCATATGAAGAGCAGTTGTCATTGTGGAGGGAAATCAAATAGGAAGGGAGAGAAGGTTACAAAGGACCTTTCCCTCTCCTTACTAGAAATCTGAGGGAATGTCCCACACATTTGAAACATGGAAAAAGGGAATGTAAGAGTGAAAAACTGCTCCCTTTCAAGTCCCCTGAATGGATGTCTCTTCTTGTCTTGGTGGCCAATGAAGACCAACCAGGAAAAAAAAACAGTTGCGAATGTCTTTTATGAAAGGACCCACTGGAAATAATCAAAGCACATGCCATTAAACGGCTCAGCTCTAGAGACAGCCCATGTATCACTAGAAGGGACCCAGGACATTTATGGCAATGCAAGGGGCCTGGCTGCAGGCATGTTATGTCTATCATGTCCTCCCATAGTCTTTTATGCTCCATATTAAATATCTCAGTGTCTTCAACCAGTCTTTTTCATGACGTGGTGTTCAGTTTCCTCACCATCTTGGTCGCCTTGCTATGGACATACCACAACTCATCTATGTGGTTCCCAAAATGTGGTAACTTGAACTGAACTGTTCTGACTCACTCAAGATGTCATAAGTCTAATATATTTCTAGTTCTAGACCCTGGACTTCAATTAATTCAGTCTAATTATGTTGGCTGGGTTTGGTTGTCAGTCAAAGAACACATATTAAGTATTCACTCATGTGTAAGCATTGTACTAAAACCCTGGGCATACAAAGAAAGGTGAAAACATGGTCTCTACCCTCAGAGAACTCACATTCTAATGGTGGCTAATGAATGCAAATAATTGTACATATGTGATATATTATATATATATATATATATATATACAGATAGAGATGTATATGTATAGAGAGAAAGAATATGTATTCAGAAGAACCTGTTGTAATAGTAATGGGAATTTGAAGATCTTCCCTGCCCCTTAATAAGCCTAAGTTGAATTTGAAGACCTTCTCTGATTTGAAAAATAAACTCTATCCCCTAAGAAGCTGATTGTGGTTACATGGAGCCTTTGGTGGGAAGAATTTGCTGAAGGGTGGAGCAGAGCCCACAGGAGAAGCTTGCTTTGACGGAGGCTTGTTTTTCAGGAAGACACAACTTTTGTTACTTTGTAGTCAAGTGGGTCATGAGGGTTGTGATGTTCTCTGACCCTGGAGAAGACTATATATACCCTGAGGTGAGGTTTTGCTTTGAGGCTTACTTTGGGAAGAGTTGTGTGATTTGGCCAGATGAGATTCTGGGCAGCTGTTGAGCCCCTCTGGCTTTGAAAACCCAGATGTTGGTGCTTCTCTCTCTGGTAACCAACTAGGTGTGGATGTAATGGTCAGACAGCTAGAAGCCCTGTCTGTTCAATTGTGTCAATTTCTTTATTTTTGTCTGCTTGTAACTTCTGTTTGTATTCTCTGAAATTCAGGGTACTTTACCCCCTAAACTAGGTAAATTATATATTTTGATTGATTAAAGTAAGATTGTTAACCCTTTTTGAGTTGCTTTCCTTTAGAAAAGCCCATCTAAGAACCTGTGCTAGCAGCCACCCTGGGTGTGCTAGGGTGCTTGCTGCTCCACCTGAGAGGAATGGAGAAGAACTGGGGAGGAAGGACCAGTAAAGCCCTCCTGCAGAAGGGGCAATTTATGACAAGTCTTGAAGGATGGCAGGGAAAATAGGACAGAGAGGAGAGGAGGGAGAGCATTCAGTACAGGGGGAATAACAAATTAAAATGCAGTCAAATAAAGTAGGCAAGTACAACAGGATCACAAAGTGTCTGGAGGGGAGTACAGTGTTAAAAAGACTAGAAAAGCAGAAAGGGGTCAGTTTGAAGGGATATAAATGCCAGATGATTTTATGTTTGCTCCTGAAGGTCATGGGGAGCTACTGGAGTTTGTTTCAAGGGTGACATGATCAGACCTCAGCCTTGGGAAAATCACTTTGTCAGGCTAAGCGTAAGTTGAATTAGAGTGAGGAGAGATCAGAGGCAGGAGATCAGTTAGGAGGTGTCTATGCAGGAGATGATGAGTGCCTGTACTAGGATAGTGACCCTGTGAGGAGAGAGGAGACATATCCAAGAGGTGCTGTGAAAGTAGATACAACAGATTAGATATGTAAGATTAGTGCAGCAAAGAGAAATCAAGGATGACACTGAGATTTAAAACCTGAGGGACTGGGAAGGTGGCTATTGTTCTCAACAAAAATGGGAAAATTAGGAAGAGGGGAGGATTTGGGAGAAATTCCAACGCCGAGTTTGAGATGCCTATGGTATATCCAGTCGAGATGTCCAAAAAGCAATTGGCAATGTGTAGTAAGAGTTCAGGAGAGAGATTAGAGCTGAATACATAGATCTGGGAATCACTTGCATAGACATAATAGTTAAATCCGTGGGAAATAATGAAATAAATCATCCATAAAAGAACACTGGATATAGAGTCAGAAGCCCTGGGTTCCAGTCCTAACTCTGCAATTTACTTTGTGACCTTGGGCAAATTGCTTCCCTTCTCTGAACCTAGTTTCTTCAGCAAAAATATGGGATTGGGGGCAGGGGAGTGCAAAGGTGACAGAAGGTGGACTAGATGATCTACAAGGTAACTTTCAACTCAAAATGACTCCAAATGTAGTGTGCTTTCCACTAAACCATCCTGATTCTTCTGCTGCTTGCTTACACTTGGTAAAAGTACATGAAAAAGATCCCAAGCACTTTGACTCCCAGAAGTCATTGATGTTTAACAAGAAGTGTGGAGGTGGTGGACATATCACTGAATTTAAAAATAAATCAGAGCTCTGAAATGTATGACCCATGTAACCTCTGACATATTGCCTTTCCTCTCTGGGGCTCTATTTTCTCCTCTTTCCAGTAGCCCACATTTATACAGCAGCAGCAGCACAGCTGACATTTATGTCGATCTTAACTATGTGCCAGGCCCTGTATTAAGTGCTTTACAATTACAGTCTCATTTGATCCTCAAAGCAATGCTGGAAAGTAGGGGTTATTGTTATCCCCATTTTATAGATGAGGAAACTGAGGCCAACAGAGATTAACTGTCTTGCCCAAAGTCACACAGTAAGTTTCTGAATTTGGATAAGAATTTCACTCTTCCTGACTGCTTTAAAGTTTGAAAAGGATTTTACAAATATCATCTCATTTGATCCTCACACCGACCCTGGGAGGTTATTATCCCCATTTTGCAGATGAGAAAACCAAGGTAAGCAGAGATTAAGTGATTTGCCCAGGGTCACACAGGTAGTGTCTAATGCCAGATTTGAACTCAAGGAAGTTGAGCTGCAAGATGATCTCTTAAAGATCCATCCAGCTTTAAATCCCACAGGGGAATGTGTCTACAATACATCCCTTAGGTTTATTGCTTAGGTAATTTACTTACTACACAAATATAGATTTATTTTAGGTCATTACTATATAGGTGCATTTCATTTGCTTCTCAGAGCAGCTCTTTCCTATTTTGTAACCATAAAATGCTACACAAATGTAAAGTATTCTTATTAAGCAACTAATAAAGAAAATTGCTTGAAAATATTATTTAAAAGAATTATTTTCAAGTATTTCAAAAGCATCCATTTGCATGCAATCATCATCCCAACATACATTATTCCAATGCAAAAGGAAAATGAGCCTTTACTATTGCTGACATGGTCACCATGGTCTCCATGGCAAAAATTGTGGTCACCAGCTCTGAGCCTCTATTTTCAGCTTTGCCCCTCTGTGCTCAGTATTCCTAGAAATATCTTGCTGCTTTCTTGAAACTCAGGGTGATTTTCATGGCTTGATGTGGTAGTGGGAGTTGGGGAAAAGAGGAGGGATGATAAGAGTTGGAAAAATAAATGGAAAGGGTGCCAAGTGTTTTTTCTACAAACTCAAAACAACTTGAGGACTTGGAGAAGTGGTACAATAGTGGAATGAGTTCATCAAGTAAAGGATCTTCTAGGTAAAGCAGAAGAGTGCCTGGTTCAGTCTGTGAGCGACAAGAGCCAAAACCAGGGAACCACTAGGCACAGATCTCCAATGAAAGGGTTAAGAACCCAGGCCTTGCCTTCTGCTGCTGTTATGAATCATGTAGATGTTGAAGGCATGGGGGATGGGAGCTGACTCAAAACTCCCTAGAGCTTTTTCCCCTCTTGGAGGTGTGGAGGAAGTCTGAACACCTGGTTAATGCAATAAGTCTAAACTAAATATAGATCTCCTTGGGCAAGGTGGAGCTCACCAGATAGGAATATTTCTCTACTGTCTAGTGACATAGACAGCAGTCCTTTCTGTATTCTTTGATGCATATGGTCTATATATAGTGTCTGTTCTGCCATCACTCTCCCAGTCAGCACTTGCACTCTCAGGTTGGGGTGCCCAGAAACTTGGTTGACTACTACCACTACTCAGGGTTCTAATGATGACCCTGAAAAGAATAGTTCTTTAGAACTATCAGTCATGAGCCCCCACCAGTATTTTACTCATTCTCAATAAGCCAATTGAACCCCATTAGCTTTTAGAAAAAAGGTTTATGGAGAGGGTATAGTAAGAACAGTTAGTACACAACATTACCCCCATCTAAGAGTACAATTTTCCCTTGTATGCACGAAGCAAATTGGGACTATAATATGAAACTTAAAGTATAATGGTAATGAAAAATACATGCAGAGAATACATGTGGCAAAGGACACTGCATAGCTCTTGGTTGCTAGAAATCTTTTCTTCTCTTCATGAAATCCTTATGAAGTTCCCTTAGGTGTGGCCCTCTACTGTGCTCTAAGGGCTGGTGCCTCTGTTTAGCCTACAACTGGCGCTTCCTCTGCCACAAGGGAGTCTCACTGATGCTACTTTTGACCTTGGGTAACTGTCTTTAATTTTCTGTCCACAGATATTTCCTTTTTCATTGACTGTTGCCACCTGCTACTACCTCCAATTGCAAATGGATTCTGTAATGAGATCTCTTGATCTCCTTAACAGGTAATTTGAGCACTGTCATTTTGGAATACTTGTTCACATGAGATCAGGAAAAAATGAACACAAGGAATCATTTCTCTATGAGTTATATTCCTGACCTTCTGGATTTCTTTGTCCTCCATGATCCAGATCTCTTTCTTCACTATGTACCAGACTTCTTTGATCATCATGACCCAGACTTCTCACTACACCATACACCAACTACCTTCTCACCCTGGAAGATCACACCTCCCTATGGGCCCCTGTGGCCCCTCTTTCTGATGAGTCAATAATTCCAACATCCTCTGCCCACCCATATCTCCAGGGTGATTTCTTCTTAAAGGCTTGACTCCATCTTTCTGGTTTACCACTTGACTTACACTCTGTTCACTTGACTTGTTTTCATATGCAATTCAAGAGATGTGACTTGATCTCAACTATCTGCAAATTTAATAAAGAAGCCATCTATACCTTCACTGGAGTTCCTGATAAAAAATGCAGGCATAGTACTAGATGCTGAAACAGCTCTGCAATCTCATCAATGTGGGTATTCCAATAATGCCCTTACAACCCATTCATGCCTGCCCATCTCATCTCTTATCTGTAACCTCCTATAAGTATTCTGAAAGGAGGCTGCCCAATGTGCTAAGAGCCTTTCTCAAGCTATCTTGGCATCACAAAGTCATCAACAAAGCAACTCTGGTTATCCATTTATTATCCCTCACTCTCGTCATAGGACTAACATTTTTTTCATTCTTATATTTCTTTGATAATATATCTCATATAATATCTTCTCCATAGTTCTTATTTGAATGTACTTATAGCCTCTTTACATCTACCAGACATCTTTCCATTGCCCCTCAGGTGATACTCACTTTCAACTCTTTAGATAATGTTTGTTCTATAAATCACAACTAGATACCATCACTGGAAGAATATTGGTATTTAAAAGGTGAGTGTTTGTTTCAGGGAGTAATTTGAAGTAATTACAAGAACTTTACAATTTCCAAAAGACAATCCGACCTGCTCTTCCTATTTAGTTCTGAGTCCAATTTGTTGTCATATATATTAGAGATAAACACATAATTGCATACACACACTCATACTTATACTAATGGATAAGCTCTGTAGGTTATATATCCAATGGCATGTCATATAATCTGGACAACATCTACTGGTTTGTTCCTGTGTAGTTAGATTAAATTCCTGTTTATTATGAATCTCATTGAAGAGACTATCCTATGCTCCCAATCTTGATGCAATTAGTAAGATGTCATCCACAGACAAAGGAATCTAAAGGACTTCTCCATCTTTAAGGAATTCCTTATCACCTTGGACTCTGCACTGAATCTCCCTCATGGTTATGGCAAATGCCATTTTAGGCCTCACTCAATATTACTGATCAGATAATCATTGAACAAAGTTATCTTCATTGTTACATCTTGTATTATCTTGGCACATATGTGGGTGACATCTTGTACTACCAAAGAAAATGTGTCTGTTAGCAGTCCCAGCAGAGGTGAGCTGGGGAAACCAAACCAATGATTCTCCTGGTTAGCTGGGCGGAATGTCTGCGGTTAATAGATAGCTTTATTGTATGGGGAAGACCAGTCCCTAAAGAGAAGATGCAGAAATAACTTTCTCAAGAAAAGTTGGAGCAGAGGATATGACAGTTCTGTCTTATATTTAATAAACATGGAGATCTGTTTGTCATTCATTATAACATAATAGCATACTGGTAGTCTGGTACATATGCCGAGAATGGTGCTTCTCCATGTGGAGAAGCTGGAAGCCTGCTTCCAGGAAAGTCATGATGATTTTAAAGAAGGGCCTTAGAGAGACATGCATAGACATTCTGTAAATGGTCTCAGGATGCTAACCACATGTTGAAAAGGGGACTGATTGGTGGCAGAGATTATTTTAATCTTGTTGTTGTTCTGTCATGTCCAATACTTTGTGACCCCGTTCGAGCTTTTCTCAGCAAAGATACTGGAGAAGTTTGCCATTTCCTTCTCCAGGTCATTCCATAGATAAGGATATTAAGGTAAACAGTATTATGTGATTTGCTCATGGTCCCACAGCTAGGAAGTGTCTGTGACTGGATTTGAATTTAGGTCCTGACTCCTTTCCTAGCGCTCTATCCACTTTACCACATGGCTGCCTTTTTTAAAGGTCTTGGGCCACTTCTACCAGGCATGTACTAGTGAATACTTTATTACCAGGCTCTTCAGTTAAAAAATGTGTGTGTGTATACATATATAATATATACATATACACTTTAAAGTTTACTTCATTTTTAGTACTTTCCTGAGTCTAGAAATCAACAAATCAATAAAGCAAGCCTTTATTTGTAGGATTTCTGAATGTAAATGCTGAAACTAAAAATTTAACAATAAGCTCTCCCAAGCTGTTTAGAGTTACCTACACACCCCTGGTTTCTCTTGTCTCTCTCTTCAAAGTTCTTTTCAGCTTTCCTTTAAGGTATTTGTTGACTCTTGGTCTCCTGCCAGTATTTAGCCTTAGAAGGAATTTGCCATCTACTTTGGACTGCATTCCCAAATAACTTGACTCCAAGAACTGGAGAGGGAAGGGAATGAGCATTTCCTAAGTATGTGCCAGGGAGTGTGCTAAATGAGTTACAAATATCATTCCATTTGTTTCTCATAACAACCTTGAGAGGTAAGTGCTATTTTTATTCCTATTTAACAATTGAAGAAACTGAGGCAGATAGGGGTTCAGTGGTTTGCTCAGTCACACAGCTAGTAAGTGCCTGAGGTCAAATTTGAACTCAGGTCTTCCTGACTCCAGACCCTGTGTTCTATATACTCTGCCAGTGCTTGCATGTCAAGGGTTGCTACTGGCCTCAAACTCTCCAAAGTCCTGCAAGGTCTCCACCCATTTACCTTTTAATGATTTCATACCCTCCTGAACTCTCTCTTCTGAGTTATTTTCTCAGGGCCAAATTGTAAACAAAACAGCCAAAAGTACTAAAACAAGAGAAAAAATGACAAAAACTGATTAAGATTGTTCGAATGCCTCTGTAGACAAACAGCCTCCCATTTGCTAAATATTTAAAAGACTGGGACCAGTTAAAGAATGTCTACACATCCTCTACAGCATCTCTGAATCAGTTTCTTTATTCATCATCACAACTCTCTTGGGAGCTGGCTCCCAGCCTCTCTGTGGGGAAAGATGTTGGAGGCCCTCTGGGCATGCACCAGATACCCCCTCCCCCGTTACAATAGAAATAACAGAATATGGAGTTAGGAAATACATATTCAGATCTCACCTTAGACATTAGCTATCTTACCATCTTAAAATCATTTCATTTTCCTGGGCCTTAGTTTATCTGTAAAACTGGCATGATAATACTTGCACAAAGGTTAGTTGTAAGGAAGGTAATCTGTATACCTTAAGACACTATAGACGTATGAGCAACATTTATTATTACCATGAAATACTGCTGAGCATAAACCAAGATGGTTGTTTAAACCACGTGACAACACCGTGTGAGAAGAGGGGTTAACTTCCTGGGTTAGAGAAGACAAGGGTGGTGAGGAAAGGGGTTAAGTAAAAAACTGGAGTTGGGAAGCAGAAAATTTTTATTTCTTCCCTCTGAACTTGGAAACAATTTCCAACATTGGTAAGAAAATGTCACACCATGCAAGGCTTGATAATCACTGTCATTTGTGAGATTTTTCATAACAATGTATCTGAATAATTATAATGTCATGGTCCTATGTATCTTCCCACAGATCAGATCTAAAGAGACATAAAGCATATGGTTCATGCTCCTCAAAAAAAAATTGACTCTCCCCAAATTCCTAATGTCTTAGTCATGATATCAATAGCACAATTATTCCTATCCATTTAGAAATAATACTCTCTTTCTGACTGCAGTTATAATGGGTGGCAGGGAATCTGTGGTAGTATGAAAAGAAATTTGGATGAAGCTGTTTACCAGACATACTGCTTGAAGTCAATTCTTCAGTCTTCTTACCTGTTAAAAATAGAGAGGAGCTGAGGATTGAAGAAAAATTCTAAGCTACCTTCCAGCTCAGGGATTCTGTGTTCTAAGATGCCTTCCAATTCTGATAGTGTTCAAAGGGCCATTACAACTCTGATAGTCTGTGTTCTATGTTTGCTTCTAGATCTAACTTTCTGGATCTTAGGTTTTCTTTTACATCTGAAAGTCTGTGTTCTATGTTCCTTCCATTCTCCGATATTCAGAGTTCTAAAGTCTCACACAGTTCTGACATTTGGTGTTCTGTTGGCTTCTAGCTCTGACATTTTAAGCACTACATTTTTTAATTCCCTTCCAGTTTTGAGAATCTGCATTCTGTATTTTCTCCAGACTCTAAAACTCTATATTTTGGGGTCTTTTCCTGATAAGTCAATGAATCCCTATTGATCACTCATTTATCCCCAAAAATATACTTTATTTCACTCCCTGGCAACTACCTCTGACTGGTTCTACTCTGATAATTAAAGTGAAGGTAACCTAAAGAAGGAAATAATTTGAGAATTTCAGATACCGTGAGGGGCTGAGAGGAGAAGAAAAAGGAGGGGAAATAGGAAAAGCATATTTGGAGAGCAAAAAAGGCCTGCTTGACATGTGGGTGGCTACCTACTCTGCCTATACTTAAGCCCAGTCCTGCTTAGTTAAAATCATAGACCACTGGTGCTTCTACTTTTCCAGCACAGCAAGGATATACAAAGGCTCCTACACAAAATGAAATAAACATGTAAGGTGGAAAAATCTTCACATTGATGTGACGAAATTTTAAGAAACAATGAAAGTATGATAATAAGGCAATTTTTGAACAGGGAAGAGAATAAGAGAATGAAGATGGGGGAGTATCAGTCCAGATGGTCTCTCACATTCTTCCAAATGTAATATCCTAGGATTCAAGGATACTGAAGAATCTAATTTATCCAAAAAATAGAGAGCTTTCTGTTCAAAGATTTTTATAGTAGTGTTATTTGTGATGGGCAAAAAAATGCAACAAAAACATTATATTCAACAATTGAGGAAGGTTTAAATAAATAAATGAAAGCACTTTAATACAATGAGATGTTGTAATTTAGTATAAATTATAAGTTAAGATAGAGAAGTATAAGAAATCAGAAGGAACTTTACATAACAATGTAAAATAGGGGGGTTGGGGTAAGAATAACTAAAAACCAAAGTAAAACCTGATAATGGCCCTGGAGTCAGGAGTACCTGAGTTCAAATCCGGCCTCAGACACTTAACACAAAAACTAGCCGTGTGACCTTGGGCAAGTCACTTAACCCCGACTACCCTCCAAAAAGCAAAAGAAAAAAAGAAAGTTATAGTATCTTAATATTGAAAGTCACTTATTTCCATTTAAATAGCTACAAAGGAAGCCAAAATGATTGTACTGTTGTTTAATATGGTTTATAACAAATGATTTAATTTTAAAAAGACATAATTATTCACCAGATAAAAATGTGCAACACTCCCACTGGATTACTTCCCCAACTTGGCACTCATTCATTGGAGGACAGTACAAGGAGGAAGCAGTTGGGTTTCCAGAGGATAACTGCTACAATTATAGGTTGTAGGGTACCCTGTGGGTCAGTGCTCCCACTACTAAATAGCTCATGAGCCCCTATGAATGAGCTTCCCAATTACAATCAGCCATTAGATACAATTAGCTCTTACCAAAGGCATTTACTAAAATAGCATTTATCAAGTACTTACTATGTTCTGGGCACTATTTTAAATTCTGAAGATTCAACGAAAGACAAATAACAATGCCAGATCTCAAGAAATTCACATTCTAATGGAGAAGATAATATGTAACTAACTATATTCATAATATATATGTATATGTGCATATGCATGTGAGTGTATACGCACAATGTAATTGAAAGATAATCTTAGAGGAAAACAACTATTAATAGGGATGAAATACTGGGGAAGGCTTCCTGTAGAAGGTGGGATTTAAGCTAAGTCTTGAAGGAAAACAGAGAATCCTAGAATTTGGAGGTGAGAAGAGAAAGCAAGCTAAGCATGGAGGACAGCTAATGAAGAGCCATAACTAGGAGATGGAGTATTATGTGTCAGGAAGAGTAAATAGGAGAGTACAGCTAGATTGCAGGTACATGGAAGGGAGTAAAGTATAAGAAAAATGGAAATGTAGAAAGGACCAAGTTTATGAAGGGCTTTAAATTTCAAATGAGATTTTATATTTCATTCTGGAGATAGTAGGGAGACAATGGGGTTCATTGAGCAAAAGATGTTCTCTGTACTCATATCCATATTCCAAATATGTTTCTCTGCTCACTGACGGATGCTGTATATCCTATTGCATGAGTAGCTTTACTTTAAAACTACATGGCTTGTGGAAGAGAGGAAAGAGTCAGCAAAGTTCTCCTCTACTAGTGCAATTCCCTCTTTGGGTCAGTTTCCTCCTTCCACATAAACCCACCCACACTGCTCAGTTTATCAGAAGCTTAGCTATTTAAAGCCCTGAAAGGTATATACAATTTTTGGACACCCAATGTAGTTGCTCCCTTTAATTTTTTCAGAGAAAGGTGTCCATTTTTTATTTGTTTTTAGTTTTCAACATTCACTTCTATAAGATTTTGAGTTCTAAATTTTCTCCCCCTTCCTTTGCTTCCCTCTCTACATGATGGTGCAAAATCTGATACAGTCACCACATGTACAATGATATTAAACATGTTTCCACAGTAGTCATGTTGTAAAGAAGAATTAGAAAGGAGAAAACCTGGAGAAACCAAAGAGAGCTCAAAAATCAAAGGGAAAAACCATGAGAAAAAAAGAAACAAAAAAAGAAAAGAGAAAACAGTATGCTTCAATCTGCATTCAGATTCCATAATTCTTTCTCTGGATGTGAACAGCATTTTCCATCATGAATTTTTTGGAATTGTCTTAGATCTTTGTATTGCTGAGAAAAGTTAAGTCTATCAAAGTTGGTCATCACACAGTGTTGCTGTTAACTGGGTACAATGTTCTCCTGATTGTGCTCACTTCACTCAACATCAGTTCCTTCACGTCTTTCCAGGTTTTTCTGAAATGTACCTGCTCACCATTTCTTATGGAACAACAGTATTCCATTACATTCATATACCACAGCTTGTTTAGTCTTTCCCCATTTGATGGGCATCTCCTCAAGCTGCTATAAGGAAAAAAGAGCTACTATAAATATTTTTGTACTGTGGGTCCTTTTCACTTTTCTGTGATCTCTTCGGGATACAGACCTAGAAGTGATATTGCTGGGTCAAAGGGTATATATAGTTTTATAGCCCTTTGGACATAGCTCCAAATTGCTCTCCAGAATGGTTGGATCAGTTCATAACTCTACCAACAAGGCATTAGTGTTCCAGTTTTCTCATGTCTTCATGAATATTTATCATTTTCCTGTTTTGTCATGTTAGCCAATCTTATAGGTGTGGTATCATAACTCAGAGTTGTTTTAATATGCATTTCTCTAATCAATAATGATTTAAAGCATTTTTCATATGACTATAGATAGCTTTAATTTCTTTATCTGAAAACTGCCTGTTCTTATCCTTTGATAATCTATCAATTGAAGAATGACTTGTATTCTTATCAATGACTCAGTTCTCTATATATTTTATAAATAAGGCCTTTATCAGAGACACTAACTCTAAAAATTGTTTCCCAGCTTTCTGCTTCCCTTCTAATCTTGGTTGCATTGTCTTTATTTGTGCAAACCCTCTTTAATCTAATGTAATCACAATTATCCATTTTGCATTTCATAATGTTTTCTATCTCTTGTTTGGTCATAAATTCTTCCATTTTCCATAGATCTGACAGGTAAATTATTCCTTTATCTCCTAATTTGCTTATAGTCTCACCCTTTATGTCTAAATCATATACTCATTTGACTTTATCTTTATATATATATATATATATATATATATATATATATATATATACACACACATATAATATAAGATGTTGGTCTATACCTAGTTTCTGCCATACTATTTTCCAGTTTTCCCAACATTTTTTGTTAAATAATGAGTTCTTATCCGAGAAACTAGAGTCTTCAGGTTTATCAAACAGTAGATTACTATGTCATTGTCTACTGTGTCTTATGTACCTAACCTATTCCACTGATCTTCAACTCTTTTCTTAGCTAGTATCAAGTAGTTTTGATGACTGCTGTTTTAGATTAGATCTAGTATGACTGGGAGATGTCCACATTTCTTAAAGGAATCACAATTTTAATACTTTGTTAACACATTAATAAGTCATTACCTCTTACATTTTCTTTGTTTTCCATACAAAGAAACTATGGATGAGGGGAGGGAAAACCAAATCTCCCACTCTTTTACGAGGAAAGTGTTTTTGGTTTGGGTTGGGGGTTTTTGGTTTTAGTTTTGGTTTTGGTTTTTCATTTTTCATAAGACCATGGACTGAGCTGAGAAGAGACCTTATAAATGACCTGTTTCAACATATTAATTTCACAAGTGAGGAAACTGAGAATCAGTTTCCCACCCCCAAGGTCAAACAGGTATACAATGCAGCCAAGATTCAGATCCAGGACCTATGACTCCAAATCCATTGATCTTTACATCATACCACAAATCATAGTATTTAGAGTTGAGAAGGAACTCTCTCAGAGAACATTTATTGTGAGCCCCTAATTTCACAGACAAATTCAGAGGAGAGAAGTGATTTGACCATGGTACACATCTACAAACTGGCAGAGTTGAGTTTCAAACCTTCAACTCCAGATCTGGTATCTTTCTGGTTCTGTTCATTGTAGGTATCTGGTCTTCTGTTTGGGCCATGAAGCACTATTCTTATTCCACATTTTGAAGCCTATTTGCTTTACAGAGGTCAGTGATAGAGAAAAAAAGATTTTCTAAGTTGTCTTGTATATTTCCCATTTAAATATTGAATGCATTAATATGTCAGTGGCAGGTTCCTAATCAATGTAATTTCAGGTGACCTCAGAAAGTCAAGTTCCACCCCCAGTTCCTTCCACTCTTGAAATTCCAGAATTGCAAACATGAGAGATTCATTATTTAGCTAAGATATTTGTTCTCCAGTGGTTATCCCTGGGCAAAGGTCACCATAGTTATCAAGTTGTTATCAGTCTCCCAGTGTGAATGAAGGTTCTGAGAGGAATAATATGATAAAAGAATAAGAGCACAGACAGACAGGATGTACAATAATGGGGAAGGGAGTCACTCAAAGGCAGGACGGAAAAGGGTAGGCTGGAAGCCTCAAAGTTTTACCTTCTGAGGTATGGCTGCCCACTAGAAATTCAATTCAATTGAAGACATTAATTAATGCCAACTTTGTGCAAGGATCTGTAATAATCAATTGAGATGTTAAGAAGAAAAACAATGCTCTTCTTACCCCAAAAATCTTACAATTTAATGCAGGGGGTGTTTCATGCCCACAACTAAGTATGATGGAAGGAAGATTGTGATAGGAGCAAAGTGATTTGAGAAATTTAGAAGAAAAAGATCACTTTCATCTAAAAAGTGATTATTCAGCCTCTGCTTAAAGGCTGATTGGGACCCCACTACTATCTGAGAAAGGCCATTTTGGGGGGGGGCCAATGATAATATTTAGAAATTGTTTTTTCACCTTGAAGGAAAATCTTCTTTCAACTATAAATTCAGCAGTTTAAGTCAAAACTCTAGTATCTCTCCTAGGTAATTTTTACTATATCCATGCTTTCTTGCTTTAACAATGTATAATTAGAGTTATGGACTGGGGATCAGAGAGACCTAGATTCAAATCTCACCTCTAAAACTAACTCTAGGATTGTGGTGAAGTCATTTAGTCCCTCTGAGCCTCCTATAAAATAGGGCTAATAATTGTAGGATAGAGATTCTTAAGCCAGTCTAGGAATTGGGGGTTTAAAAAAAATACTTTGAAATTGTATTTCAATCTAATTCATTTCCTTTGTAATCCTATGTATTTTATTTTATTCTTTTGAAAATGTTCTGAGAAGGAATGCACAGGTTTTACTGCCAAAGTGGTCAATAACACACGCAAAAATAACCCCTCATGGAGAACTATACTTGTTGTGAGAGTCAAGTATGATACTGTACATAAAGGGTTTTGCAAACTTTATAAATTATTATAATAAATTATTATCCTTATTTCTTCATCGTCATCATTATTCTCAGTTATAAAACATCATAGCACCTATCAAAACAACCCTTCTCAATGCTTCCCTTTGAAGTGTAAGGATGATAGCATGGAGCTTTCTCAATTTGATGAGATGGAGGATTTATCTCAAAGGATAATACTCTTTGTGAGGATAATTGAAGATAATAAAGTGAAAAAAGTGCCTTCCTCACTCTCCACTCCCAATCCTACTTCACCCCTAGGGAGTTAAGGCTTAAGTCTACTATGGAATTGGCTTCCCAGTAAGTAATTTTTACTAAGTATCATTCTCTAGGTGCCTTTTTGTCCTCATTTTTATCCTTCATCATGCCCCTGCAAAGAGAATAATAGGGCCCATTGTAAAACCAAAGACTGAACAGCCCTAAATCATATGAAGACAGCACCTCAGGTCTGTATATTAAGACCTGGTGTCAGCAGTGACAAATAGCAGGAATCTAGCAGAAAAGTAAAATGAAGAGCCAGGAGCTCCTATTTCTGAAGCTATATTTATTCCTATAGATGTAGCTATAAATAATCTGTACATTTAGAGCTATAAAAAGCCCGCATGTATTATACAAGCAAGTATGCTTCACACATCACCTCTCTCTTGACACAAAAGGGGCCTGTGCTTCATTATGGAATGAAAAAATAAAAATCAGACTAAACAGCAACTTTCCTATCCCCCACCTTGAATCAAGCTCTCTTTGAAAGTAGGACTGCCTCTCCAGACCAGTGTCTTTTAGTTAGGATATTAATACATCCTGTAGCCCATACAGTAAAGCATAAAAGCCTCTGATTCCTCCAGATATGTAACAGGAACGAGAAATTTAGAAATATATGAAATAACAGCAGCTGACATTTCTATTGTGTTTTAACATTTATGAAGCACTTTACTTCCATTATCTCTTCTGATCCTGATTTTGACATTTTATATTCAATCTTCTTGTGAAAAAGAATCATAGGACTAGAGGGGACCTTAGAAATCATTCCATCCAATACAAATGGGAAACTGGGAAGTAGATAAGTGATTTGCCTTAGGTGGCTCAGACAATAAATAGCAGAACTAGAGATTGAACTCCTCCCTGGATTTCCCAAATCTTCACAGGAATTCAGCATACTTTCCCCTGAATCATGCTGCCTATGAGCTTTGTAGTGGCCCTGTGATATTAGTACTGCAATTTTGTAGGTGAAAAATTTAAGGGACAGGGGTAGCTAGGTGACACAGTGAATAGAGCACCAGCCCTGAAGTCAGGAGGACCTGAGTTCAAATGTGACCTCAGACACTTAACACCTCCTAGCTGTGTGACCTTGGACAAGTCACAACCTCAACTGCCTTTCCCTCCCCCTCCAAAAAGAAAAAAAAAATTTAATTAAGTTACAGAGAGATTAAATGATATCTCTTAGGTGATCTAACTAGCAAGTGTCAGAGGCAAGATTCAAACCCAGGTTTCTCCTGAGTATAGGTTCAGTAATTTTGTACTTTTTCTGCTATACCATGTACTTCTCCATGCAGAGAAATAATATGAAATAGTACATTGAGTCATATATAAAATAGTCTCCCCTCTTATTAGAAAAAGATATGGGATGAGAGGGCTTGGAGGTACCAATCCTAGTCTGTCACTAAACATCTGAAGGGAGAAAATCATCATGAGAAGCCATGTGGTGCAGGGAAAGTATTTAGATATTGCAAGTCAAGAGATCTAGGCTTGAATCTTGGCTCTGACACTTAACTGCAAAGATAAAACACAACAAAGTCACTTTTCTTATTGAGCCAAAGGGCCTTAAAAGAAAAAAAGAAAGACAAATAGAAATAATAATAATTACCCACTTCATAGGGTTGAGTTCAGGAAAATATCTTGCATAGCTTTAAAATACTATAGAAATGAACTATTAATATTTGTGAAGAGGAGTTAGGTGGTAAAGCCTCTAAGATCCCTTCTAGAAACTCTGATTCTTTTTTGCAAGGAATTTGAATAGAAGATGTGGCAAACAAGATAAAATGAATGTTAATTTACTTATAAACATGAATTTGCTAGATGAAATTGAACAATGATCTTTATGTTCTTCCTCCATTATATGAAAGGTTTGGAGTAATCTTCATATCTAAAATTCTATGAACTATTGACTCTCTTGGAGGTAAGGGGTGGGATAGAGCTTCAAAATAGTTGGAGATTTGAGGTGAGGCATAAGGTAGACTGAAATGAGAGTGCAGGATTTGGGGTCAGGAAACCTGGCTTTTTCATTTCAGTTCTGCCCATTACTGGCTATGTGATGTTGGACAAATATCTCTCTATATTGTGAACCTCATCTTCCTCTTTCATAAAATTAGGAGTTTAAAGCTCAGAAATTCTATGAAAAATTCTATGTTAAATCATTTTAAGAAGTTAGAAGTTATATATAAATATAGCCCATGTAGAGGCAGCAAGGTGGTGTGATTGGATAGAGTGCCAAATTCAGAATCAGGAAAAGTCATTTTCCTGAGTTCAAATCTGACCTCAAGCACTTACTGACTGTATGAGCCTGGGCAAATCACTTAGCCCTTTTTACCTCAGTTTCCTCATCTGTAAAATGAACTGGAGAAGAAAATGGCAAACCACTCCAGTATCTTTGCCAAGAAAACCCCAAATGAGGTCATGAAGAGTCTGACATGACTAAAATGGCTGAACAACAAAAAAGCTTGGGAGGTTCTTAAATATCATTCTCCCTCATGAGTTTTTACAGAACTAGTTTGGCTACATTTCTCTAGGAAGAGATGTTCTCGTGGTTCCCTTAAGGCAGTGGTTCTCAACCTTCCTAATGCTGCTACCCTTTAATACAGTTCCTCATGTTGTGGTGACCCCCAACCATAAAAATATTTTCGTTGCTACTTCACAACTGTAA